>UESW01004175.1:775973-1125001 GCA_900491605.1 Calamus simplicifolius | reverse complement strand
GAGGCTAGGGACCCAACCATGTCCCGATACTTGAGCAAGGTGCAGTCCCAGGCGTCTCATTTTCTTACTTCCGTGTCAGCTATATCCCCAGAGCGGAGAATGCCAGGGCTGATGCATTGTCCCGCTTGGCCACTTCGGCCGACGGGACGTTGGGAAGGACATATGTGGAGCACCTACAAGTCCCGAGCACCGAGGCCGCGGATGAAGCGTTGCCGGTGGAGCAGGAGCCCTCCTGGATGGACGCCTACATCCGGTACTTGACTGACGGTACTCTCCCGGAGAACCCCGCTGAGGCCAAGCTGCTCAGGCGGAGGGCCCCGAGATTCTTGATGATGGACGGGAAGCTTTATCGGAGATCCTTCTCATACCCGGTTCTCAGGTGTGTGGGGCCGACTGAATCAGATTACATCCTCAGGGAGATCCATGAAGGCATATGCGGGAGTCACCTGGGGGGCAGAGCCCTAGCCTACAAGGCCCTGCGCCAAGGGTACTTCTGGCTGACGATGAAGGAAGACGCGGCTGAGCTTGTCAAGAAATGTGATAGCTGTCAACGTCATGCCAATATCCAGCGACAGCCGACGTCTCACCTGACCCCCTTGGTGGCACCTTGGCCCTTCGCCCAGTGGGGCATGGATATCTTGGGCCATTTCCCCCGGCCTCCGGGCAGCGGAAGTTCCTCTTGGTAGCGGTGGATCACTTCACCAAGTGGGTTGAAGCCGAGGCCTGGCCAAGATTACCGAAAGCAAAGTGAGATCCTTCTTCTGGAAGTCCATCATATGTCGGTTCGGGCTGCCGCACACACTAGTCACTGATAATGGCCGGCAATTTGACAACGCACCCTTCCGGGAGTTCTGCTCCGAGCTGGGTATCTGTCAGAGGTTCACTTCCGTCGGGCATCCTCAAACCAACGGGGCAGCCGAAGTGACTAATCGGATCATCCTCCAGGGGCTGAATCTCGGCTAGATGGCTGCAAGGGGCGATGGGTGGAGGAGCTCCCCAACGTGCTATGGGCCTATCATACAACGCCGCGAGCCCCCACCGGTGAAACGCCGTTCAGCTTAGTCTTTGGCTCTGAAGCTGTTATTCCTGTGGAGGTCGGTGCACCAAGCCCCGGGTGGAAGCCTATAGCGAGGAAGGTAACCCTGACCAACTGCGAGCCAACCTCGACCTGGTGGAGGAGGTGCGAGACCGGGCGCGGCTTCGAATGGCAGCCTACCGGCAACGGGCCGCAAATACTACAACGCTCGTGTGCGCCCCGGACGTTCCTGCCAGGAGATCTGGTCCTTCGACGGGCCGAGGTCTCGAAGCCAGCTGAGGAGGCAAGCTAGCCCCAAACTGGGAGGGGCCTTACCGGATCACCGAAACACTCCGCCACGGAGCTTATAAAATTGAAGAACTTGATGGGACGCCACTCCCTAGGACGTGGAATGCGGATAACCTTCGCCGGTATTATCAGTAATGTATTCCCCTTTCATGTTAAGTATCACCCTTGTTTGCTTGTGTTCTTACCCCTTGTTCAATATAACGAGATTCAATTTTAGCTACTAAATCTTCACAGAAAGGCAGCCCAGTGTACCACTGGCAGAGCCCACTGGCTCTCAACAACAAAAGCCCGCACCCGTCGGCACTAAAGCCCTGCACCAGCCAGGCACAAAGCCCAGTGTACCACTGGCAGAGCGGTGTACCACCGGCTCTCAGCAACAAAAGCCCGACGCCCCGTCGGCACCAAAGCCCTGCACCAGCCAGGCACAAAGCCCAGTGTACCACTGGCAGAGCGTGTGCCACTGGCTCTCAACAACAAAAGCCCGACCCCGTCGGCACTCAAAGCCCTGCACCAGCCAGGCACAAAGCCCAGTGTACCACTGGCAGAGCGTGTACCACCGGCTCTCAGCAACAAAAGCCCCCCGTCGGCACCAAAGCCCTGCACCAGCCAGGCACAAAGCCCAGTGTACCACTGGCAGAGCGTGTACCACTGGCTCTCAGCAACAAAAGCCCGGCGCCCCGTCGGCACTCAAAGCCCTGCACTAGCCAGGCACAAAGCCCAGTGTACCACTGGCAGAGCAGTGTGCCACTGGCTCTCAGCAACAAAAGCCCGGCGCCCCGTCGGCACTCAAAGCCCTGCACTAGCCAGGCACAAAGCCCAGTGTACCACTGGCAGAGCAGTGTACCACTGGCTCTCAACAACAAAAGCCCTCGGCCCTGCGTCAACCCAAGCCTCGGCACTAAAGCCCTGCACCAGCCAGGCACAAAGCCCAGTGTACCACTGGCAGAGCAGTGTGCCACTGGCTCTCACAACAAAAGCCCGCCCCGTCGGCACTCAAAGCCCTGCACTAGCCAGGCACAAAGCCCAGTGTACCACTGGCAGAGCAGTGTGCCACTGGCTCTCAACAACAAAAGCCCGGCCCCGTCGGCACTCAAAGCCCTGCACTAGCCAGGCACAAAGCCCAGTGTACCACTGGCAGAGCAGTGTGCCACTGGCTCTCAACAACAAAAGCCCGGCGCCCCGTCGGCACTCAAAGCCCTGCACTAGCCAGGCACAAAGCCCAGTGTACCACTGGCAGAGCAGTGTGCCACTGGCTCTCAACAACAAAAGCCCGGCGCCCTCGGCACCAAAGCCCTGCACTAGCCAGGCAAAGCCCAGTGTACCACTGGCAGAGCCCACTGGCTCTCAACAACAAAAGCCCGTCGGCACCAAAGCCCTGCACTAGCCAGGCACAAAGCCCAGTGTACCACTGGCAGAGCAGTGTGCCACTGGCTCTCAACAACAAAAGCCCGGCGCCCCGTCGGCACTCAAAGCCCTGCACTAGCCAGGCAAAGCCCAGTGTACCACTGGCAGAGCCCACGGCGCCCGTCGGCACCAAAGCCCTGCAGCCAGGCACAAAGGGCGGAGCGGTGCACCAACGTCCCCGACACCCCCGGTCAAATGAAGCTAAGTCCCGCAGGCATCAAGCTGCGCGCCAGACCAGCACCAGGTCCAATACTTGACAAGGCGCTGCGCCTATGGCCCCGAGGGGGCCTACCAGCCTAATCTCCGATCGGCGTCCCTGCTCCTAAAATTTAACTCTACCTAGCTCTAACTCTAGGGTTCAAGCGACTAAGGCGGGGTGGCGCGGGTGGGAGGTGTCCCCCGGAATTATCAGAATGAATAGAGTCGTGGGGCCACATATCAATTGATGAAGTCAACAACAATTCGGAGATCATTGTGAAGAGTATTTTCATTAACTGAGGACTACAAAACTCCGACGTAGTCGGGCTTACAAAAGCAAGAAAGAAAAAGCAAAATCACGGGCGCGAACTCATGGCTCTGCCGGTGCGGGCTCGTCGTCGGAAGGGGCCTGGTCTGACAACTGTTCCAATTCGACCTCCAGGGCCCGGGGGAAATTCAAATCCCTGGCCACCTTCTCCTTGGCGTGCTGGAACCCGTCAAGGAATACAGCGGCCGAAGCTTCGGCCAGGTCGTCTGCGAAACGCCAGACGCCTTGTATTCCTCGACGAGCCCGGCGGCCCGAGCTTTCTCCGCAGCGAGGGCCTCCGCCGCGATCCTTTCAGCCTCTCGAGCGCGGCTTATCTCCTCTCGAGCGCGGCTCACTCCTCCTCGCACCGGCAGGTCTCCTCCCTTGCCACTCTTGCTTCTTCCGCCGCCGCGCCCGCCCGGTCCTCGGCCTCCTGGAGAGCTGAGGTCAACTCAGAGATATGCATATCTCTGGCCATGACCGCGCTCTCAGCCTCCGTCATCTGAGAAAGCGCTGCGCGCGCACGGTCGGCCTCCATCTCCGCCCGGCTCATGGCGGCCCTCACCTCGCTCGCGCAGGTGTCTTGACCGCCTCCAGCGCCCTCTCTGCCTCTTCCGCGCGGCGCTGGGCCTCCTCGATCTCCTTCTGCGTCTCCCGCAGAACGTTCTTTCCCCCTTGGATTACCTCCCTGGCAGCCCTCAGGGAGTGCGCGATCTGCACGCATAAGCCCAGGTCAGCAAATATATGTATAAAAAAAAAAAACGAAAAGATTGCTTACCCTGACCACGGCGGCGTAAGAGTCCCGGAAGAATGCACCCGCCCCTGATGACTGAGATCCTCAATGATCCTAGGATCAAAGACTGGACCCAGGACCCGCTCGGCCCAATGGCCGTCGTCCAGGGAGTCTCGGGGCGGCCTGGGTGCGCCCTCGCCTCCCTCCGCCGTTTCGGATGTCCCCGGCTCTGTGTGCGGGCCACTCCCAAGCGGCCCCTCAGGGGGTGGGCTCGCGGGGCCGGATGGTCCCTCGCCCCAGTCCCTGGCAGCGTCTGGTGGGGTCGCTCCCCCGGGGACCGGGAGCTCTTCGGTTGGCACGTGCGCCCCCGCTGCTGGCTCTTCGGCGGTGGCTCCCGCTGTCGCTCCCACCTCCGGTGGAGTGTCGGCCGTAAGGTCGACCTCCGGACTGGGACGTGTGGCGGAGCCGGGGGTGGGGAGACTGGTGTCGGGAGGGAGGCCCGGACCACCGGGCGTTTCGGGGCCGGGGCCTGCTGGCCCCTGGACGGCCCTTCTCGGCCCCTTTTCTTGGCGGCCCTTATCAATTTCGCGTCGGAATTTTCATTGCTGCATGACACAAGTTAGGTTTTCAGAACAGTAAAAAAAAAAAAAAAAAAAGCAGAATTTCTGGCTAAGTGGAGAAGGCTTACCCCGATGGGAGACGAGGCCCGCCGACTCCAAGTTGTCCTCCGATAGCAGCAAGGTGTATCGGGGAATTTCGGTGGTCAGCAATAACCCCATTGCCTCCCGGTCTCCAGGCTGAATAGCCACGGCGTTCCCCCGGAGGTCGGGGTCTCCCCACCGGGGCGGACTTGGTCGACGTTGGCGAAGAAGAAGCGGGGTTTCCACCCCTTGATCGATGAAGGTAGAAGAAGCTTCAGAACCCTATTGGGTCGGGGCTGAACAGCCACCACCCTTTTGGGCTCGGAGGGAATAGAAGTTACGAAATAAGCTAATCCTAGGGGTGATACCTAGACGGTGACAGAGAATGATGAAGGCACTAATTACACGACAAGAATTCGGGACTAGCTGGGAGGGGTCAAGGAGTAAAGTCGAGGAGGTTGACAAAAAAGGGTGAAAAGGGGGACGAAGACCTGCCTGTAGGCAGATCTCGTAGAGAGCTACCCGACCGGGTCGGGAGGAGATGACCCGGTCGTCAGGAGTTGGCGGGAATAATTCGATCTCCCGGGGGATTCTGTAGCGGGCCCGGATCCTTTCCAGGTCCGACCGCGTCATTGAGGAGGCCGTCCCCTCTGGGGACTCCTCCGCCCTCGAGGAGGTCCCGGCCCTCAGCCGGCGGCCCCTCGATGGGGCTCCACCGTGGCCCGTCGCCGGGCCAAAGGGACGTGGTCCTCTGAATCAGAGGACCACTCAATGGGGAGAAGGAGTGGGAGAGGTATGGCGCCTCACAGAGGGAGGACGGTCCTCAGAACCGTCCTCCGAGGTCCAGGAGGGGGAACTCATGAATAAGACAGGAGAAGCTAACCTGGGAGGGCAAAGAAAACCGGGCGCGGGCTCGCAGGTCGCAGGAGAAACTGGAGAGCAAGCAAGGAAGAAGACGATGGCAAAGGCGGTGTGGCATCAGTCCACCCCCCTCACCTAGCTTTATTGAGTTTTCAAAACGTCCCGCCATGTCTCGTCGGCCACGCGGCTCCTTGCCATACGCCGGTTCGCCTCGAGGAACGCCCCAGCGCGTGGTGCGGCACGCCCCCGCCAGTGATGGGACCCGCTGACGTCGCCGTAATGAGAGGAAATGATGATGCGCCTTTTCGCGCGGACTCCGAAGAGCCAGTCCTCATTCTCGAGGGTGATCGTGGCTGGCACAGTGTACGGAAGGCCGCCTCCTTACATTCCCCGCACCGTCCGCATAAAAGACGAGGACGGGATCAGCCACGTGGAGAACGCCCCTTGAGCCTCAGCGGTGGGACCCGCTTCGCCCCAGGGGCGAGGGGGCATCTGATATGACTGATCCCAGTGTCGTCAGAAAAGGTAACGGCAGCTACTGTCATTCCCCACCCCCGGGACCCCCTCGGGGTCGGGGGGTGGGGTCATCATTCTTAACCCCGAGACCCCCACCGGTCTCGGGGTGCACTGGCATTCCCCCACCCCTACCCCCTCGGGTCGGGGGTGGGGTCAGAGGCCCCCATCGGTCTCGGGGTGCACTCATTCCCCACCCCCGGACCCCCTCGGGGTCCATCATTCCCCCGAGGCCCCCACGGTCTCGGGGTGCACTCATTCCCCCACCCCCGGGACCCCCGGGGTCGGGGTCATCATTCTCCCCGAGACCCCCACCGGTCTCGGGGTGCACCATTCCCCACACCCCCTCGGGTCTGGGGTCATCATTCTTAACCCCGAGGCCCCCACCGGTCTCGGGGTGCACCATTCCCCACCCCCGGGACCCCCTCGGGGTCGGGGTCATCATTTCTTAACCCCGAGGCCCCCACCGGTCTCGGGGTGCACTGTCATTCCCCACCCCCGGGACCCCCTCGGGGTCGGGGGGTGGGGTCATCATTTCTTAACCCCGAGGCCCCCACCGGTCTCGGGTGCACTGTCATTCCCCCACCCCCGGTACCCCCTCGGGGTCGGGGGGTGGGTCATCATTTCTTAACCCCGAGGCCCCCACCGGTCTCGGGGTGCACTGTCATTCCCCACCCCCGGGACCCCCTCGGGGTCGGGGGTGGGGTCATCATTTCTTAACCCCGAGGCCCCCACCGGTCTCGGGGTGCACTGTCATTCCCCCACCCCCGGGACCCCCTCGGGGTCGGGGGTGGGGTCATCATTTCTTAACCCCGAGGCCCCCACCGGTCTCGGGGTGCACTCATTCCCCACCCCCGGTACCCCCTCGGGGTCGGGGGGTGGGTCATCGGTGATTAACATGCGACTCAACTGCCAAGGAAAACAACAACTATCAGGTTGCACGGTGCTCACACATGATTTTCAGCGCATGGCCATGCCTTGCCACGGCGTACCATTCGGTACTCCGTGATTGTGCCCCGTTACGGAGGGCCATGCCTCATAACGATGTTTGGCGCGTTGCATGCCCCTGTGCATGACCATGCCTTGCCACGCGTACCATTCGGTACTCCCGTGATTGTGCCCCGTTACGGAGGGCCATGCCTCATAACGGTGTTTGGCGCGTTGCATGTCCCTGTGCATCACCATGCCTCGCTACGGCGTACGACTCGCTACCTCTAGCAATGGTGCCCAGTCATATCAACCGCGACGTACACTGAACGCCTACACAGCTACCGGACATGTGTGGTATCACGCGCGGCAATGGTACGATGGAGATCTTCCAAGCCGCAAGTTGGGTATTCGGACAGGTATAAAAGGCATGCTCACGCTGTAAGTGGGATCTGAACTCTGGTTTTTCTGAGCTTTCTTCCTCCCAGCAAAAACCCTAACCGCCTCAGCTCCTCTTCGCTGGAGCGGTTCTTTGTCTGAGCCCAAGCGACTGACTTGATCGTCGGAGGGTCCCCACCGGTGCCACCGGTCTCCGGAGACTTTTCTTGCAGGACTTTGAGGGAGGACGTCCGTCATCCCCGACGTTCGAGGAGGGTGTCTTGGCGTCATCAAACCCAATTCACCCCCCCCCCTCTTGGGTTGTCATCTGGGCCAACAAATCAAGTAAATATACTTAATTCCTTTATTAATCATCAAAATCAATAATTGGGTCAACAGAGAGTCAAAACACGGCAAACATAAGGATTTTATAGTGGTTCAGTGTATCCAACACCTACGTCCACTCCCAAGTATCACTTGGGTCCACACTATAATCACTTGATTACAGCCGAGTTGTTTTACAAGCTCACAACTCAAAACTTGTTGTTTCCCCCGGGATCACAACGAACCCAGCTGGTTTTCGGGCTCACCAGCACAAAACCCAACCACAAGCTATCCTTAGCTTGTACCGAGGTATACTACCTCCACTAATTCAATCCCCTGATTGAACTAGCAACAACATGAAAAATAGTTTACAATACAAACAGCTCCTTAAATGAGCAAATATTCAATTAAATAAACAAGGTAAGAAAAGCCTGTTTGAAGCTTTGATTTGAGCTTTTCTTCTTTTCTTTTTTCCTCTTCTCCTTTGAAATGTTGAATCAGGCCTCAGCTCAGATTCTTCACAAAGATTGCAGTTGAGAAGTTGGAAAATCAGGGCTTTTGCTTTCTTTTTCTTTTGGAAAATCCTCCGATTTTGAACTTGAATGCCTTGGATTTCTCTTTGACTTTCTTGGATTGGATTAAGCTTGAGTCTTTCTCTTGATTTCTTCTCAAGATTTTTGGATTTTTTATTTTCTATTTTTCTCTTTTTTTTTTTCAAACGGACGGTTTTTCCCCCTTTTTATAGATCTCTTAATCCAAGTTTTAGGTGAAAAATATAGCCGTTGGAGATGTTTGGATTCTTCTACAACAAAGAAAATAGCCGTTAGAGGTTAGGTGAAAAGAAATATTACCGTTGAAGTTTCTGACATTTAAAAATCCGTTCCTGACAGGTTGGAGTCGGCTCCAACTTTTCAGGTGTCGGCTCCAAGTCGTGTTCCAAAAATAGAAAGAAAAAGTTGTTGAGGAGTCGGCTCCGAAAAGTAAGTGTCGGCTCGCGCTTTCGGGAGTCGGCTCCAAACTAAGTGTCGGCTCCAGAAAAGTCCATAAAATCTCTGTTCTCAAGAGTCGGCTCCAGAAACTCAGTGTCGGCTCCGAAATCTCAGGTGTCGGCTCCCAAATTCTAGGTGTCGGCTCCAGAAACTGAAACAGAATGCACTTCTCTGTATCTCAGGTTGGAGTCGGCTCCGAAACTTGGGTGTCGACTCCATGCCAAAATTCAGAAACTTTGATACGCCTTGGGGTCGGCTCCTGACTATTTGGGTGTCGACTCCAGGCTCTGAACTTTGAAATTTCTTTAAAACATTGATTCAAAACATGTTTCTTTATCCTTTTGATTGATCAAACATTTTTAATCCCTGAAACACTTGTTAAATCTATTAGAAACAAAATGAATATACTCAATCTTTTATTAATCATCAAAATCAATAATTGGGTCAACAATCTCCCCCTTTTTGATGATTATAAAAACATTGAGTATATGCATGAGGATTTTCAAATCAAATTTCAAATATTTATTCCTCACAGGTAAGCTCCCCCTGAATGAGGTAGCTCCCCCTATGAACTTCAATTTAACATTATTCTTTTCCTTTTAATCTTTAATGTTTGATACCAATTAAATTATATCAATTTTAACATCTATTCATCCTTTCAATGCATATACATATACTATCAATCTCTCCTTTTTTGTAATCAACAAAAAGGTTAAGAAGTTTTAAGTAAATGACAAAATTGATAGATCTTCAAATCAAAAATTCATTAAGTATCAAATAAGTTCATTACATCAAATGTCAAATTACATCACAAAAGAAACTTCATTACATCAAAACATTCATTACATGAACTCAACATCAAACTACTAACATCAAAGACTTCATTACAATATAATCAAAATTAGTTCTAATGAGTCTTTGCAAATCTTCTAAATTCTTTCCATTCCTTCACTTGAGTTCTTACAAATTCTTTTAGTCTTCTATCAACAAATGCACATGCAGTCATAATTTTATCTTGAAGCTCAGCATTGCATTTGGAATAGTCTCTGAATCTCCACAATATCTTTAAGTTCTTCAAATATGTTCTTGAGATCATTCTTTAAGGATTCAGCAGAGGCTCCAAGAGTAGACTCAATTTTGCCAATCGATCATCCAAAGAATAAAGGGTTCTTTAAATTCATAAATTGGCTATCAAACTCAGTTTCATTCTTCCTTCTGAGCAGCAAAAAACTTTAAGTTGCTCCAACTGAAGGTCTGAAAAAACCAATAGATGATTGATCAAAAGTAGAAGGAACAGGTGAGCTGGAGGACATCCTGCTGGCTCTGGTGAGGATGCCTCACAGATGGTCCAGCCTCAGAAGGTGCAGAATTAGTCTCAGCAACTCTCTCATCCAGTATGACCTTTCCTTTCCCATTGCCATCCACTTTTACAAATCCCATCCGTGCACAGTGGCCAAACTGTAGTAATCAGTGTGCCTAAGGTTCTTGATGGTTCATTCTCAGAAATACAACTCCTTGACTTCTAAAAACCATAGTTAGGATCATGCCATAGGCAGTGAAGATCTCTCTTGCCCCCAGCCTCAGCCATATAATCATCATTCCAGCAAGATTTATGGCTGACCGTCAAACACTGTCCATACAATGTCTCGCTCGGAGACATACTCAAAACGGCCAGTCTTGGGAAATAAATCCTACTGCAAATGTTGTGAAGCCTAAGCTCAAGGGCAATTGGTTAGCCCTAATTCTTCAAATTCAGTTACTTCTCTTCCTAACATCCTTGATAAAGCAGCTGACTCTCACTGTGAATGTCGCAACTAATCCAGTGACAGGAATGCTTAAAGATTTCCTAAAATTTGAAAAGTAAGATGAATCTTTTCCTCTACTGAACTAACAATCCCACCATCTCCTCTAGATAAATTGAAATAAAATTCTTTAACTAGGCTGGATAAGTAGGAACATCCAAAGAACAAACTTTATCCCAGCCGAGTTCTTTAATTGTCTACCAATGAAAACCCTCGGATTCAAAGAAATCAAAATCACTTTCCTACCCATGGTAATAACTCTCCCAGCTAGGGTATCTACCTGTGGAGAGAAGGGGGGATTATCTGAAGGGTTGAGAGAATCATCGCTTGGAGAGGCACGGACGGGACGCCTCGCCGTACGCTTCCTTGCAACGGGAGCTCCAAGACCGATCCTCTCGCTTAGGTGCCATAGAAATCTTAGGAATGGTTGATTTGAGAGTATTTGGCTTGGGAGTTTGAGAGAGTTTGGAGAAGATTTGGAGAGGATTGGAGAAGATAAAAAGAAGGTGTCGACTCTGCCCTAATAAAGTCAATTTGGGACCCAGGTGTCGACTCCCGCAAAGTCGGGTGTCGACTCCAAGTCGCTAACACAGTTAGCGCTCGAACTGGAGTCGGCTCCACTTAACGGGTGTCGGCTCCAAGGTCAGGGACCGAGAGCGACACAGAAGAGGTGTCGACTCCTCAAATTGAGGTGTCGACTCCACTGACAGTTTCAGAGAAAAATATGAGATTTCAAACATCCGAAACTTGTCAAAATAAGGTCAATAAATTTTTGAAAAAATCTTTGGAATGTGAGGAATCAAATTGCTCAAATGACTAGATAATTGTCCTTAAAATTATGAAAGGAATCTCAAGAAATTATAGAAATCTAGATAGTCATTCCTTAGGGTTTCAAAATCATTCCAAAGGGTCACAAATCCCTAATTCACCTCTAAGATAACAAAATCTCTCTTCACTCAAAGGTTTTGTAAATATGTCAGCTAATTGTTCTTCAGTATTAACATAATCAAGACAAATTTCATTTAGCTACATGTTCTCTTATAAAGTGATATCTAATTTCAATGTGTTTAGTTCTTGAATGTTGAATTGGATTTTTAGTTAAATTTATTGCACTTGTATTATCACATCTAATAGGAGTTTTATCAAGTGTTATGCCATAATCTTCAAGTTGTCGCTTAATCCAAAGGATTTGAGCACAGCAACTTCCAGCTGCAACATATTCTGCTTCAGCAGTAGATAATGCAACCGAATTTTGCTTTTTGCTAAACCAAGAGATTAAGTTACTTCCTAAGAATTGACATGCACCACTTGTACTTTTTCTATCTAGTTTACATCCAGCATAGTCAGAATCAGAATATGCAATCAAGTTTAATGTTGAGTCTCTAGAATACCATAATCCTACATTTTTAGTTCCACTTAGATATCTTAAGATTCTTTTTACAGCAATTAAGTGAGATTCTTTAGGTTCAGATTGAAATCTAGCACATAGACAAACAGCAAACATGATATGGTCTACTAGCTGTTAAGTAAAGAGAGATCCGATCATACCTCTATAATATTTTTGATCTACTTTCTTACCATCTTCATCTTTGTCCAATTTGCATGAAGGACTCATAGGTGTTCCAAGGGGTTTGATTGACTCCATTCCAAACTTCTTGAGAAGTTCTTTGTGTATTTGTTTGGTTGATGAAAATTCCCTCTTTGCTTTGCTTGATTTGAAGTCCTAGGAAGAAGTTGAGTTCTCCCATCATGCTCATTTCGAATTCACCCTGCATTAACTTAGCAAATTCTTGACACAAGATTGTTAGTAGCACCGAATACAATATCATCACATATATTTGTACTACTAATAAATCTTTGTCTTTTCTTTTCAAAAATAGGTTTTATCAACATTTCCTCTAGTAAAATCATTTTCAATCAGAAATTTACTTAATCTATCATACCAAGCTCTAGGTGCTTGTTTTAAACCATATAGTGCTTTGTGCAATTTAAAAACATGATTTGGAAATTCATGATCTTCAAAACCAGGTGGTTGTTCAACAAAAACTTCCTCATTTATAAATCCATTTAAAAATGCACTTTTAACATCCATTTGAAATAAATTGATATGCATATGACATGCAAATGCAAGTAGTAATCTAATTGCTTCTAATCTAGCTACAGGTGCAAAAGTTTCATCAAAAAGTTGAGTTCTCCCCTTCACATCCCCCAAGTTGCCCGCGCTAAGTTATCGCTGCATCCGGAGACACGTGTCTGGGAACAGTTGGCAATGGAAGGCGATCAGCCACTAGGAACATGACACCCCTTTCGCTTCGCCTAGGTGGCCCCGCTTCGTCTCAGGGGCGGGGGGGCATCTGATAGGGCTGATCCCACACCGTCAGGATTAACGGTAAAGGAAACTGACGGCGTCCTGCTCCAACCTCCGGGTCCGCCTCCAGGTTCACCTCCGAGGCCAACCTCCGGGGTCCTCCTTCGAGGTCCTCCTCTGAGATCAACCTCCGGGGTCCACTTCCGAGGCTACCTCTGGGGTCCTCCTTCAAGGTCCTCCTCTGAGGTCCACCTCCAGAGCCAACCTTCGGGGTCCACCTTCGAGGCCAACCTCCGGGGTCCTCCTCTGAGGTCCTCCTTTGAGGTCCACCTCCGGAGTCAACCCCCGAGGTCCACCTCCGAGGCCAACCTCTAGGGTCCTCCTCCGAAGCCAACCTCTGAGCTCCACCTCCAAGGCCAACCTCTGGGGTCAACCTCCAAGGCCAACCTCTGGGGTCCTCCTCCGAGGTCCTCCTCTGAGGTCCACCTCCGGAGCCAACCTCCGAGGTCCACCTCCAGGCCAACCTCCGGGGTCCTCCTTCGGAGCCAACCTTCCGAGCCAACCTCTGAGCTCCACCTCCAAGCTCCACCTCCGAGGCCAACCTCCGAGGTCCTCCTCTGAGGTCCACCTCCGGAGCCAACCTCCGAGGCACCTCCGAGGCCAACCTCCGGGGTCTCCTCCGGAGCCAACCTCCAGAGCCAACCTCCGAGCTCCATCTTCGGAGCCAACCTCCGAGCTCCACCTTCAAGATCCACCTCTGGGGCCAACCTCCGGGGTCCACCTCCGAGGCCATCCTCTGAGGTCCTCTCGGAGCCAACCTCCTAGCTCCACCTCCGAAGCCAACCTCCTGGGTCTACCTCCGAGGTCCTCCTCCGGAGCCAACCTTCGAGGTCCGCTCTAGCTTCCTTCAGCCCCCAGCTCCAACCACGATCTTAGGCAACCGTCACGGTCCAGCCATTGGGGCCGATAGCAGCGGGCCACCTGCACGCCCATGTGACCCACTACTCGCCTGATACGGTGCATCGCCATGCCTCATTAAGGTGTATGGTCTACTACATGTTCATAACATATGTAGCTATACCCTGTTACGGCATGCAACCCATTACTTGCCATAACTACGTATGGCCGTACCCCATCATGGTGTATGACTTGTCACTCGCTTGCAGCCGCATGTGGCCATACCTCTTAACGGTGTACCTGATACAGGCGCAACTACCCGACACTTGTAAGGCCATGCTAGCAGATGGAAACTCAAGCAGGACACCTCTGACACCCAGTAATGATGTGACCTGACACTATTAGGCCCTCCTTTTTGTTGTCAACGGATGGAGATATCATGAAATCGGTAACCTTCTGGAAGCATGGAGAAGGAGAGATCTTAGAACAGGTATAAAAGCCTGCATTTGCAAAGAGGAAAGGATCCTGAACAAAACCGTAAGCTTTCTTCTGTAAAGCTAACTCTTGTCTGTTCCTGAGTTACTGACTTGACGTCGGAGGGTCCCCACTGGAGCATCTGGCCTCTGGGGACTTTTCTTGCAGGAATCCGGCGAGGAGGATCTACGTTTCCCTAGCGTTTGCAGAAAGTGACTTGACGTCAACAGTATGGACACAATTAGATGCAAGTATTTCAATTCCAATCTTATCATTAACCTATCCTTGATAAAGCTGGTTGCATCGCAGAATGCTGTTGGAGCGATCGATGGTACGCATATACCTGTATTAATCAAGAAAAGCAAACAACCTCGCTTTCGTAATTGAAAGGGCACCATTTCCCAAAATGTCATGGCTGGAGTTTCATTTGATCACTCCTTCCTTTTTATTTGTATTGGATGGGAGGGATCTGCAGTCGACATGAGAGTCCTACATTGGTGTATTGAGTCAGAAGGGCTCGTTGTACCAGAAGGTATTTAATTTATCATATTTAAATGATAAATTATATTTATTTAAGTTTTGAGGGTTTACCTATAGGCATTGTTGTCGTATACAGAAAAATTTTATCTTGTTGACTTAGGATATGCCAATACATATAAGTTTTTTGCCCCATATCGGGTGATAGGTACCATCTAAGTACCTTTAACAATCCTAGGGCCCGACAATATATAATTGTTGAGACTTATACAACCATCAACATGCTCAACTCTGAAATTGCGTAGAGAAGGCCTTGGGAATTCTTAAGAAGTGATATAAGATTCTTAGAAATCCCATCACATTTCCCTTCAAGGTTCAGAAACGTATTGTAATGGCTTGCTGCATCATTCATAATTTCATTCGACGCACCCAAGAAAATGACAAATACTTCAATATGTCTATTGAACCCTTGCCTGCTGATCGTGATGAGGATGTCGATCCTTATCTCATTATAGGGGACGATGAATCCCGAAAAGGCAATGAACTAAGCAATTCAATAACTAATAGCTATGGGTTGCTCGTAACACGCGAAGTAAGTCTAGCATGCATCCTTTTACAATGAACAATTTTTTCCTTTAATTGTTAAGTTAGTATATTTACCATAACTGACTTTATTACTAGTGCAATGTATTATGTCTACTGAGTTTCATATTGGTTTCACTGTAATGCAGGAAATCAAGCTGCTTGCTCTTGAGGTTTAGTAATGCCTTCTGAAAGTTATTATGTAGTTTTCGTGGGCCGTAGACGAGGGATCTATGAATCATGGCCTGAGTGTCAGCGTGAGGTTACTGGGTTCAAGCATGCCCTATACAAGAAGTTTAAATGTAGACAAGAGGCAATTGATGCATTTTAGAATTATCATAAACCTCCTGATCATCGATCTATCGAAAAAATTCCTGAAATGGAAATCAATGAGGAAAAAAGGATAAACACATGGTTAGGACAGTGGGTGCACCTTTAAAAACATTTATGTTGGTTTTTGTATCCTTTTTATAGGCTTTGTACTTGGGTTTATGCTTTGAGATGGTTATGACTACTATATCTTGTAATATTAGCATGACTACTACGTTAATGTTTTGAGATGCTTTGAGATGGGCAAATTATGTTCCTATATTGCTATGTTATGTCAGCACTCATCTTGTTGTTCAATTGTATTGCTGGAGAATATTAGGCAGGCTTGCACTTGTTTGACGTAACATTTGTTGATATTAATGTTTTGATTATATTTTCCTGAGTTGAAAAAGTAACCTGTGTTTCTTTTTTGATGGTTGCAGTGCCATTAAACTTTCGTACAAATATTTGCTTTATCATATCGATATTGAAGCGTCGGCTATAAACTCATGACTTGGAGGGCATTTATAAATGCAACCATTGTGAAGCATCACAGTCAAAGATGAGGGCCATGATGGTTGGCAGACGTATATCATTTTCTGAATTGGATGCAACCAAATTGTGACTGTCAAAAATAACTGCTGATAATGCCTTCCTGAGCCAACTCAATCTATGTCCACATATCTCGCAATCGGATTATGTCGGTATGTAGCCTAAACCATGATGAAATTGGATTTAGAATCAATCATCCATTAAATGGTAGGTAGCTATGTCATTATAATAGGCAGTTTTATCATATTAATGATAGTTTTTTATCGAATAATGGTTTCAACTCTAGGGAATTGGTCTCATTCTTCTACTATTTTCTTGATATGTCTCCAGGGAGCTAGTTTCTCGTTGTACTCATTCCTACTTTTTCATCAAAGTTGATCTATTTGAGTGTCAGTTGGGTGTTAGGGTGGGCTGCCTTGTGCTGTTAGTCTACTTTGATTGTTTAATTTTATTTAAGGCCTGAGATTACTTTGTTTTGAATGCTGCCTCGTATGGATGATGTTTTATGGATGCATAGCCATTTGTAATAGGCAGTTGATGAAACGTAAATTCAATGTTTTGAGTTCAAGATTTTATACAATTAAATTAAGGATTTTGAGTACAATTCATTGCTTGATCCTTGCGTATGTGAAGTATCGGCTGTGAAATCATGACTTGGAGGGCATTTCTAAAATACAACCATTGCATCACAATCTGACACGACACATACGCCGAGAGCCATGACTTGGATTATGTTGCTTTGCATGACACATTCTCAGCAAAATGTGCCGGTTCGTCCACAAGATGAAACAAATGAAGAACTGTTCAATATAAAGGGCAGAAGCTATAAAGAAGGCCAGCTAATGTACCATATTCATCGTCGTGATGTAAAGGTCAGTGAAATTCCAGTTCATTAGTGGCTTCGTTTTATCAATGAACTTTGAATTTGGCATATTTCTCTTTTGTAAGATGTAGCAGCACCTATGTTTTGTTTGCAAATATGATTGTTTTATGTTATAGGCACACTTGGTTGGAAATTAAAAAAAGGTAACTCTCATCTCTTTGCTGGCAGCTGCAAATAGTTTCATCAATTTGGTATTGAATTGTCTGATGCTCTCTTTCTTGTATTGCTTTTTATTGGTATTTGTACTATATAATGTTTACCTTCTACCTTCACTATGGGATAACTAATCCCACGGTGCTAGGAATCAGGAGAACAAAGAAGACACAGCCGTGATGATGTCATTTGTAATATTTTTCTGAAGTCTGCAGTTGGCAAGAGAGAGCATCTATCTTCAAGGATCTGATCGCATCTGGACATGGTAAATATTAATCTTGACACGGTTGCTGTCTGGAGGGCCCTTCTATGGCTTTTATTGGACGTAATGATTCCATTCTAACTTTCTATTTTGATGTCAAATAACTTGGTAGTGCCCTTTGTCATTAACTAAAACTTCTCAAATCAGGGCAGTGCAAAAAATCTGGCTAATGTGTTATAGATACAGTGAGTGGATTGATGAATGTGAAGGTGTCAACAATCATGAAGATGATGCTGCCTGACACTACGGTTTGTCGATGGACACTTGCACATATTGTATATTATAAATGTGAAGATGATATCGTCTTGTTGGTAATGTTAGATTAACAGTATCAACTTGAAATATTGTTTTTCTTTTTCAAAGCTTTGGTACTACTAATTTATTTTAGCTACTTGCCTATTTTCAGTCCTTGAACATTGATCATCAACCCTTATGCATGCTACCTGGTTAAACGTTGTTTCTGTACCGTGCTTAATCTTGAAAATGGTCAATAGATTACCTTGAATTGTATTGCTGGGAGAATATTACTCAGGTTTGCACTTGTTTGAAGTAACATTTTTTGATATTGTAGTTTTGATAATATTTTCCTGAATTGGAAAATTAACATGTGTTGCTTTTTGGTGGTTGCAGTGCCATTGCTATGGAGTACAAATATTTGCTTTGTCCTTTTGATATTGAAGTATCAGCTATGAAACCATGACTTGGAGGGCATTTTTAAATGCAACCGTTGTGAAGCATCATAGCTAGACGCTCTATCAAAGGTGAGGGCCATGATGTTAGGCAGACGTATAGTATTTTCTGAATTGGATGCATGCAAATTCTGACCGTCAGGAGATAACAGCTGATAATGCCTTCCTGAGCCAACTCAATCTATGTCCCTATATCTTGCAACTGGATTATGTGGGTAGGTAGCTTGAACAATGATGAAATTGGATTTAGAATCAATCATCCATTAAATAGTAGGCAGCTATGTCATATTGTTGACAATTTTAAGCAAATTATTATTTTTTTTGGAGATTTGGTCTATTTCTTGTACTATTATCTTCAAATTTTTTTAGTGAACTGGTTTCATGTTGAACTCGTTCCTACTATTTCATCACAGTTGATATATTTGACTGTCAGTTTGTTGTTAGGGCAGCCTTGCCTTGTGTTGTTTGTCTACTTTGATTTTCGAATTTTATTTATGACCTGAAACATCTATGGTTTCAAAGTTGCCTCTTATGGATGATTAATTTAGATTCATGGCTATTTATAATAGTCATATCTGAAAGCTAAATCCAATATTCTGAGTTTAGGATTTTGATGAAATTAATGATTTCGTGGTCTGAATTCTAGTATGTAATTGCTGACTATGGAGGTGAGAATTCATTGCTTCTCTGTAGATAAGATGCAGTTTGTCACTCTATCTTATCTACATTAGCATTAAATTGCAGGTAAGTGCAAAGTCTATGAACTGAAGGTATATCTATATTCTTGTATCGATATTCTATCTACATTGCAGGTAATTGCAAAGTTTATGAACTCTCTTCTATCAACATTCTTGTATCCTACCTTTTATCATATCCTACTTTTTTAGAAGTCTGCCATATTCTTATTGCAATGCGCTCTCAGATCTGTATCTCATGTCCATGTCTGTCCTTTACGACTCATGAAAAGGTAAAGTGGGAGGTGTGGTACTCGGAATGGGATGAAAAAAGTGGGAAAAGGGTGTTAATACTCTGTGTCAACTCTTTGCTATAACCTATAATATTTTGTTTATATAAGAACCTTGCAATGTATTAGTTTATTGACCTTGATGGTGTCCTTGTGATTTCTGGTTTACACTCATGTTTTCACATTCCCATTTGACTTCTCCTGTCTGCTTGACAAATTTGATTGTTGTTGACATTCTTCCTCATTGGCCATGCCAGTGTTGTCTAAGTAAATTCACTCTGCTTATTTTGATGATATCTACTAAATTATCTATAGGCCATTATGTTAATATATGTTCACTTTGTTAGGCAATCATTACTTTCCCTATGATAATTCAGTCTTGGAGCTTTTGTGGTTGGTATCGTTGCTTTTACCACATTCTTTTGTAGTGTATGAGTTATGGGTCATTCCATTTGCATGTTTCGCACTAGGCCTACCTCACCTGGCAAAGAGGTTTCAACTTGCAGTTGAGGGAAAATTGGAGGACCAAAGAAGAAAGGCACGGGCAGAGAGGTCTCAACTTGCTTGTCTCTGCCAAAACTATTATGATTAGTTCTATGGATTACAAACATTTTACTTGCTCATCCTTGGATCATTACTGACATGGGTATAATTTTTCAAGAGACAGAAGCTACGAGGAGTTTCATTTTCATCCATTTATTTGTGTAATTTTTTAATTGCCAGTGAAGATTGTACAAGTAATCCACCATACTATAAGATAACCAATTGTGTTTTTTTTAACTTTTAATTGTTTGGTTCTTGGAATTTGAGTTATATGTAAATTATTTCATAGTTATAAAGTTTCAGAGTTATAAAGCTTCTTGATTACCTAATAAATCTCCAGACCTGTTGATCTACAAAACTAGATTTGAAAATAAACTTTATTGAGTTCGAAAGATCTATAAATTTCATGCTTAATCTCATCAACATCCACATTTGAAACAAAACAAGTTTATTTAATAGAGTAAACCGGTCAAGTTTCACTCAGTTACAGTAGCAAATAGTTATTTCTAAACAACAGAATTTATCGCATTGTACATTAAGCTTGAAGCCCCCATCGTTGTTCAAAACCGTGCCATATACATAAATATTTTATTAAAAATATCCAAACTCTAGTATAATTATTAAGATCAGTATCTATATTGGCCACTATTTTTACATTTATTAGTAATGTAATTTTAATTTAAATCATTTTATTCTAGATAAATTTAAAAATTTAATAAATAAATATGTCAGTTTTTAACAAAATAAGCAATTTTAAACTATAGATTAGAAAAGGGTGAGACATATTTTTTTATAACATTAATATTTTTATTAAAAAATTAAATAAAATAGAACTCTCATAATAGTATCCTTCTTGGAACATACTTAAACAATATTTAAAAGCTTGCATGATTTTAAAATAAAGCAGTTAATTTATTAATAGAAAATAAATTATTAAGTATATTTTTATTTTATTTTATTAATATAAAATAATTTAATAAGTTTATTCATATTTTATTTTATTAATAAAAACAAATTTATTAAATTATTTATTAATTAAAAATAATTTATTCAAGTAATTACATTAAAACTTAAATTGATAAACCATTTTTATTCAAGGGGTATTTTTGGATTTTTAAAAAATTCTTCATCTATTCCTTGTGGAATACATGCTTATTCTCATATCATCCAAACCATTTGGAATAACACTGCATTAATTGCACTGAAATAACATGGAATACCAAATTTTCATCCAAACATAAATCTGGAATAACAAGTGGAATAAGTTTCCTAGGGAATTCGTATTTCTATTCTCGAAATAACTTTTTAACATCCAAACACAACCTAACTTTCTATAAATTATGATATCATTTATGTACAATCAAAAATATAGTAGTAAAATTCTTAAAAGTATCATTATATTTACAATAAATTTAGATTTATGATATATGATGGTTGTAAGATAATCGGAGATAAAACAATCCAAAATGTACCTCCCCAACTTGAAACCCATTTGGAATTTAGGAACATAGGATTTTTTTTCTTTTTTAATCTTTTTAAGTGGACTGAATTACATGGAAAAAACCTAGAAAGCTGCCAAATATGTTGGGTCTAAGACTAGTTAGTGCCCATCCATTGTTTATTCTTAGTGATCAATCAAGTCTGGGATCTAAATCATTTATAATAGAACTATGTTGATATCAAATCATCGTCCTCGAATGTCCGCGAGCATTCGGTCGCCTTCTCCAGCGAGCCCAGGATCCTTCGGCAAGCTTCTTGCACCGGAAGCCTGCAAACAAGTCTTGGAGACTGAAAATTTTAGTGGGAACCCTCTAACGCTCAAGTAAGTAACTTGGAAAATAGTCGTGAGCTGAAGAAAGCTCAAAAAGAAGAAGAAAGAGGATTATAACTGTGCTCTCTCTGTGAGCAAGAATGAGCATTTGGGAGTGTAGTAGTTGTTCGAGTTACCTGATCGGATCCCTCTTAACCTTTTTTATTGAGGCATGAAGGCTGTGAGACTAGCTTGGAGCATGGTCACTTGTCAGAGCATTTTTTGATGGCGGCAGCAACAGCAGCAATGGCAAGGCTTGCTTCTTAGTGGCATGTCAGAAGTGCAAGCCATATCCCATCAAATGTGGGTGGTTACATAGTTGACAGGTATTGCTTGGTTTGGATAGCTGTTACAGGCTGCTGCAGGACGTGGCTGACCGTTACGGCATTTGCCAGACGTGTCCCCATGCCACCCTTCCTGTCCTGTGTGGACAGTGATGGGCATACGTGGACCTTAAAGTGTAGCCGCTAGGAAGAAGATAAAATTTAGAGTTGAACCTAGCACTATCCCTCATGGAGTATTGATTATAGAGTATGTGCATGGCATTGTTCATGCCCTTGGATGAGCTTCAGAGAAAGCCGTGGGTGAACATTTGCATAACACTGTTCATGGCCGAGGGAAAGAGGCCGATCACTTTCATGGCCAAGCACTATTCATGGCCAAGAGGAAAAGGCCGATCACTGTTCATGGCCGAGCATTATTCATGGCCGAGGCTGAGGGGGCCGAGTGGCCGAGGCCGAGGGGGACCGAGGGCTAAGGACGAGGCCGCGGGGCTGTCTTGCCGAGGCTAAGTTGTTGTCTTGCTGAGGCCGAGGCCGAGGGGCTGTCTTGCCAAGGCCGAGTGGCTGTCTTGCCAAGGGTCGAGGCTAAGGGGTTGTCTTGCCAAGGCTAAGGCCGAGGCCGAGGACCGAGGGCTGACTTCAGAAACGACTGGTCCGACTTCGATGAGATTACCGTTGCCCATGGGGCTTATTGGCCCCATCAGATGCCCTCCACACTCCTAAGTTTGTGCGATCGCACCGTATGCCTTGCATCCGTCAAGCGAAAGGAGTGTAGGAATTGTAATATCTTTCTTTTGCACTTGTCTCTGCACGCTAGCTTTGGATAGTTTTCGTCTGCCTTTTATGGACTTGTGACCACGTCTGCATGCTCTCTTGTGCTTTTGTCTGCTCAAAGACTTTGAGTAATGTTGGAAGTAAATTGATTATCTTATATTGGCTGGGAGCAGCCAATAATCCTCTCCCGACGTAGGGTCTGGAAGCGGATGCCGTCAACTGTGAGTTGAGAGTTGGTTTCTCCTGACTTTGAGTTGACTTTGGGTCTTTTACTTTTGTCATAAAATTTAGAGATGGGTGCCCATCAACTGCGAGCCGGGGAGTTGGCCTCTCCCTACTGTGAGTTGACTTAGGGCTTCTACTTGAATGGCTGAAAGTGACCAGCAATATATTGCAAGTGTATAATTTAAACAAAGGTCTTACTTGGTTGGCCATTGACCTATGAGACAGAGTTGAAGTCACTAAGGCTGAAATGAAGCTGTTGAGACTGTGATGATGCCACTGAAGCTGTGACGAAGCCGCTGAGGCAAAGTTGAGGCAGTTGAGAGCCTTTTGAACCTCGAAGGGTGACCCAAGAATCGCTGGGATAGGACCATGCTCGAGAGCCTTTAATCCCGAGGATGACCTGAGGGTGTTGAAACATGCTCAGGGTCCTTTTGAACCCCGAAGGGTGCTAAAGTTGAGAGTCATCAGGTGCCTTTTGAATCCCGAAGGATGACCTGAGAGTTGAGAGTCATCAGGTGCCTTTTAACCCCGGAGGGTGACCTAAGAGTTGACAGTCATCATGTGCCTTTTGAACCCCGAAGGATGAGTTGAGAGTTGAGAGTCGTCAATGCACTACGAGAAAAGTATGATTTACCGAGGGATTTTACCGAGGAAAAAAATCCCTCGCAATTTCGAGAGATTTTCCGACAAAAAAATATAAACTGTAAAATTTTTCGATAAAAAATATTTTTCCGCAAAATCCATCGTAAAATTAATTTTTGAGAGATTTTCGAGGGATATTTCTAACATAAATGGGTTCTTTGTAAAAAAATTTGATAAAAAATTTCCTTAGAAAATCGCTCGCAAAATTTAATTTCAGAGAGATTTTGCGAGGGATTTTCCAATGGATATTTCTATAATAAATCACTTATTTTAAAAAAAAATGATAAAAATATCCCTCAAAAAATTCCTTGAAATTAATTTTGTAAGGGATTTTTTAGGGATATTTCTATAATAAATGGCTTATTTTTAAAAAAAATTGATAAAAACATCCCTCGGAAAATCCCTCAAAAATTAATTTTGGGAGGAAATTTCTGAGGGATTTTTTTTTATTAATGAGTTATTAATAAATTTTTTGATGAAAAAAAATCCCTCGTAAAATCCCTTGCAAATTAATTTTGAAGGATTTTTTGAGGGATTTTTCTATAATAAATGGCTTATTTTTTAAAAAATGATAAAAACATATCCCTCGAAAAATCCCTCGAAAATTAATTTTACGAGAGATTTTTTGAGGGATTTTTTTTCATTAATGAGTTATTTAAAAAAATTTGATAAAAAAATCATCACAAAATTAATTTTTGAGGGATTTTCCGTTTATTCCATTCCTGGTCGGCCCTTCTCGGCCCCGGCACCTCCAAGTCCGCCGAGTCGGCCCCGACCATTCCTGGTCGGCCCTTCTCGGCCCCGGCGTCTCCAAGCTCGCCGAGTCGGCCCCGATCCTTCCTGGTCGGCCCTTCTCGGCCCCGACACCTCCAAGTCCGAGTCGGCCCCGACCATTCTTGGTCAACCCTTCTCAGCCCCGGCGTCTCCAAGCCCGCCGAGTCGGCTCCGACCATTCCTGATCGGCCCTTCTCGGCCCCGGCACCTCCAAGTCCGCCGAGTCGGCCCCGACCATTCCTGGTCGGCCCTTCTCGACCCCGGCGTCTCCAAGCCCGTCGAGTCGGCCCCGACCATTCCTGGTCAGCCCTTCTCGTCCCCGGCACCTTCAAGCCCGCCGAGTCGGTCCCGACCATTCCTGGTCGGCCCTTCTCGTCCCCGACGTCTCCATGACGCCGGTCAGCCCCGACCATTCCTAGTCGGCCCCGCCCCGGCACGTCCTAGTTGGCGAGGTTGGACCCGGCCACCCCTGGCCAACCCAGATAAGCTTCGGCTCCCCCGGGAGAGTCGAGACTTTCCGATTTCCTCCAAATCTGCCCCAACACGGCCCTGGTAGCTCGGGACACTACCTCGCTGACCCGCGCCGCCTAACAATGCCAGATCCAACTACCCACTGGCCACGCTGCTGATGGGACTGGACCCAACTACCCAATAGCCCCGCTGGCTGATGGGACTTAGCCCACCAACCACCGTTTTCTCCCTTTTCGATGAACAGGACCCACCAACCAGTGCAGATTCACGCAACTCCCAAAAACTTCGCAGACATTCCTTCCTTACGGAATCCCACGTGATCATGCCAGGGTCAACCCCTATAAAAAGGTGAATCCACTCAACAATAGGTATGTGCGATAATCCCTGGAAAAATCACTATCCTAAGGCCCAAAGAGGAATCCCTCCCCCTCGGGAATACCTTTTCATCTAAAAAGAGCTCATTCGAGCTCCTCTTCTGCTGTGACCTCAATTGCTAACTTGGGCATCGGAGGGTCCCATCGGAGAATCCTCTCCGATCCTGGGACTTCTTTGCAGGCAACCTGGTAAAGCGAAGGCTCGAGAAACCTCGAGTCCGTTCCCAATGTTCAGGATTAGTGATTGGGCGTCATCATGGTGTACTGAGCAATTTGAGCTATGCAAATAGAAATTCATTGCTGCAGAAAACTTAGTATAGGTCCCTACGGTACCACAGATCAGTCTAATCTAATCCAAATCCTGAAGCAAGTGGCTTAGATTCGGCTGAACTAAACCCAAATGAATGAGATTGATTGAATTGGAATAATGATGAGATTTTTTTCATCGTGCACAGGAATATTCTTTTTCATTGTTTAAAAACTATGGTCTGCTGAAACCACCTAAGCACATCAAATTGGAGGTATCCTGAAAATAGATAGACTAATCCAAAGACAGTCTCCAAATTTCTGAAGTAGCTGTTGAACACTGGGACACATTGTATAAACAAATGAAACTAAACCTCCATGATGATTGCTTAGCACAACAGAGGGAACGCAAGCTAAGAACAACTCACTGACCACCTCCACATTCCCATTCCACTTGGGCTCCTCAGCTCTTCCAGTGATGAGAAGTACATCAAACCAAGCCCCCAGGACTGTTATGGCGTACAAAGAATCTGCAGGCTAAGCACAGCTCAGCGAACACCCTCGCATTGTGCTCCTCGATTATTCCAAGGACAAGCAGCCAGCAATGAAACTTTACGATTCCTAAATAACACGGCAATTCCTCCTCAAAATTACTAGCTCATAGGTTAAGTTCAAAAAAAGGATACGTGTCAATATCAATTCCTATGATAAAAGCAAGGTAGAACTTGCAATACCTGCCTTCCACCTTAAAATCAAAATTTAAACAAATTAACATTACATTGTTGTACATGGAGAAAAATTCGACCTTGTAACATACAATTTTTCAAAAATATATAGAGAGAACATCGCTGAAGATTTGCCAACTTGGATGATTACTCATCACATGTTTTTCTCAGTACCCATTGACAAAGCCAACCAGAAAGGCGCATCTCTATGACCATGAATAAAATTTATCACGATTCGCACAGGAGAGTTTTAACACTTCCTTGCATACTTTACAATTTCGATGGCAGGTCCAAACTGCACAAGCATATTCATGGATAATAAAAATAAATTCCAGCATCCTGATACAAATCAGCGTACAGGCAAAGCTTGTAACAGCCCAGCATGCATTTCTCCTCGTGTAGCGAGAACCTCGCAAGTTGAATCCCTTCCACCATTAACACAAATATCAGACCTGATTTTCCTGCCTTAGCCTTTTATGATCCCTCTCAGTGCGCTCGAATCTTCCCATCGTACATGAATCATCGGTGGTAACTCGGTGCTTCGCAGAGGACGCATGATAATGTGGAAGGTCAAAGCCATCCTTTCCCCCAAACTGTTTCCCCGGGCTCGCTGCTTTCCTCTTTTGACTCCTAGGCTCTGGAGAATGGATCTCCTGACTATCCAGTGACAGCTCCCCCTCCTCAGCATTCTCCATTGCCTTGTCAGCTCCATGAAATCCATTCTCAGTTACACGGTCTGGATTCTGAGGCTCCTGTCTATAGGAATGTCTCGACCAGCTATGCCTTCTCTCATGCTTCATCCTCTCATCTTCAACTGCCAATTCAACACCATGTTCCAGCTCCCTCTCAATGAGGTCGTCTTCATCCATCAGATCCACTTTCCTAGCAACATCACCTCGGGACTTCCTCCGTTTCTCCAAAGCTGCTTTCACTTTGTCTTTGTCTATCTTCTTTATAGCATCCATTTGGGAGTAACCTTTGGGTCCTTCACCACCACTAAAATTCCTGTCTTTTGTTTCAGTGGTTCCACCAGAAACTGGTTTCATGGACTCTTCGACTGGCCATTCAGACCCATAACTGGATCTGCTGTTTAAGACTTCTGCCACATTCCCTGATTCATGATGCCAATGATCCTTCAGTCCAGGTTCCATTTTATTGTCATAAAAGCCGGTTCTTTGCTCATTGTTCCCATGGTCTTTGCTTTCATTTTGCAGAACCCTTTGGGCCCCATTTTGCCTATCAGCGTGCAACTGATCAGGGACAGGGTGAACCAATGAGCTTGTAGGGGCAGCACTCTGCATGCCAGCAGTTTTTGTTCCCTGACAGTAACCATTTTGTGAAGGAGACTCCTCCGTGGATGGTGGAGCTTTTGCAGGAGTCCAGTGATTGGCCCCACTGAGAGAGCTTCCTTCAGCTTCACTCCCTTGGGATGGCAGCTGCGTCACACGGTTTTGTTCATACAGTTCCAGCATTTGATTGCTAACCTCTGCAAGCAGGCAATTCAAAGCTAAGTATACAATGTAACAAAACAATTAAATAAAAAGTATTTAAAAAGTGATTCATAAATTAGTTAATCATACTCAAAAAAGGATCCAGAAATGGAAGAAAGAAAAAAAAATCATAGAATTAATATTTGGGAAACGATAGGTCAACTAAATGTTCAGCACTCATGAACTACATCAAAGTAGTAATAGGTGACAGTAAGCGAACATGCAGAGCAACCCACTCAGATATAATGTTGTTTGCAATAATTTCAGAAATGAATAGAGGTGGGCTCTGGAAAAAAAGAGGGGCAGAGGAACATGCATGCACAGATGCGTGAGATACCTACCTAAAAGCAGCTTATCTCACCTTCTCATCTATATGTTTACATGGAGTTCTACTTATGAACAAAATGTAGGTGTTTCTGAGTATGCATGCATGGATGTGTGAGATACCTACCTAAAGGTGACTCATTTCACCTTTATTTGCGTGATATTTGGATGCCTAGTTCCCTCGTCTATATGTTACTCCAGATGCCTAGCTTCCTTGTCTATACATTACTCTAAATGGTTGGAGAATACAAGTGTGAAGGGACCAGATAATTCCACAATCTCAAGATTTGCAAGATATCACAAACCAGTTTCCAAGTGGCAGGTGGTATTTATATTGATCAGTAATCTTGAGCTCAACTCTGGTCCTTGTATCACCTTGAACAAATCATTCCATCAGTCATCCAATGCAAAAACAGAATGCCACATGGATATTCTAGCCAGGCATCCAAAACACCCCATTGTGATCTGCCATCTTTAGATCACCTTAGCAAATGCCACATTTGTAGATTCAAATTAGAGAAGATCTCAAACTGCTCTAAGATACTTTTACAGGTAAAAACAGGTGTCGGATGCTTACAGATCAAAATTGATAAATAGTTTCTACACATAAAATCAATCTTGCAAACAACAAAAAGAGGGAAAAAACCAGCCCCCACCAATAAAAAAAATTCGAACCATACAACAGGAGTGAATATAGATAAATCTACACGAGTTTTTTTTTTTTTTTTTTTTGATCACTGTCTGAGGGACAAACCTTCCAACTGGCGTGGGGTAACATCAAATTCCTGCCACCAAACCTTCTCACCATCAGATGGAAGCTTCACTTTGAGAAACTTGGCAGCCAGGAAGATGGCACCAGCTGCAATATGGTGGGGCTTAAATTGCAGGCAGAGTGAAGTACGCAGCCTGCACACCCCTTTCCAGTGCGCAATAAATACACATCATTGAGAATTATAATTGGAAAGAGAACAATGGTAGCTTTAGCATACCCATCATTGACGAAATTCCAAGCAACTTGTGCAAGGGCATTTTGAGCAACCCTAAACTTCTTTATTGCTTCAACCAGAGGCTTATATGGATGATGCACATTCAGATCGAAACCAAGAGTTGCAAGCACCAGCCGCTCTCCAATTAAAATAAGTTCTTTCTGTTGCTCATAAATTTCCTGCAAAGAATAACATTAAATGTTATGAAACTTTGACATCAAGAATGATTCCTCATAAAGCATATATTACTGACAGACCTAGACATGAAATGTGAAAAAAATTTTCAAAATTAAAAAAAAATTCAAGGGTGGAAAGTGGCATTGCCATTTATGTAAGTAATACATTGGTAACTTATGAAAACCAACAACACTGATCATATGAATGCCCTAATAAGATATATTTACTTATCAATATTGATAGAAAATTGATGGTATATTGCTTCGCACAACCCCATGTTTTGTTTCTGTCTAGTATGTCTTTTGTTATGTTTTATTGTGAAATTTGATAGTTTACCCATATGTTTTTGAGAGAGAGCTAACTGAGCATTTAGATGCTCCAATTAGAAAGAGTGATCTTTTAACAATCCACTGTAAGGATATAGATAGAGGTAGACCTAAACTAATATGAACAAAAATAATTAAAAAGATATAACTATTTATAATTTGAATGTCGACTTGATCCTGAATAGAGCAGAGTGGAGGAAGCATATTCATGTAGCCAACCCCATGTAGTTGGGAAAAGGCTTAGATGAGTAGTAGTAGTAGCAGCTAACAGAACATCACCACAAATTTTGTTGAAATTTAGAAGAGGAGCACTTAACTGAATATTGGAAGAAATAGTAGCAAATCAAAATTACAGCACAGCTACAACTGCCATATGATTATGTACATTCACCAAATATGCATGCCTGCATGCACGCACGTATGTAAGAAAATTCAAAAACACCAAAAACACTAATTTTTTGACCTTTCCACTAAAATACTTTTCTTCTTGAATATATCAATTAGCATTCTAGGTCCTAACAAAGCTGTACATTTAAACAGCAGCACAGTAGTGATCTAAGCCAAAAATGTGTCTTACAGCCCCAATATTCAGCCATCAACTGTCTTTACCCTAGGTAAATAAGACCTTCCATCCTCCAATAATAGAACTACAATATAACATATATTAGGTTTCTGATCTGTCAGATTAAAATCTTTTTGTTTTTTAACCTTTCTGTATAATGGGGGCAAAACACAGTTAGTTATATCTCACAAAAGGAAAAAAATCTGCTCAGATTTGGATTTTGAAGATAGAAAAATCTTTCATTCTGATTGTTCGCTCTAATCCAATGGAAGTGGCATGACTTTAATGAACATTATTTTACACACCACACTTAAGACTGACTAACTACTGTGAATACAAAGGGTAGTCACATGATTTGGGCTACCTCTGGGCACCCAACAAACAAGGATAAGTAACTGTCAACCCTATGCAGTAATTGATTTGATAAATGATAAGGGAAACCAATAGCCTTTAAATTTTCAAGCTATCAAGCTTTCCAAAAAACTTGTTTAGTACTACTTTTGCTAAACTAAAAGGTTAATACCCAATAGCACCTAAAATCATCGCCATTCATCAAAATTAAGAAAATTAATAACTTACCATTGATACATGTACATGCCAACCAAAGGTTGAGTTTCATCTGATGGAAAAAAATATTAGTCCCAAGAAATTTTTATGGGTAACTTTTAGATGTTCACTTTGGCCGTGTATTAGTTTGAGGAAGTCCTAATGCATTAGAATTTAATAATGGGCAGCCTTAGGCCTTTTTTCTAAAGGGGTTTCTATGAAAATCTGAATTTTACAAATTAGGATACAGTTTGGGGCATGCGTATCAATGTTTAGGAACACAAGTGGCTCGATCAGGTCAACCTGCCAAACCCATCACCTGCCAGATTTTTGAATTGGATCACCTCAAAATCTGAGACTTTGAAAAAACTCATTCAAACCACTAACTTGAATGGTACAGCAGTCCAATGGACCAGGCAGGTTCGATTGTTCTGGAAGGAGAAGATGGGGAGGAAAAAATTAAAAGTATCCCTAACCTAAATGCCCAACGGCCTTGATTCTTTGATCCTCTCAAGCATCAGTTATAATGGAGGAGAAGATGGGTGGTTTCAAAGGAATCAAGGTTCATGGTGGTAGATGATCGGAAGGATGGGAAGGGACTTCATGATATTGGATCAAAGTAGCCCTCTCCTCTTGCCCCATCTATATATTGTGGTTCAATTGCAAACAACACATGATCAGCCATGGACGCACAACCCAGCCACCAAAATAGTTCAGTCTTGATCAATTTTGTTCAAACACTCATCCATGTGGGAGGCTTGCTAAGTAGTTATCTAGCATTCCAGATTACCCGTAAAGCAAGCCATGGAAAAGGCTATAAAAGAGACTTGCTAACCACTAGAGAAGGCATTATATATGAATTGTATACTAAAAAGGAAAGGGCACTCTCAAACTAGATATAGTTACCACTCTAAATCTCTCTCTCTCTCTCTCTCTCTCTCTCTCTCCCCCCCCCCCCCCCCCCCCCCAAAACAAAACTGGAATCAATTCATTACGGGATGTACTTTCCTACTCATATTATTGCTCACAGCTAGAAATTAAGATTGTGTTACAACAATCAATCTAGCTTTTAAATGTTTGCTTCCTTCCAACATATTTCTAATTAAAGTTTCCGTTCTTGTATTCATTTTTCTTTTATTCACAGCACTCAGACAATATCTTGCGATCTGAATATGTCATAAAAAATCTAAAGAGAATCTTAGGCAGGCCTAAAACTCTGAAGACATTTAGCTAGTACCATATCCTATCTATAGATTTGAAAAGAAGAAAAAAACATGAGCTCTAACTTTGACCTAATTGATGAATTTTACAGTCTTGTTTTCTGCAAATTTGCTTTGCAAAGTGATTTGTCAACCTATCTCTTCTTATCCAAGCTTTTAAGTCCACCATTACTTTGCAAACAATCCTCTATTGGTCTTACATCATATCAAGTCTCCACTCCCCAGAAGGTTTAATCAAAATGCTTCAGCATCAGACAGGGAAAATCATTTCTCTTAGTATTTCCATATACCCTTTTGTCCTTCAGCAGCCTTTCTTTCATTCATACATACATGTGTGTATAGAATTTAGATTTATTCCTGTTAACTATTAGCAAATATATAAAATCCCCTTGCACATACCTTTTTTTGCTTCAATAGCCTTCCTTCCATACACGTATATAATTACTTTTGCTCCAGTTAGTTGTGACCAATGTATAAATCCGAAGAATCATTACCTCCCGCCCCACTTTCTTTTTAACAAATCATTTTCTCCATAAACCATCCACTAACAACAATAACAACAACAAAGACTTAATCTCAAACTAGTTCAATTACATGAATCCTTGTTTTTGCATTTCAATTGGTTTAGACCCAAACTTGTTGTAAGATGTAAGATATTAAATCTTTCTTTATTATTTCTTCCTCTTTTTCTCTCTATGTGTATCGAATGTCTCTATGAACTAATGTTCAACCAAATACTTCTCAATTTTCCTATCCTAAAAAAAAAAAATCCAATTCAACTTTTTTTTGTTTATTTTCATGCTGGGCTAGTAATTAAGTTCGACTCAGAAGTGTGGAGTGTCCATTATAAAAATCAATTGAACTATTTGTACCAAAATTTATCAGCTGATAATCCATAAGATCAAAAAATAACAGAGTACAAGGATTTCACGAAAGAGAATAAGGCAATTCACCATCATATAATGACCACCAATTGATTTTTCAGGAAGTGAATTGTATATATGTCTTTCAGTTAATTGAGTGTACAAAGTAAAGATGATACAGGTCTTATGGTTTAAAACTTCTATGCATACTGACAACTCCAAGCATGAGACAAATAAACTAATGATGGGAAAGCATGAGTTTGAGAATAAATGGAAAGAGGAGCTCATGAGTCATGATGACTACCTAGCCCGCACTACATTATACAAGCTCATTGCTAGGATATTGCACAGTTAAAGCCTCTTCTTTCCAAACTGATTGCTGATGAGCAAGCTGGTTTTGCCTCATTAGATCCATCTCAGACAATTATTCGATGGCTCAAGAAATTTTACGCTACCCAAACAGCTAATCCTTCAAATGCTGTGATGGTTATAAAGCTTAATATGGAGAAGGGGAATGATGGGATGATGTGGGATTTTGCAAAGAGTGTCCTAAACCATTTCACTTTCCATTCCAAATGGATCTATTGGATTATGGATTTGTATCCACAATCCAAGATTTTCTATACTTGTTTATAAGGCCCTGCAAGTTTCTCATCATCTTTGGTTGGTCTTTGACAAAGCTGTCCGCTATCACCTTATTTACTTGTCATCTACTGTGATATATTTTACATGTCCTTTCACTCTCATCTGGCTGCAGGTATTTTATCTAGAATCCATCTAGGCCCCCAAGTTCACCAGTCTCATCTGATATACAACAATAATTGTCTCCTCTTCTCCAGAGCTAACATTGAACAATGTGACTTATGGAGTCAGTTGTCTATTATCATCAAACATCAGGACAAAAGGTTAATATCGACAAAACATTTATTACATTCTCTCCAAGAATTCTTAAGTGAACTCAGGCTTGCTAGGTAGTTGGGGATCAACTTGATTCCTTGTCCTTGGATATACCTTGGTATTCCTATAATGGGTACAGGGCCAAAGAGAACAGATTTCAATTTCCTAATTGATAAAGCGGAAGAGAATCTTAGTGGAAATGGCTAGGAAGGCTATTCCTACAAAAGTAGTCCTTCATTCTATTCTACACTCTTTATGGCTAATTCATTTATCCATATCTCAGAGTCATGTACCATTATGATTGCACTATGTGGATTTTTTTACGAGCTAATCCTAGTGATACTAGTCAAGGTCTTCGTCTTATTCACTGGGATAGAATTACTACTCAAATGCCTTGGCGGCCTTGGAACCCTCAATCTAGAAGAACGTAGGTCACACTCTTGGCAACTATTGCAGGACTTAGTTGCAAAGGGGGTGCCAGTGCAAAAGCTGATTAGGTGTGGGCACAAAAGTGGGTCTGTTGAAAATCTTTTTAATCAGGAATCAAGTGAGAGCTTCCCAGGAGATTCCAAAACTGGTGTGGCACCCTAGGTGGAAGATTCCTGCTACAAAGGTGAAGGAAAATTACTCTTGGAGAAGAATAATTTATAGCTTTCTATTGTCGCTTCAAAGTATAACATTTTTGGCTCTTGAGATGCTTAGAAATGCCTCCACAAACATTTTTGGCTCATGGGGTGCTTAGAAATGCCTCCACAGTTGCCTTTGAAATGACAAGCTATTTGTGACTATTTCCCACTTTTTGACGGGTTATTGGCACTCACAAACAAATCTCCATTCTAGATCATTAATGGTTGTTGCTACCACTTAGCAAAATGTCAGTGACTTTCAGCTTTTCTTTTATCTCAGACCCTAATAAATGGCTAATTTGATCCCTGGTGATAGATGTAGAACATTCTGTTTCTCCTGCATTTGTTTCCCCTTGAAATTGTGGACATAATCACCTCCATTCCTTTATCTTGGGGGATCGCAAAGACAAACTTTGTTAGGGTTCTTCTGGACAGTGGCAGGTCAGCGTTTGAGATGTCTACCACTCCTTAGATCCATCATATCTGAGACCATAATATTTCAAATGGGTGTGGAAATTAAACCTAGGCCCTTGAATGCAATTACTCCCTTGGAAATTGGTGTGGCTCAATTGCCAACTACAACCACTCTTGCCTCTAGAGACCTCAATGTTCAAATGGAAAGAAGTCGTTGCACTGGAGAAGCTGTGAATCTCCAACATGCTTTTTACATGTTGTCCACACTTCAAAGAGGTTCGGCCCAAGCTTGGGAAGGGCATCACTTTCTATTGGTCTTCCAGCTCCTTTGGCACTCTAGGGACCCTAGGTTGGTTTCAACTAGTTTACGCTGAAGCAGGTTACACTATTTGAGATGAGCAAGCTGCTTCCCTTATGGCAGCAGGTTTCAAGTTGTCTCATCGTTCTGTTTTTAGAGCAGAACTACATGGAGCTTGGGAAGGCATTAGAATGGTGATCACCAGATTCTAGGCCACTGCTTTTTGGGTGGAATGACAATCCTCTGTTATATGGAATGACAGTCCTCTGTTGTCCTCGGTAGGTTAAATTCTAGAGACCAGCAAAACACTTCCCACCATCCTTGCCTAATGGGCATTTGGCATGCGACCTCAAGTCTTTCTTCTTTTACTACTACCCAAATTTATAGATAAGGCAATCAAGCAGCAGACTGGCTTGTTCATGTGGCAATGGTTGTGGGAAGCAATTTCATTTTAGAATTTATCCTAGAGTGCAATAGGGAAGAAGAAGAAGCCAACACTTTTCCAAGGTCTATTACATGGAAAATTATTCATATCAGGATTTAAAATATAGAATAAAAATTGTCCTATGTCAAGAGAAGATCAACTTTATGACTGTTGCAGATTATATTTCTAGAATAGAAAGTAAATATATTTGATTATGATTCATAAGGATTGTTACCGATTGCATCTTTAGAATAGGAAGTAGATTGCATTTTTAGAATAGAAAGTAAATATATTCTAATTTATAGGGATTTGATATAATTAGTTTTCCTTCCTAACATAGAATTTGTAGCTTGTATATACCTAAAAAATTGATGAATAAAAATACATATAAATTACTTTCTTTTTCTTCTTTTTCAAAGTTCTAGTTGTGTTTCAATGACCAATACTCCATTATATCTTAATCTCCTTTCCCTGGTATAAAATATTTCTACTGACTTGGAAGCAAAAGTAAAATATGGGAATCAAACAAAATTTGAAAAGGATCATGGGGCAAAGCCAATCCATGTAGCGTCTATTGTACTTCATATGGTTTCTACAAAGAAGATACCTGAGCCAATTAAATTCAAGAGATCTCTGCGCCTGTTTGTTCCCAATAGCAGCCATGGCATACAAAATGAAATTTATGAAGGCAAAATCATCATCTCCAGGTCAATTGAATTAAAGAAATGAAAGACAGCACCATTGTGAGGCTATGCATCTAAAGCTTCTGCTTGGTTAATGGCTTATTGTGGAAGGTAATTGGTGACCAGACAAACAACTAAAAAACTACTAATAAAGACAAAAGTGCATTAGAGGCATTTTACTCTGCAAGGAAACAAAAGACCCATGCAAACATAATTACAAGTTAATGCCATATGAACTTAGGTTATAGAAGATTTGATTTGCATTGCATGTTAAATGTGGCACTCCTACTTTAATCCCTAATGATCTGGGCATATGTTTCATCGACATTAAGTTCTTCAATCTAATATAATTGTAAACCTTAAAAAGGCCAATAAGTACTAACGGTAAAAATAGTAATCAACATAGCAAAAAAAATGAAAAAATAAATGAATGACAAGTGAAAGAAAAAAATGAAGTAGTTATACACTACCCTCTGTTTGATTCTTTGGACAGCAGCAGGATCCTTTTTATGGATAATTTCATAAGAAACAAGAATAACATCCTTTAAAGGCCGAGGAGTTTCTTCAACCTTTCCAGCCAAAAACATGCAAACAGTAGCAATGGTCTGCAAATCATATATGCATGAAAATTAAGCATTAGTATTGATCAAAAACCCAAAACAATCATTGCACTACCCTCTACTGTATATGCTTCTGTTGGATCTCCCTTATCAGCATCAGCTCCTATAATTAAATGTTCAAGTAACAAATAGAAGAAAAAAGGAAGACATAAAATTATATCATCAACATCAATGCAGATAACTGAAAACTGCTTAGCATCACATAACTGCCAATATTAATATAAGAAATTCAAAAATGTATAACTTTTAGAAATTTCTCTCAAGCTGATTTAAAGTACCACCACATATGACAAAATTATAGCATCTCCTATTCAACAGAAATTTCATGGTAAATTATAACTTCCACAAGAAGTCTAATGTGATTTATGGAAAATATGGAACGAAGATGTAGCTTATGAAGACTCAATTGGCACAAGAAAAAGAGGATAGCAAATAATGTTAACAGTGGGGCTTCTTGCTGCTAACAGCTGACAGTAGGGTCTCTTGCTGCTACCAGCTGACAGTAGCAACCAAGATAGACTAAGGAGCTTTGACAGGCCACAGGTGGCCTCAGGCAATGAAGATGGGCCAACTGGTTGAGCATCAAACCCACTTGGTGGGCAAGCTTGTCAGCACACTTTCCAGGATGGTCCCTGCTCTGCCTCAGCATTGGGCATTCCTCCAATGGGTATGCAAAGTGGACAATTCATCAGCACCAGCAGGCATGCAGAGCACTGATATTGACTTTACAGGTTCCTGCTGGGGAAGACATGCCTGCACATCGAGCAGTGGTTGATCAAGCAAGAACAGCCCTTCTGCGTTCTCATTTGGTCAGCACACGGAGCAAGCCAGTTTGCTGCGAGTCTCAGAAGGTACCAGGATATGGCAGCAGCTCTAGCCAATGAGGTGCTACACTTGTCACTGGATCATGCTCTGTGGGTGTTTGTTTGTCTCTTCTTCTAGTATATTGGTTGTGGTAATCATGGTATGTTGGCTTTACTGGTGTCTCAGTTTATTTGGTACCCTAATGGACCTTCCTTTAAAACCTTCCTTCTTTGCGCGCACAACACCCCCCCCCCCCCCCCCCCAAAAAAAAAAAAAGTTTGTCCAATGTGGGGTCTTTGATAGAAAAATGTCCATTCAAAAACATATTATAAAAATAATGTCCGCATAAACCTATTAACAAAAATAATATCCAGGGGCCACATAAGATACCACATAGGCCACCCGGAGTTAAAAAGAATACATCATTGGAAGAAATTGTATTCAATAGACAAGTTTAAAAAACAAGTCATTATGGCTGCAGAGTGCCATCCATGCTCCCAAAAAAAAAATTTTAAGTGTTGAGATGGGGGAGATTCCAGCCACGAACACCCCCCCCCCCCCAGAACCAAAAAAAAAAACCCAGAAAAATAAAATAAAATAACAAATAAAAAAATCTAAGTGTTGGTATGAGGGGATTGAAATCATCAATAGACGACTTCATGCTGAAGTCAGGGACTAGGAGGCCAACCAAGGTGGCCCTCAGGTGAGACCGATATCTCCACAACGAGTTGGATGGGAGGCTTCAAGTGACTATTTAGGGCTCGGTGGGAGTCCTCCAGTGGACCCCTTTTTTTAAAAGTTGCCTGACTTGAAATCATCTGCTCAACAGACGGTTTCATCCCAACAATCAAGCAATTTTTTGTTTTTGTTTTTTTTTTTTTTTTTTTTTTTTGGGGGGGGGGGGGGGGGTTGGAGGGGGGAATGGCTGGCATTGTGCAGCCATAAATCATTACATAGATGATTTTAAACTCGTCTGTTGAACAGACAATTTTGCCCCAATGATGTTTTCTTAAAACTCCAAAATGGCCTATGCGGCATCCCGCGTGGTCCCTGGACATTATTTTCATACATAGTTCTCAACCAACATTATTTCCATGATGAGTTTTTAAACAGGCATTTTTAATATCAAAAATCCTCCAATGTGCATGAATACCACTACCATGCACCCTCATGGCTCTTTTATGTAAATGCGGGGAAGGTTGTGTCTCTATGTCATTTGTCCATGCATGCAAGGCTCATCAAAAACATTCCTTTGGCTTTCTATATGTGAGTTGGAGGTCCATGGTTGTCAATGACTTTATCTCACCTGGCTAGCTAGTAGCAGCATTTTAGTGATCACTCATATGCATCTCAATAGTTGAATGCATGGCTTCGAATCTCATTAGGTCTTCCCATGAAGCACCAAGATGGGTTACTATTCCAAGTGTTGGGATAGAACCATCCTACCATCATACTGACATCACAATTGGTGCATCATATGACAACCCCCATCTCAAGTGTTGAAACCGAACAGGATGACAGCACATTCTGTTCCATCAAATAGCCCCATCATGGGATTTAAAACCCTTTTTGTATGCGCTTCCTTGTTAGACGAATAATAGTTGTGATTACCAAAATGATGATGATGATGATAATGATGATGTTTGCAGTCTCCCCCCCCCCACACACACACACAATTGCCTAACTTTAACTAAAATAAAATGGTTCAAGCATTAGCCAGGCAAATAGGTGTTAATTAGGATAGATAAACATTGAAAAAAGGAAAAGAACAAAGTTCATAGACACAAGGTGTCAACATAAATAAAATAGAGTTATCAATTACAAGTTTATGTGACATACAAATACACATCAAGTCTAGAAGCATTTAAAACATAACGTGCATGAACCTAAGCTCCAAATCACAGATGAAAGTTGAAAAGTTGCAAAATACAGAACATGGCATTTCAAGAAACATGTGACCTATATGGCATGAATATAGTCCAAATGTTTCCTGAAATGTCCTGAATACATTTGAGGTTGTTAGTTTAATTATCAGTGACATCAAGGAAGATCAAAAACTGAATCTGCACTGTTAAGGTAAATAAAACCACTGTCACCCTTCATTGTCATGTGCATGCCAACCAAGAGATTATAGAAGTTTCAAGAAAAAGAGAGGAACTAGACTTATAGAGCTCCAAAGAACTAGATGAGTAATGTTGTTCATGTATGATATAGTCCTCCATGTAAACTAATTTATTTATTTAATGTCATGTTTTGGCACACTCAAACCAAGAGACCGAAGGAGTCTTGAGAAAAAGAGAGAAGATACTGAATTATTTTTTTCAAAAACTAAATAAGTAATGTTTGTCATGTATGGCAAGTTAGCTATGAAAACTAATTTATTTACTCAATGTTGTGTTTTGGCATATCCATTCTAATTTTTGGGATTTGCCATCTAATGTTTCTATATCACGTCATATTTGTATTTTATGTCCTGTCTCCATGTTTCATAGCAAGATGATACTCTTGCTATTTCACAAGGTACAAGTTTTAGCTCATTTGAAAAGATTAATTGCATACCAGAACTAAATATAGGGACTGACACCTTTTACCTTGATGAAAACAATATTAATAAGAAAAATATCACAAACAGAGCAATAGGGTACTTTGTCTGGTGAGAAAAGTAACCTATGGAATCATTGCAGAAAAGGTACAGATGCCAATATTTTCCTAGCATAGGTTACTCAGCAACATTTCTGAAAACCAGATTGTAAGCTACACAAGAAGTCAAATGCTTGAGGATCATATTGATTAACAGATACCACTGCTTGCAAAAATCAAAAAAAAAAAAAAGAAAAGAAAAGAAAAGTAGTTATGGTTTGAAAAGAAAGCAAGGCATGACTTGTGTATCCAAATATTGATAGCTACGCAAAGCAAGGCATGACTTGTATATCCAAATATTGATAGCTACACAAGTTTTCGATAAAGGAACTGGCACTTACCCTCCTATCATTTTTTGCATGAGATTGGCGAAGGAAAAAACGATGACAAAATACAATTGCAGTGGCTATTGTTACTTGAGGTCTGCATCAAGAACCATTCAGCACAAAAATAAGCAATCGTCAATTTTGTCATACAGTGGCATAAAATTGACAAATAGAGATCAAAATGATTGATAATACTGAACAAAATCAATTTACTGACACAGCTAGAGAACTTGACATGGTGAAAATATCATACAAGCATAACAACTTTAACTGCCAATTAGAGACACTCAAAGAACAAGTCTCAGGTTCACAATGACTTTATTGCAAGAATAAACATCTTGTCTATCAAAGAAAAAGAATGAAGATCCAAACCTCATAAAGAGATTGAACTGATAATACGGACAACAAAGGATGAAAGAAATACAACAAAATAAGTGAGGAAACTTACTATTGAAGCCTCAAGGTTAAATCCTGCAGAACTGTGCAATATGACTTTGAAAAGGGGGAACAAAGCAAGTGGGAACTTACACTTTAAGTCTCATGCCTAAATCCTGCAGAAATGTGCAGTACGACTTCCGAAGATATGTCTCTTTCTTCAGATCAATGCCATCTCTCCTAGATGGTGAATTTTCTTCAATTTCCTTCCGGCTAAAGTACCAACTGGAACCAGCACGATTCACTTCCTCATGCCTGTCATGAGATGACTTATAGGGACTACTTTCCACCATTCCATGTTGTGAGGGGTCTCCTGGTAATGTAGCAGCCATATGGATTTTGTTCACCAATTATATTAGACTGGAAAAGCTGGTTTGACTTGTTCTATAGTATGTTTGACAACATAAGCTGGTCATATATAATAGCAAGAGCACTTTCCTGCAAGAAATAGTACATGGTCGGTAGAAGATTTGTGTGAATAAAGCCTGCTGGCAGTATTGAATTCAAAGCAAGCAGAAGATTGCTGTGCGTGCCTCAAATTATGTATACTTGGTCTTCTACTTAAGCACCTTCATGATACAAAGCAAATCTTCCAAAATGATATGGCTCATTATCAAGATTAAAAGAGATAAAACAACTACTGGAGATAATTATTTTGTTAGGGAAAGGGGGTGGCCGCTAGTTAAATGACCCAATACTCTTATTTTTTTTCTCCTATTTTATGATACTTTCTAATGTTCATCTTTCATGCCCTTTCTTTTCTCTTCTTTCCTTCTTTCTCCCTTGCTTCTTTTTGGGCATACAAAGAGAGAAATAGATGCCTCCTCTCTTCACAAGATAGACTGGGCAAGATACGTGGGGCTCATTAGCTAAATGAAGGACTAACATAAAAAAGGAAAAATAACTAAAATTGACCACAGTGAGATGAAATCTCTACTGTTGCATCCATAAGAGTGTAAATCACAAGTCCAATCAGAAACAAACAAAAAAAAGGAAAGAAAACCTTGTGAAATTACCTAAAAATTTGAGAACAGCAATGCCCACACCCTATTAATGCATCTACAGGCAGCCAAGAAGCAGCAAGGCAAGGCAAAAGGACCAGCCATTATGGGTCCAGGAAAAGGGCAATACCAAGGCTTTAACATATTTATTTCAGATTATTAGGAATGATTTTAGGAGACCTTTAAGATGCAATAGATGCCCAATTAATTATTATTGGATATCCAACTGGTGCTTGGTAATTTTCTGTACCATGAAGTTTGATTGAACTCAAATTAGGATACAAATAGGTGGTCATTACCATTCATGCGCACTGTTTTTTCTTCGATACAGGTAACAGAAGCTCATAAGTTGTATTTTGAGAAAGAAAATTTAGGCTTTCAATTAAGGAATTCCGTAGGATGTTTTATTCTAGCTTTATTCCTATTTTAGGAGTCCTAATTGGTGTAGGAGAGATGTCAACTAAACCAATTACAAGGAAAAAGTGGTCGGCTGTTGGAGCCATATTCAAAAATTGTACATGGAAAATTTATTTTGAGACTGGCCACAAGGCTCTCTCTCTCTCTCTCTCTCTCTCTCTCTCTCTCTCTCTCTCTATTCTTCATTGCCATTTTCCTCCTCTTTTCAACTGCTTTTGTACCAGTTACATACTGCTATTCAGATCTGAGCTCTCATCACAGCCTTTCTTTACTAACAACAGAGTAATTCTCTGGCTACTTGAAAATTCAAATCTAAGATCTGGCTTGAACCCTGTTTCTGCTGATTCAGATCTGTTTCTTCTTGATTCCTAAAAGGTTACATCAGACTTAGTATCAGTGGCAGAAGATCCTACACTGATGACCTTTTCAAAAGGTGCAGCAATGGTAATAATGCAGAACAAGATGAGTGACTCCACTGGCATGAAGTGCATTTGAGACAAATTGATCAACAATTGACAAGCTGAAATGCAATGTTGGTGGTATGCAGAAACTATAGGAGACACATTGGAAGCAGATGTCCAAATGGAACAAGATATGTCCATGAAGTTTGAAGCCACCCTTACCTAAATGATCTCAAAACAGGTGGTTCATATCAGCCTCCACTTCTATTGTTAATGATGCTGTTACAGGACTTCAAAATTCTCCAAAGAGACATGTAGAACAGTCCCTCAAAGGGCGGGATAAACAAGCAATCAACCCAGATCAGTCATCTTCAAATTTTGTGTTTAGCAACCAGACTGATGCTGGTAACAGACCACAGACAGGAAACAACCGAACCTAATCCACAAAAACAACAAAACACTACGCTCCCAAGAGGGCAGAAAGAACTACCACCCATATAATCCACAAAAACAACAAAACACTTCTAGTCAACCTGAAGGATTGTGACATGTCCAAACGGTTGAAAACTAATGAAGATACAGAGAGAATACAAGGAAAAGAAGACACTGATGCAAAAACAGGAGAAAAAGGAGATCAGAAAGAACTACCACCCATATAATCAATTTATAAAGTAGCTTTCTGATCATACATTCTGTGTTGTTACATCATGTTTCCGTTTAATTAAAAAGAAAAAAAGGTCGCACCTAATTTGTGGAAAATTATTGAGTTTCCGTCCGATCCTTTACATCTGACCTATGACGACAATAATAAAACTACCAAAAGGAAAAAAGGGGGAGAAAATCAGAGGGACTTTCCCCAAAATAAAATTCCCTAAACATAGTGTTGATGGTGATCCAAAGTTGCAACCTTCCTTTAGCTCAGCAACTACAATCAGATAATACAAAAACTATTCCATACAATGTTTTATCCCCAATTTTCCTTGATTTCTAATGTATCATCAAGAAAATTTTACCAATGCCCAACAAGAAAAAACCCTAGCAATCAATTTCGTGCGAGAGAATTAGAGGAAAAGCTCGAAGGCAAAAGAATCCACATCCATCAAGAAAATTTTACCAATGCCCAACAAGAAAAAACCCTAGCAATCAATTTCGTGCGAGGGAATTAACAGGAAAAAGCTCGAACGCAAAAGAATCCACATCCATCAAGAAAATTTTACCAATGCCCAACAAGAAAAACACCAGCAATCAATTTCGTGCGAGAGAATTAAGAGGAAAAAGCTCGAAGGAGAGGGTTTCAGACGCCGGTGGATTAGGTCAAACCATGCTTCGCATCCAAAACCGCTCCGATCTCGAATAAAAGGAGAGGGGAAGGGAAAAGCATACCTTACTCAGAAGTATATCGAAATCCGAAGCTCAAGCCGATGCCCTCTGCCTTCCGATCAAAACCCTAGCGATCAGATTTGATGGACAGAATCGAAAAGGCCCCCGGAACGAAACCCTAGCAGAAAAAGGGAACAAGATCGGGAGAGTGTGAGAGCTAGATGGGGGCTCGGCCACGCCCTTGCGATTTTTTATCATACGAACGACCAGTTGGAGGCACTCGCGCTGCACGTGCTTGAGGAGGAGAGAAGAGGACCTATTCGTGGTCGCGAGAGAGAGAGAGAGAGAGGCAGATGCGCTGGCTTGTAGGAGAAATGCCGTCCGAGGGTTTAGGGTTTGGAAAAGCCGACAGTGATATTTATACTCCACCGTCGCGGATAATTAACAAACTGTATGGCTATGGATTATAGTAACCAAGATATTTAAAGGTTGCGTTTGATAGCTAATAATATATTTAAATTATTATTAATTTAAATTAAATTTATAAAATAATTGTATTTAATATATATAGTTAATAATAATTTATTTTAATAATGGTTATATGAGATGGTTATTAACATTATAAGAGATATTATAATCTGATAAATTTTTATTAACAAAATTATCTTTATCTTTTTCTTTCTTATAAAATAAAATTATTTTTTTTACTATTGTAAAAATAAAATCATCCCTTTCGATGAAAACCAGTGTTTGATATGGGAGATAAGGGGATATCCCCTGGATATTCCTTCTTATTTCCAAATGCTATAGCTAGTGGGGATAGGTCTGAAAAAGTTTAAACAGAGGGGATAACCCATGTTTACCCATGGTTAAACATGGGTTATCCCCTGAACTTATTCCCTAGGGAATCCAGGAACAACTAAAGTTATCCCTTGATGGCAGACTTGTAATTTTAAAAATGTGTTTATTCCCTCAGCTATCCCTTGGATAAATGCTATCCCGTACATTTTATCCAGGGATAGCTTTTGGGATATCAAGCACTAGTGTTTGAAATTGAGGATATCCCCTCTTATTCTCAAAAGCTATAACTATAAGGGATAGCTGAGGATAAAGTTAACCAAAGGAATAATCCATGGTTAACCATGATTAACCATGGGTTATCCCCTCAATTTATTCCTAAAAAATGTAGGAATAGCTGGTTATCCTCCAAATAAGAGTAAAAAAAAGTAATTCTATGGATTTACCTTTTTGCATTTGATATGATCAATGGGATATCCAAAGGATATCCCTAGGGATAGCCAGAGAGTAAACTCTATCATGTACACTTATCCATGGATATATTTTTTTCTATCAAACTTAAGAGAAGTTGTCACCATTTTAGATGGTTCAAGCGTTAAATGTGCCTAAAAAGAAAGTATGCAGAGCCTGGCTCACTCATGGTTCTAAAAATTGGACTGGATCAAATAATTGAATCAGTCCAACCAAGAATCGATCACCAGTTAATTTTATTATTAAAGTTAACTTTTATATAATCTGATAAAAACCAAAAAACCCATTAAACTGGTCTGAAAAATGATCTAACCCTGGTTTTTATACTTTTAGTTTTGATATATGAAATTAGGGTTGGATTTTTTAAATTTTTTTATTTTTTACTTTGGTTTGCACTTGAAAACAACTAATCTATAGTTTTAAAATATTTTTCTATAGTTTTAATGTTATATAAAATTTTCTTGAACAAATATATAAGTTTTAAAAGATATTTTTTTATATTTATTATTTTATATTATTAAATTAAAAATTATTATGATATCATCTGATTCGATCACACCTGTTTATCCAATCGAATCGATTGACTCACAACCTAAATGTCAAGCCAGTTTGGTCCAGTTTTCAAAACATTGGACTCACTAAAAAAACTAAATAAAAAAATAATGTAACTATTGAAAGAGATTTGTATAAATTTTTTAAATAGAAAGAAAAAAATTGCTACATTTGTATAAAACAAAATATATACTTTCTAGTTTCACTAAAAATTGTTAAAAGCTTAATTTTAAAAGGTTTTTTTTAAAAAAAAAGCTTCTAAATAAAAACATAGAATAATAATAGAATTTAATATTATAATAGTAAATAGTATAATATAACTATACTAATAATAAATTCAAATATATATATATAATATCATATGTTTATAATTATTAAATATGAAAAATAATTATAATTATAATATAATATGTCATGTAATATAAGATAATATAGTAATATTATAAAATACTATAATATAGTATGCATAAATATAAATTATTATACTATATGATGTTATAATTTTGTAATATTACAATAATAGTATACCACACTATTATGATATTATATTATTAGAAATAATGATTATAACTTTGCATTATAATATTATCATATTAGAATATTGTAATATTTTTTATATGATATTATAGTAACAAACCAAGAGAATAATAATTTAATATTATAATATGATAATAATATAATATGACTAGAATAATATTATGTTATATTATAGTCAAATATTATTATAATGTTATTATAATAAAACAATATATTAAATATAATTATTATAATTTTCTTAAATAATATTATAATTATAATATATTATGTAGTACAATAAGATGATATAATAATATTATAAACTAACATAATATAATACTAATAATATATCATATAATTTTGTAATATTTTTATAATAATATATCACAATATCATGATATTATATTATTAAATAAAGATCATAATTTTAATAATATATTATAATATAATTATTAAATAATAGTAGAATGATATATTATAATAATTTTACATTATAATTATTATTATATTAAAATGTTATTATATTTTCTTATACTATAATATAATATCTTAATATTATTATAATATAATATTATATAAATATTATTAAAATAATTTTTAATAATAATTTTAATAGGTTAAATAGTTGAAAATATTATTAAACTCTGCCAAGGCCGATCCCAAGCCCAGGTAAAGGAGGGGGTTACGTTAGGTAGCTAACAATCAACGTAAAACTCCATCAGAACCCTTAAAATATAAATATATTAAATCAAACTATGCGAAGGACTAAGACGTCCCATCAAGAGAGGCATCGCATCTACTTTCAAATGTTTCAAAAAATAAGCAAAGGGTATCGCACCAATGCTCGGGTACAGTAATAAGTAAGTAAGGATTTCTGTACTATGGATGAGTGGGGCTAAAGAAGTTAGTTCATAATAATCGGCTTAGAGTAGCAACTTAGAACTAGACATGGGCACTGGACCGGGCTGCCCATGGCTCAGCCCAGCCTGATACAAAGTGGGCCATACCAGGATGGCCCGCTTGCTATAGTACCGGGCCATGCCAGGCATGACCCATAAAAAGGGGTCGTGCCGGCTCAGAAATTTTGGCCCACGGACCAAGCCCAACACAGCCCATTAGGGCCTAGGTTGGCATGGCTTGCATGCCAGCCCAGCACGGCCCATAAGTTATGGGTCGTGCTTGGCCAGGCACGGCCCATCCCCCTTACTAAATTATTTATTTTAAAAAATATTTTTTTAATAAATTAAAAATTTATTGAGAACTAAGGATATATTAATATGAAGCCACTTTAATGATGAAGGTTTGGTATAGACCCCTATCAATTTATTAATTTAAAATTAAAAGGTACATGAAAGGAGGAGGGCTAGGCCTAACCTTCAGAGTATAATAAAAAAGGAGAAAGTGGTGCGGACACCAAAGTTCGAAAGAGGCTTCGATCTAATTCAGTATGGCTTTAATTCTTTCATGTATTCTGTAAATAGAGTAATAATTTTGCTTCTTTGAATTTAAGTCATGTAATTAAAGTTGGTTTATTTCAATTTGGGTTCTTGAGTCCAAGTAGGGTCAAATTAGTTTGTATTTAGTGAGTTTAGTAGTTGGGTCCAAGAAAGGTATGGAATTGGGTTCAAGGTAAGCAAGTGAGCTTGAAGATTAGATGCATTCAACCACTCCAACAAATCAATCCAAGGTGGACGCCACTTCAGCAAGCATTGTTGGATATCATGTCAACCTCTTGTGTACACCTCATCAAGCCACATCACCATATACCACATCACCAAGGGGAATTCAAATTCAAGGGAGCCAACCACTTTTCTCTCCTCTTCTTAAGCTTAGTTATAAGTTGTTTCAACCCTCCACCCTTATAGCTAGCTTAGGTTACAACTTTCCATAAAAAAGCTTCATATATTTGAATTTTTAAAAGTCTCTTGGAGGCTTATAAATACTACTCCAAGCTCTCTTATAAAGATAATTTATGATGAATGAAAGTTGAGTTTATTTTCTTCCATTTGTGTTGGCAAATGTCCTTCGAGATGGAGTGGATGAGAGGCCCTTAGCTACTTCAAGAAAGTCATCTCCATGCCAAGATTCATTAGCCATTCATTCCATTCTATCATCTCATCCCATCTTCCAAGGTGCAAGAAGACTCCACAAAGAAGGTCGTCTAAGCTACCTCAAATCCGCCAAGCTTCATCTTAATTTTAACCTTCCCTTTCTCTTCCTTTATTTCATTAATACTCTACCAAATGTTTATGTTCTTAACTCTAATTTGGTTTGTGTAGGATCCCCGAGAATTTCAGGTTCCAAAGAAGAAAGTCTTCCGTGACAAGAAACAGATACAAGAAGTCCTGCAACTAGAGGAATCTCCTTATCATCCAAGAACTTCATCATTGAGTGTAAACCTTCCAATCTCTGATATATTAATGGCCGGTACCCCTCTTTCAATATTTTTTAATCTGAAATATTAGAGTAACTAAGCCCTAGCCTGTGTGGTTTCTTAGCCACAAAGATCCTTTCTCTTTACTATTTTGAAGAATTCTCATCCAAGTCTAGTTTAACATGCAAATTCCTTCATAAAAATTTCTGCTTTTTTACATGAAAATGTAGCCTAGCTTCATTTCATTTTTCATTTAGTTATTACTATTTTCTCCTAGATTGCATCATTCCACTTCATCTCTCATCAAATTGGAATCAGAGCATGGTAGGTTAGGGTATATTTTCCCATTTTTTCATTTTCTATTATTTTCTACAATTTCTGCATATAGAACATATGGCTGAAATTTAATTCATTTAAGGATGGATTCATGGAGTTTTTTCCTACTCTTGTGAATCTTAGCTCATATTAGATTCTAAAATTAAGTCGTGCCAATTCAAATCAGATCTGAAAACTTTTTCAATAGGTTTCAGATCTGAGGTTTCTTTTAACATTTGCATAAGTTTCCATAACTTTAATTCTAGGTTTCACGCCTCCTGAGCGGGTATACTTTTCAAAACCCAGAAATGTATATTGTCCATCTATGGGAATAATGAGCTACGGCCAGATATGAGGTCTTTTATTAAAGTTTAATATGCTAATGCTTGCTTGATGAATGTTGCATGTATGTGCCATGTGATTGCATGATTGCATGAAAGTTTTCTTTCTAGCACATTAGACACCTAAATTTTGGCCACATTTTAAATTTGAAGTTTCCCTCTAAGAAAACTTAGAATTTAAAATTTATAATTTAAATTCTAAAGTTTGAAATATGAAATTCAAATTTAAAATTTAAATTTGAAATTTAAATTTTGAATTCTTATTTAGTTAGTTATAACTTGTTTGAATTTACATTCTTAATTAGTGTAGTGACATTGCTTTATTGCATGCCATTATTTGCATAAGCTATCTTTAGGACACTCCCATCACAAGATAAGGGAATGATTTCATCACCTTTCCTTAGCCCAAAAACCACAATCCTTCATGTGCAACCCAAGCCCCTAACTAAAAGAAAGTAGTAATCTAATTTGCTCTAGTGAGCTAGGGACACCCATAAAGTCGGGTTCAAACCAATGTCAAGTCAGTATAGACATCTTTTCTATATGTGCTTGTGCATTTGGTGTCTACGGCAAGTGGTTCAGGGACAAGAGCCCGAAAGAAGGTGGGCTGGTTGGCTTACCCGGCCAATTTTAATTGGTATCTTAGGCAAGCAACGAGGGACCTCCACCAACCTTACACTTACCTGGCTAGGTGCAAAGTTACTACAGTCTAGATTGTCACCTTGACTAAACATCTGGTTTGGGCTTCTAGGTCTAGCACACTCTAGAATGAGTCCATTTGCATTGTATGACAATTAGATCAAGGATCCCATACCAGCACAATCCAGGTCAACCCAGTATAGCCATGGACCTAAATTTAGAAGCTTTAATGAGGACTATGACTGAGCAATATAATCAATTGAACACTAGGATTGATCAGATATAAGAAATGATTGATTTCTTAGAAGAATCCCATATGACTCCTGAGCCTTAATCACCCATAATGACACCCCTGAAGCCTAGAGTCCAATATCCTGAACCTATTGTTAAACCCTACCAAAGAAGACCTCATCATGACTACATTGATCAAGATGAAAGAGCCCTTAGGAATATCCAACTTGATGCACCCACTTTTGATGGGGACCTAGACCCTAAGGTGTACATAGATTGGGAGGAAGATATGGACCAATATTTCGAATGATATAAAATATTAGAGGATATAAAGTTCAAATTTGCTAAGCTTAGGCTAATCTAACAAGCTAGGTTGTACTGAGAAAATGTTGAGTGACTGTGTAGGCAAAGAGAAGACATGCCAATATGTACTTAGAGAGCCATAAAAATCAAGCTTAGAAAGAAGTACCTACCTATTTCCTATAAGCAAAGGTTACTAGACCAATGGTAATGGCTAAGTCAAAGGAATAGGCCTGTGTCGGAATACATTATTAAGTTTGATAAATATGTTATGCGATGTAGTATTATTGAATCATAAGCTGTAACCCTATCCAGATTTAGAGCCGGTTTAAGGGAAGAGATTCAGAGAGAACTGTTTCTTAGAGAAGTCCATGACTTAGAATAAGCATACCAAGTAGCTAGGGACTTCGAAAGATTCCAAAGAGTATCATTTGTCCGTCGGCCTGAACCCAATAAGATGAGTGCCCCAAGCCAAAGGCCTAATCCAAGCCAGACTCACTTTAGCCGACCCATATCCAATACTCCTTTAGTTCGAAAGATTGATAAAGGAAAGAGTCCAGAAATCCAAAGGAGTAATACTCAAAACATACACTATTTCAAATGTCATAAGGTAGGTCATTATGCGAGTTAATGTCCTACTAGAGCCTTGCATATAGGAGAAGTAGAGGAGGAAGTTGATGAATCAATTGAGAATTTAGAGGAAGAGATTTATGAAGCAGAAGTGAATCTAGCTGATGAATATGATGGAGATGAAGAAGTTTTATAGTCGTCTGAGTTTTTAGGAGTTGTTAGATGTATCTTGATCCGACCAAAGAGCAGGAAGACTAACGTAGGACTATCATCCTACAAACTTTTGTCAAAATAGGGGAAAAAGCATGCAAAATCACTATAGATAGTGGGAATTGTGTCAATGCAATTTCAACTAATACTATTAAGAGTTTAAGATTACCCACTGCTTCCCATCCTAACCCTTATAAGGTTTCCTTAATAGATTCCACTTCGACCGATCAAGTTCAGATGTCAAGTTTAGGTACAATTCTGATCGTACTTAGAAAAAGTTTGGTGTGACATACTTTCATTGGGGGTTAGTAGCATTATTCTTGGCAGACCTTGGTTATATGATCATGATGCTACTTTATTCGGTCGATCTAATTCTTGTTCCTTTAATTTTAATGGAAAGAAGATAGTTATAAACCATTTTCCATCCAAAGACAATATTAAGAGAGGGTCTAATAACTTTAAGAAAAATAAACAGGGGTTGCATTTGATGAATGATAAAGATTTAGAAAAGGAAATTAATGAAGGTTCACCAATTTCGATCCTATCAACCCAAGAAATCCAGAACCAACCCCAGAAGGAACAACCTAAGAAGTAAAAGAAATTTTAAGGGAGTTTCAAGATGTCTTCCCTGAAGATCTACCTGATCAACTTCCACTATTTAGGGATATCCAATATGCCATAGATTTAGTCCTTGGCGCTACATTACCAAATCTACCACATTATATGATGAACCCTAGTAAGCATGCTGAGTTACAAAAATAAGTTGAAAAACTCATCCAAAAGGATTCATTAGGAAAAGTTTGAGTCCATGAGCTGTACCCACATTATTGACCCCTAAGAAAGATGGCAATTAGAGGATATGTGTAAATAGTCATGCCATTAATAAGATTACAATTAAGTATATGTTTCCTATACCCTGTTTAGACGATATGTTAGATATGATGGCTGGTGCAACAATATTTTCAAAGATTGACCTTAAGAGTGGCTATCATAGGTTAGGATTAGACCTGGGGATGAGTGGAAGACTGCGTTTAAGACCAAGGAGGGTCTTTATGAATGGGTAGTGATGCCTTTCGGACTGTCCAATGCTTCTAGCACCTTTATGAGAATCATAAACCAAGTCTTACAGTTATTTATAGAAAAGTGTGTCATAGTTTACTTCGATGACATTCTTATATATAGCAAGACCCAGGGGATCATTTAAACCATTTGAAGCAAGTCCGTTTAGCTCTTACGGAGAATAGTCTCTACGCAAACTTGAAAAAGTATGATATTTTCACAAATAGAGTCATCTTTCTAGGTTTTGTTGTCATACCTGATGGAGTTTCTATTGACCCCGAGAAGATTAAGTCAATTGTAGAGTGGCCTGTGCCAAATAATGTTCATGAATTATGAAGTTTTCATGGCCTAGCTACTTTCTATAGAAGATTCATTTGAGGGTTTAGTATCATAGTTGGATTGCATTAGGAAGGGCCATTTTGAATGGACCAAAGCTACTGATAGGGCCTTCCTAGACATTGAGAAGAGAATGATATTAGCACCTATCTTAAGACTGCCTGATTTTTCTAAGGTTTTTGAGGTGGCTTGTGATGCCCCTGAAGTAGATATTGGTGGAGTTTTGAGCTAAGAGAATCATCCTATAGCCTTTTTTAGTGAAAAGCTGAATGAAGCTAAATTAAAATACTCCATCTATGATAAACTTTATGCGGTAGTCCAGGCTTTAAGGTATTGGAGGCATTACCTTTTACCGCAAGAGTTTGTCCTTTACTCTGATCATGAAGCACTCCGGTTCCTCAATTCTTAGAAGAAACTAAACCCTAGGCATGGTAAGTGGGTAGAGTACATTCAGGTGTATACCTTTATGTTGAAACACCGTGCCAAGACTGAAAACCATGTAGCCGATGCCCTAAGTCATCGATCCTTATGTTTGATATCAGTCAGCACTGAAGTCATAAGATTGATAGGTTGAAGGAAGAATACCCCAAGTGTCCTGACTTTAGTGAAGTTCATCAAACTCTACAACATAGACCATCTAGCTTATTTAGCGATTATACTCTACACGATGGTTTTCTTTTAAAGGACAATAAGCTTTGTATCCCATGAACATCGATTAGACATTTCTTAGTATGGAAAATTCATGCTGGAGGATTGGTTGGCCACTTTGGAAGAAATAAGATCATATTAACCATTGAGGAGCAATTTTATTGGCCAGACCTTAAGAGACATGCAGCTAATATTGTTGCCCGATATAGAACGTATGCTGTTGCCAAACATCAAAGGCAGAACACCAGGTTATACACTCCTTTACCTGTGCATGAGTGTCCATGGTAGGATCTTAGCATGGACTTTGTTTTAGGATTGCCCAAGACCCTTAGAAAACACGATTCAATCTTTGTAGTGGTCGACAGATTTTCAAAGATGGCCCATTTTATACCATATTCCTAAACTTTTCATGCCTCTAGGGTAGCCAAGCTTTTTCTCGATCAAGTAGTCAAATTGCATGGGTTACCTAAGACCATTGTTTCTGATAGATATGTCTGTTTCACAAGTTATTTTGGAAAATCCTTTGGTACCTACTAGGAACAAAACTGAACTTCTCAACTGCCTACCCCCAGACTAATGGACAGACCGAAGTAGTAAACAGAAGTCTAGGAAACTTATGAGGTGTCTTGTAGGAGAAAGTCTAAGAAACTATAACTGCTATTACTTCATGCTGAATTCACTTACAAAAGCTCAGTCAATAGGACTACTAGTAAAAGTCTCTTTAAGATTATCCATGGTTATAAACCTAGGAAACCTATCAACCTCATTCCATTACCCACTCATACACGAATGTCTGAGTCCGCTGAGTCATATGCACAACATATTAAGGAATTGCATAAGAAGATTAGTAAGAAAATTTAAATGAGCAATGAAGTCTACAAGCATATGGCCAATTCACGTAAACGAATGAAAGAATTCAATATAGAGGACTTTGTCATGGTTAAACTTAGACCTGAAAGGTTCTCGCCGGAAAGTATGAAAAAACTGCATGCCCGAGGAGCTGAACCTTTCAAAGTATTAAAGAGAGTTGGACCTAATGCATATGTGTTAGAGTTACCACCAGATTATAGTATTAGTTCAACATTTAATATTTCTGATATGAAAGAATACAAAGAGTCGGCATTAATTCCTAGTGAGCCTTTTGGACCTTACCCAGCCTTTGAGAGTGAAACCCTACCTGAGTGTCCACCAGCAATTCAGCCAGAGCGAAGAGATAGGATTGAACATATCTTGGATGACCAGGCAATTACCACCAGAAATAAGGGCTATCAACATTATTTGGTTCGATAGCAAGGAAGGCCAGAATCCAAGGATTCTTTGATTACCTGAGAGGATCTGCAGCAAATCAATCCAGACCTGCTAGAAAGGTATCAAAGTCAGACCAGTCCTTACTCGATAGGGTCGAGTTCATCCCATCCCGAAAGAATTGGTGCGGACACCAAAGTTCAAAAAGGCTTTGATCTAATTCAGTATGGCTTTAATTCTTTCAAGTGTCCTATAAATAAAGTAATAATTTTACTTCTTTAAATTTGAGTCATGTAATTAAAGTTGGTTTATTTCAATTTGGGTTCTTGAGTCCAAGTAGGGTCAAATTGGTTTGTATTTAGTGAGTTTAGTAGTTGGGTCCAAGAGAGGTATGGAATTGGGTTCAAGGTAAGCCAATGAGCTTAAAGATTGGATGCATTCAACTACTCCAACAAATCAATCCAAGGTGGATGCCACTTCAGCAAGCATTGTTGAATACCATATCAACCTCTTGGTGTACACCTCATCAAACCACATCACCATATGCCATATCACCAAGAAAAATTCAAATTCAAAGGAGCCAACCACTTTTCTTTCCTCTTCTTAAGCTTAGTTATAAGTTGTTTCAACCCTCCATCCTTATAGCTAGCTTAGGTTGCAACTTCTCATGAAAAATCTCATGTATTTTGAATTTTTAAAAATCTCTTGGAGGCTTATAAATACTACTCCAAGCTCTCTTATAAAGATAATTTATGATAAATGAAAGTTGAGTTTATTTTCTTCCATTTGTGTTGGCAAATATCCTCCGAGAGAGAGTGGGTGAGAGGCTCTTAGCTACTTCAAGAAAGTCATCTCCACGCCAAGATCTATTAGCCATTCTCCATTTCATTCTACCATCCCATCCCTTTTCCAAGGTGCAAGAAGACTCCATAAAGAAGGCCGGCCAAGCTATCTCAAATCCGCCAAGCTTCATCTTAATTTCAACCTTCCCTTTCTTTTTCTTTATTTCATTAATACTCCACCAAATTTTTATGTTCTTAACTCTAATTTGGTTTGTGTAGATCCCCGAGAATTCCAAGTTCCAAAGAAGAAGGTTTTATGTGATAAGAAACAGATACAAGAAGTCTATAACTAGAAGAATCTCCTTGTCATTCAAGAACTTCATCCTTAAGTGTAAACCTTTCAATCTCTGATATATTAATGGCTGGGTACCCCTCTTTCAACATTTTTCAATCTGAAATATTAGAGTAACTAAGCCCTAGCCTGTGTGGTTTCTTAGCCACAAAGATCATTTCTCTTTACTATTTTGAAGAATTCTCATCCAAGTCTAGTTTAACATACAAATCCCTTCATAAAAATTTTATTCTTTTACATGAAAATATAGGCTACCTTCACTTCATTTTTTATTTAATTATTACTATCTCCTCCTAGCTTGCATCATTCCACTTCATCCCTCATCAGAAAGGAATAGAAATGACTCACTTTAACAATTAAAAAAATAAAAATATATAATTATAAAAATAGAGATGACTCACTCATCAGTAGTATTTATATCATCATCATCTTCTTGGATAAGTCATATCTACCTTTATCTTGAAGTCTCGCTTTAGCATCTAACCAATCTTTAAAATAGAGAAGCATCTTAACCGTGTCGGCGGTCATCCTACTTCTCTTTTTGTCCAGAACATGCCGACCTGCACTGAAAGCAGATTCTGATGCTATTGTGAACATTAGCGTAGCTAAAATATCGCATGCAATGGCAGACATATAGGATATTGATTTTTAACACTCTTCCACCAAGCTAATACATCTCAATTCTTTATTTGATTTTTATCATATGCAGACTAAAGATCATTTCATAAATAAAATTCTAGTTCACTACTTAAAGATGAAGATGAACTTGAAGCATGTGTGTATTTTCTTTATGCAATGAATGAAAAAATAGATGACGAATAAGAACTAGAAAAAGAAACAGAGCTTTATGCAGGTAATCTAGATTTATGAATTTTTCATCATATAAAGCATAAATATCATGAAGAAGTTGTGTTACCTTATTTTTAGCAGGTTTAAGATCTTGAATAATATTTTCACAGTATGCATCAATTAAAATTATACGCCACTTAATTTAACTCTAGGATCAAATACAACAACTAAGTTATGCATAAGACATATCTTGTCCCAATATCCATTCCATTTAGATTCCATTTATTCAATAATAGGCATTAAAACATCATCATATCTATGTTCAGTAATTTTTTTACTAATTATATATGCTTATTGTAAATATAAACATGAAGTTGGATAATAAATACCAGAAAGAACATTAGTAGCATTATAAAAACTAACAAAAAAATCTTTCAAAATTTTACCTTTATTTCAATCAATTTCAGTCATATAAAGCCTAATCTATGATCATTAATATATGCACTTAATAAGTTTTTATATGGGTATGCATCATGTATCATGCTATATGTTGAGTTCCAACGAGTAATTACATCAAGTTTAAATTTTTAAAACATTTACCATGATCTAGATATAGTTGCTTAAATTATTAAAGTCTTGATCTTGAAGCATGACATTTCTAATTTTTGAAATAACATCTTGAATCATACCTAAGCCATCTTGAATATAAAGATTTAAGATATGACATGCACATCTAATATGTAATAAATTTCTATTTAACATGGGATGCAATGAGTCCTTTAATAATGTAATAGCAGAATTATTATTAGATGCATTAGCAAAAGTAATAGACATGATTTTATCATTAATATTATATGAGCATATAGTTTGATAAATGGTTTTTGAAATTTGTTGTCCAGAATGTGAAAAATTAAAAGCACGAAAAGCAAGAATACGTTTATTTAATTGTCAATCATTATCAATATAAGTAGTAATAGCAATAAAATAATTACACCTACATATGCTGACCAAATATCAGAAGTTAAAAAGACTCTTGCATTTAAAAAAGAGAGCATTTCAATTAAACTATCTCATTGCTAAAAAGTTTGTTATAACTACTCTTCTAAATATATGCCTACTAGTTTTTCTATAAGCAGGTTGTAGGACTAATTAAGCATATTCTTCAAAATTAAAAGATTCACATAAACTAAAAGGTAATTCATCCTTAAGTATCCATCTTACAAGTAATTTTCTCTGATTTTCATGATTATATGCAAAAGTACCTGCAAGTGATCCCCGTTGTACATTAACGGTACTTTGAAGACGAGAATCATGCATCCTATAACTCTCTTAATGTCTTTTTAAATGACATGTTCCCCCATTACTACTACAACTACAAAGTTTTGCACATTTTCTATATTTTGCTTTCAAGACTCCATCAACCATTATTATATCAAATTCATTCCAAACATCACTAGTCCTCCTACGAGAAGAGTTTGACCTTTACTCGGTTCACTGGTTCTACAAGGAACTTGGGGATTAGTTTCCTCTCCCTCGAAAACAGGGGGCATGCCAAAATGACTTCCATCATAAGATGTCATATCTAAAATTCTAAATTGATGAATGCAAAAAAATAAAAACTAACCACAAGAAAAATTGAGTAGAGGACCAGAGGTGGAGGCATGGAGCCAAGATTTGTGAGCTTCCTCTTGTGCTCTCGCTTCTCAACAAGAAGTGACTTTCTTTCTTTTGTACTTCTAACTTCTCAACAAGAACCTCCTCTTGTGTAACACTTGAACACTTACTAAATGCAAACTAAAAATTAAATTACTAGAGCACTTGCTAGAAGAGATAATAGTAGTAGTAGAGAAGGAGAGAAGAGTTGGTTTGATGTGGTGAGAATGAAGAAGGAAAGGGGTGTTTATAGGACTCCAATTTTTTTTTCCAAAATACTCCTTAATTTAGCCATTTTATAACTGTTGAGGAGGTTAAAATGGTAAAACCCCCTCAACTAGCTGTTTCTAGCTGTTGGAACTAGAAATGGCTACAACCCCAGTTGAAGCCATTACAGGCTGTGCCAAGCACGGCCCAAGTCTTATCATGCCTGACACGACCCATTTATTTAGTGGCCTAAGAGGCCTAGGCCGAGCCATGCCAGGCACGGCCCAATGCTCATGTCTAATTGGAACATAGGAATACTAACAGGTCAAGCTATGGAGATAGTGGACACTATGATTAGTAGAAAAGTAAATATAATATGCTTACAAGAAACTAAATGTGTAGGTGAAAGATATAGAGAAATAGAGAATATGGGATATAAGTTTTATTATACTGAAAAACATAAAAATAGAAATGGAGTAGAAATAATTGTAGGCAATAATTTTAAGGAATATATTATTAAAGTAATTAAGAAAGGAGACTGGATTATATCACTAAAACCTATAATTAAAAATAATATAATTAACATAATTAGTGCATATGCATACAAGTAGGATTAGACCAACAAATTAAGACATAATTTTGGAAAGATATAGATGAAGTAATGCAAGAAATACAAGGAGAAAATATATATATAAGAGAAGATTTTAATGGACATGTAAAAAAATAGAGGGATTGATATAAAATGGTACATGAAGGATATGGATTTGGATAAAGGAATGAAGCCGGTGTGAGCTTATTAAATTTTGCAGTGGCGTATGATCTAACAATAAAATATTTATTTCAAAAAATAAGATGAACATTTAATAATTTTTAAAAGTGGCTCTAATAAAAGTTAAATAGACTTTTTCTTAACCAGAAAGGTAGATAAAATAACATGCAAAAACTGTAAAGTTATTTCAGAAGAAAGTTTAACTTCACAACATAGGATAATGATAGCAGATATATAGATAAAAATGAAATATATAGTAAATTATAAAATTATTAATCCAAAAATTAAATGGTAAAATTTGCAAGGAGAAAAATTAGAATTATTTAAAGAAAAGTTAGCAAGAGTAATGATTATGACTATAGATAGTGAACCCAACTTAATGCATAAAAAATATAGCAAAAAAAGTTTTAGGAGAATCAAAAGGAGTAGGACTAATAAGAAAAGAAACTTGATGATGGAACGAGAAAGTTTAAGCTGTATCAAGATTAAAAGGACAAACTACAAAATTTGGTAAAAGGCTATATATGAAGAAAGTCTTAAAAAGTATAGGGATGCAAAGAAAGAAGCTAAAAAAGTGGCAAGTAATGCCAAACTTAAAGCCTATAATGATTTATATAATAGACTAGATATAAAAGAAGGTAAAAATACTATATATAAACTAGCAAAACTAAGAGAAAAGAAAATAAAAGATTTGGACTATATTAAATGTATTAAGGATGAAGATAAAAGAGTCTTATTAAAAGAAGAAAAGATAAAAGAATAATAAAAAAATTATTTTTAAAAATTATTAAATAAAAATAATTTAGTAAATTTAAGAATAGAAGAATGTGATAACCTAGGAATAACAAATGAACATAATTTTTTTGTAGATTTTAATATATATATATATAGGAGAAAAGATATATATAGGAGGATATTTTAATGGATATGTAGGAAAACAGAGGAATGAATATGAAACGGTACATGAAGGATATGAATTTGGAGATAGAAATGAAATCGGTGTGAGCTTATTAGATTTTGCAGTGGCGTTTGATCTAACAATAGCAAACACTTGTTTCAAAAAGCGAGATGAACATTTAATAACTTTTAAAAGTTGATCTAAAAAAGTCAAATAGATTTTTCTTAACTAGGAAGATAGATAAAATAACATGCAAAAACTGTAAAGTTATTTCAGGATAAAGTTTAACTTCATAAGATAGAATAATGGTAGAAGGCATATGGATAAAAATAAAATCTAGAGTAAAACGTAAAACTATTAATCCAAAAATTAAATAGTAAAATTTGAAAGGAAAAAAACTAGAATTATTTTAAAAAAAGTTAGTGAGAGTAATGACTATGAATATAGATAGTGATTCCAACTTAATGTGAAAAAAAGCAACTAAATGCATAAAAAACATAGTAAAAGAAGTTATAGGATAATTAAAAGAAGTAGAACCGGTAGGAAAGGAAACTTGATGGTAAAACAAGGAAGTTCAAGTTACCATCAAAATTAAAAGGACAAGTTACAAAATTTGGCAAGAGGCTAGGGATGAAGAAAGTCTTAAAAAGTATAGGGATGTAAAAAAAAAAACTAAAAACTAAAAAAACGGTATGTAATACCAAACTTAAAACCTATGATGATTTATATAATAGACTAGATACGAAATAAGGTGAAAAGACTATATATAAACTAAAAAAATAAGAGAAAAGAAAATAAAAGATTTGGACTATATTAAATGTATTAAGGATGAAGATGAAAGAATCTTATTAAAAGAAGAAGAGATAAAAATGATAAAAAAGTTATTTTTAAAAATTATTAAATAAAATAATTTAGTAAATTTAAGGTAGAAGAATGTGATAACCTAAGAGTAACAAATGAACATAAATTTTTTCATAAATTTTATATATATATATATATATATATATATATATATATATATATATATATATATATATATATATATAGGAGAAAAGATATATAGGAGGAGATTTTAATGGATATGTAGAAAAACAGAGGGATGAATATGAAACAGTACATGAAAGATATGGATATGAAGATAGGAATGAAGCTGGTGTGAGCTTATTAGATTTTGTATAACCGTTTGATCTAATAATAGCAAACAGTTATTTCAAAAAGCGAGATGAACATTTAATAACTTTTAAAAATGAATCTAATAAAAGTTAAATAGACTTTTTTTAACTAGGAAGGTAGATAAAATAATATGCAAAAACTGTAAAGTTATTTCAAGAGAGTTTAACTTTATAACATAGGATAATGGTAGCATACATATGGATAAAAATAAATATAGAGTAAAACATAAAACTATTAATCCAAAATTAAATGGTAAAATTTGAAAGAAGAAAAAGTAGAATTATTTAAAGAAAAGTTAGTAAGTGTAATGACTATGAATATAGATAGTGATCTCAACTTAATATGAAAAAAAAAACTAAATGTATAAAAAAATATAGCAAAAATGTTCTAGAAGAATCAAAAGAGTAGGACTAGTAGGAAAAAAACTTGATGATGGAACGAGGAAGTTCAAGCTCCCATCAAAATTAAAAGGATAAACTACAAAATTTGGCAAGAGACTAGGAATAAAGAAAGTCTTAAAAAGTATAGAAATGTAAAGAAATAAGCTAAAAAAGCCTAAGTAATACCAAACTTAAAACCTATGATGATTTATATAATAAAATAGATACAAAGAAGATGAAAAGACTATATATAAACTAATAAAACTAAGAGAAAAGAAAACAAAAGATTTGGACTATATTATATGTATTAAGGAAGAAGATGAAAGAGTCTTATTAAAAGAAGAAGAGATAAAAGAACGATGAAAAAATTATTTTAAAAATTTATTAAATAAAAATAATTTAATAAATTTAAGGGTAGAAAAATGTAATAATCTATGAGTAACAAATGAGCATAAATTTTTTCATAAATTTAGCATGCTTGAGGTTAAAAAGACTTTTAGTAAAATAAAAAATGCAAAGGCATTAGGGCCAGATGCAATCCCTATTAAGGTTTGAAAGGTTTAGGAGAAATTGAAGTCATATGGCTAATCAATTTATTTAATAGGATTGTAGCAACTAAAAAAATGTCGAATGATTGAAGAAAAAATAAATTAATACTTATATACAAAATAAAGAAGATATTCAAAATTGTGTAAATTATAGAGGGATTAAGCTGATGAGTCAGACAATGAAATTATGAGAGAAAGTAATAGAAAATCGAATAAGAGCTAAAACTTTGATGTCAAATAATCGATTTGGATTTATATCTGGAAGATCGACTATGGAAGCTATTTATTTATTATGAAGATTGATGAAGAGGTATAGGAAAAAGAAAAAAAAGACCTTCATATGATCTTTATTGATTTAGAGAAAGCATATAATAGAGTACATAGAGAAATAATATGGTGGATTTTAGAAAAAAATGAGTTACTAAAAGGTACATAGAATTGATAAAAGATATATATGATAGAGCAATAACTATTGTTAAAACAACAATAGGAGAAACTAGTAAGTTTTCAATCACTGTAGGTTTATATCAACGATCTACCTTAAGTCCGTATCTTTTTGTATTAGTTATGAATGAATTAACAAACATATTTCAAAATGATATCCCATGGTGTATGTTATTTGCAGATGATATAGTGTTGATTGATGAAACTAAATCGGAAGTAAATGCTAAGCTAAAGATTTAGAGAGAGGCTTTAGAATCTAAAGGTTTTAAGATTAGTATAGCTAAAACTGAATACATAAAATATAATTTTAGTGGGAGTAGAAATACAAATAAAGAAACATTGAAGATTGCAAGCTAAGAGATATCAAGGAGTAAAAAATTTAGGATTTGGGATCAATTATCCAGTAAGAAGGTGAAATAGGTGAAGATGTGAATCATAGAGTTAAAGCAGAATAGATTAAGTGAAGGAGTGCTTTGAAAGTATTGTATGATCGGCGCATCCCATTAAAATTAAAAGAAAAATTCTATAAAACTAATATTATGCCAACTATGCTATATGGAACAGAGTGTTGGGCAATATTGAAACAACATATGAATAAAGTAAGTATAATAGAAATGCGTATGTTAAGATGGATATATGGTAAAACTTTAAAAGATAGAATTAGAAATAAACATATAAGAGAAATGATAGGAGTAGCTCCAATTGAAGATAAAATAAGAGAAAATCAATTACGGTGGTTTTTGGACATATACAACGTAGACATTTAGATGCTTTAGTTAAAAAAAGTGATCTTTTAACAATTCATGATAAGGATGAAGGTAAAGGTAAACCTAAACTAATATGAGCAAAAATAATTAAAAAAGATTAACTATTTATAGTTTAAATGTCGACTTGGTTCTGAATAGAGCAAAGTGGAGGAAGCATATTCATGTAGCTAACCCCATGTAGTTGGAAAAAGGCTTAGATGAGTTGAGTTGAGCATCTTTTATTACTTTTATTTTAAAAGAATGCTTATTTACCAAACATATATTAAAGTTTTATAGCATTTTAAAAATATAGTTATCAAATAGTAAATAGCTTCTAATAAACACTCTACTTTTAAAAATTTTACTATCAAAAGCTCTACTTTCAAAAGCTCTACTACTAATAGCTTTATCAAATAAGCCCTAAGCTAATGCTTTACCAAACAAGCCCTAAGCTAGTCCACGGGAAATTCTATTTGGCCCACGCTTTTTCCTCAATAGCCACCCACCCCACTTAAAGAAAAGGACATATTTGTCCCTAAAAAATTTGAACCAAAATACCCCTCAGGTCAAAATTGCCCCCCTCCTCCTCCTCCCTCACTCCGAATCAAAACACCCTCGATCCGACCATTTGAAGCTTAGTTGAAGAGATTTCAACATATAATTGAGCAATAGACAAGCAACTAGCAATTTTGAAAGGTTCAATGGTCGCAAAGGTTAGTTTATATCCCCGTCGTCGAAATTTTTTTTTTTTTCCGTTCGTGAGTTATTCGGCCCTGTGTGATCGAACAGGTCAAATCTGTTCGGCAACACAGGGCCGAATTGAGTCAACATGTTCGGCCTTGGGAGGCCAAACAGATTCCTTCTGTTCGGCAACACAGAGCCGAACAGAACTAATTCTTTCGGCATTTTGGCCGAACAGAGACTCGACCAAATGTGGAGCGAGAGGGGCAGGGAGGGTAAAGGGGGGAAGGGGTAGTTTAGGCATTTTTTAAATTTAGGGGGGCTACTGAGTAATTTTGAGGGTTATTGAGTAAAAAAAAAAAGAAAACTGAGGGGCTACTGAGTAAAAATAGCGGGCCAAATAGAATTTCCCTTGGTCCACTAACCTCTTATTTTGTTGTAGGGAAATGGAAGGGAAAATTTTTCTTCTCTTATTTTTCCATGCTAGATTGGAGAAGAAAAAATATATAAGAAGCCTATACATATTTTTCTCTCATTAGAAAAAAAATACAATAGGAAAGATAGTACTTATTTTCCAATTCTCTTTTTCTCCTTCAAAATTTTTTTTCTAGCAAAATATTTTTTGAGAAATATATGAGGACCAAAGGATAATAATGTCATGGCAAAATTCACGGGATGATGTAGTATGGTATTTCCTGGAATTATGGTCCTTTGTAGATCTCTGAAAATATACATCATAGAGGTGCTTCTGGTGATGTTGTTTTAATATTGGTCACAATAACTTTTCTAAGGAAAAAAAAATAGTCATCCTAACCATGAATTTCATAGAGAAAAGGATTGAGAAAGAACTAGCATGATTGGTAACCAAGAGAAATGGCTCTTCTTGGCATTTGCTAAAATGGAATTAATTTTTAGTTGTCTTGTCTGAATTGCTATTATGACAGTTTGAATAATGAAATTGAAACATTACAAAGTTGCCAATTGAGATGAGATTTCATACTAAAATTTAATTACTTTTAAGTTTCATGAATGCCTGCACATATGCCATGTATGGTTGCAGAAATGAATTCAAAGCAAGACTGAAATCAAAACAGAGACGGAATTGAATAAACATAATGATTTCCATGCTTGTTTGGAGCAGGGAATTACACATGAAATGAAATACTGATTCCATTCTTACGTTTAGAACAGTACATGAAACCTCTAAATTGGCTAGAGAAAAGAGAGATGAGAGAGCGCTGGATCAATTAAAGAAGGAAGAAGAGGATTCAGAGTTAAGAGATTAAAAAACATTTAAAAAGTAATTTCAGTATTTGGATTATATTGATTAAAACTAATTTTAAAAGACATGAAAAAAAGAGTCTATTTTTATCAATCAGGTCATTGGGTCAATAAAGAGACTAATTGAACCAATTAAAAAATCAGACCGATCAAAGGTCTGGTCCACTAGTTCGCCAATCAAACCGGCCGAATCAATCTGAGTTTAATAACTATGTTTTACCAATCAATTCAAACTTGAAACGCTTCATTCTATTCAGCCTTGATGGCAACAGCAAAGCTGCAGCTGATATTGGTGATTAATCCCGCACGATTCCATGCAAAGACTTCTAAATTTTTCTTTCCCTTTTGGGTGGAGAGAAAAGTAAAAGGAAAGAAAATTGGAAGAGAAAAAAGTGAGAAAAAAAATTGAAAAAAATATTTTCTCTCTCTGTTTGGATGAGTGGAAAGAAATAAAAGGAGAGAAAAGTTGATAATTTACAATGACAATAATATCCTTGTTATAGATGATTAAAAAATGCATCGGTTATTTTTTGAAAGGTCAATATTGAAATGAAAAAAAAAAATGAAAAACACTTTTGAGTTTTCTTCCGAAATCTCTTAAAACTTTTATGAGACCCACCACTTTTTTCCTCTATTTTTTCTCTAGTTTTCTTTCCTTCTACTTTTCTCTCCATCCAAACAAGATAAATTTCATTTTCTCTCCTATTTTCTTTCCCCCCTAGTTTTCTTCGATCCAACAGAGGGTTAAAAATCCATCGAGCCACGAATGCACAATTGCATTGGATCTACCTTGTCCACACTGAAATCTTTTGATTTAGAATTGGTGATCCTGTTCCGAAAATTTGAAAATTCTTGCTTGACATAACTCGAATAATTGGCAGCAAGGACAGATTTTAACCTCAGAAAAGTCAATGCACTGAGAAAAAGGAGCTGATTGTCTAACGATACTTCATAAAAAATAGCACCCGATCGTCCAATCACATCACCAACTTTTTCCATCAAAATTTACACATGCATATTTCAAAAAAAATCTGACAGCCTTTTATTGCCAATTCCGGAGCAGGACTTACACTAATGAAAGCTCTCCAGCAGGAACAGATCTTTTAACTAATTTAGCCCATGATTCGTTTGTCTCCATAATAACCTTCAGAGCATAATCCTACTCACCACAAGAAGAAAAAGAATACCATGAGAGCAATGGTGTATCATAAAATTGAAGATAAATATAGTGCTTCCAATTTAAATTAGCATCCAGACTTGAAGAGAATGTATTAGACTCAAGATGTTGAGTAATGAGACATGATGAATCCCTACTTGCTAAGGAATGTCATGAACGACGAAGTCATCTTTCTTCCTAGTAGATGCATCAAAAGAAACACAGAAGATGATGAGCACTTTATAATAACAAGTACTTGGGATCTGATCTGGACCTCCTAGTAATTAAATGAGAATGCTTGCTAACAATGTGTTATGCACACAGTTTATGTTCCTTGAACCTCTTAAAATAATCAGTGTTCTCTAGACTGATAGCAGTAGTAGCATGTTATGATATGGTTTTGCAGAAACAACCTTGTGCTGTATTTATCTGTCAAGATAACCCGTGCCTAGGGGAATAATTGCTTCCTGCCATGTTGACGTATCATTTAACTTGCCCATTGAGCTGGTGAATCTGTTGCCTCATTGCCCTTACCATGATGTGAGTGATTTTATAGGCTCCTTGAATTGTGACAGGATACAAATATCTTGAATACCAACAGACTTGGAAAAAAAGCAAGTCAAATATATTAAAACATGAAAAATTATCAAATTAGCAGTAGCATCCAACCCCACCTAGTATTTGAGAGTATCACTACAGAATTCATGACAGCCCATCTCTGACTGCAAGGTTTTCCACTGAGGTTGCTGCACATCTGAAGCCAATTTGTCCCTTCCCATTCCTGAAAATCGCTAAGACCATCAATTCTGAAGCCAATTTGCCCCAGGCATTTCCTGACCGTTCCTACAGAACTACCGAAATCATTGCTCAAGTATTCCACTCGACCGAAGGAAGAATTTTTGCAGTCCACAACTATTGGGACTTCATTCTCCTGTGTATTCAGATGGTACACCAATGAATGACTAAATACACTTGTGGGAGTCTGGCTCAACCGCTAAACAACTTCATATCAGGAATCTTGTAAACATCAAATTCACCACAAACATATATTTTTTAGCCTCAAATATTGAAGACTTCATGGCTTTTGATATCATCTTATCACCACCAATTCCCATATACATAAGAAGTTCTACAAGTCATGATTCCATATTTCCATGTCAAAAATTAGCTACCGAATATGAAACTGCTAGGGAGGGGAGGGAACCTCAGAGAAGCAGAGAACTGACTTACCACGTGAAGGCTTACAAGTACCATGGACTAAGCCACTTGGAACATTTGATGCCAAGCAACAAGAAGCTCTAGCACAGCAATCAATGGAAAGCAGAAATCATATCTTGATATCAGATCACCCACAAATCTTCAAGTCTTTGTGAATAGGGTGAGAATTCTTGTCCCCCTTAAAGCATAAATAGGGTCCAAATGAGCCAATCTGAGCTGAGCTGAGTCTCAGGCTACTTGGGCTCGACTTGGCTTCTAACCATGCTGCCCTTGCTGCCCGAACTCAGCTAAAACTCGAGCCAAGATCAACAGAACCTGCTTGAGCTCGGCTTTGCTAAGCTTTAAGCCAAGCTGAGCCAAGCCAATATTTTTGAACAGGACAGGTGCTCAGGCTAGGCTTGTTTATGAGCCAAGCTCTGAAATGTGTTGGAGCTTAGCTCGTCTCCTAATTGAACTGAACTCAAACAAGCTCTTAGGGGGCTGAGTTTGAGTTGATTGGGAACAGATCATTTCATTTGCACCCCTAAGCATGAAGGACCGATTTTTGCATTAACAACTATCAGCTAACAAAGGTGGACGGGGGAAAATATCTAAAGTGGAGACCTAATTGCAATTACAATAGAACTACCAAATCTCCTATTTGCAAGCTTCACAAGAATATCAAAATAAGCAATTTTAGGCTTCTGAACAAAAACCAATGGAAGAGTGTAATTTCTTGCTTCATGACATCCTCTATAGGCCTTGCAATATTCCTATGACCATGAAAGTTCTTCTAGTGAACTTTGTTTTCAACAAGCTATAACACTTGTACACTTGAAACCTTGAACCCTTGAACCTTATGGACACTTGTACATGATCGATGCTCTTAGAAAGATGACAAATAGATAGTTACACCAGCACCAACATGCAAGCAGTAGAACTTTGGGAAGCAAGATCTGGTGCACACTCAGCCATCATATTCACATCTCATTTCCCTTTGTCAGGCAATTAACACAAATTAAGGGTCCACTCTCTCTACCATAGGTAGGAAAATCTCTTAGAAATTGAATTATATTTTCTAACTGCACATAAATAATCATCTTTTAGCAAAAGGTGGCTGGAGAGTGCTGAGTTGTAAAGTTTTAAACTGACATCTGTGGTGCACCTTACATCTCCAGAACCATCAAACCATACAGATGAACAGAAAATGCCACAATGGACACAGCTTATCAAAAACTGTCATTGGATTTCACTTAGAAGTTAGTTTATGCCTCCTCTGTGACGTATATCCCTTGAAAGGTATACCTCACACAATATACATTAGTAGCATCAAAGCTATTGACGATAACCTACTCTCCACATGAATATAGAAAACTTATGCATTGATACATTACCCAGCTAATCATCGATTATTATCTTAAATTGGTAGATCAATAGAGAGACAAGACCTGAATCACAATTGTCCAGAACAACCCCTTCATTCTTATAATCATTTAATGAATATGAGGAGATCCAAGAAACAGCACGAAATCTCAAAAGTGAATATGAAGTTCACCATACGATTAACCATTTCCTCACCAGCAAAAAACAGGACTCGCACTCCTAAAGCATTGGAAATGATTTTTAAATTGATTCTTAAAAAAAAATTCCATGAATAAAAAGTCACTAGATAGTTTAATTTTTAATGCAAGGCAGGTTGAATATCTAGGCAAATATGCATATTGATCGCTTGGAAGTTTGATATACGATTTGCAGCAAGTTCTTTTTTCTACTTCTCACACCACAAAATTTTGATATCATGCCTTGAAATGAAATAGGATCTAACTTAGAATTGCCAGATGGATGCTTGATTGTTACTACGTCAAGTTCTTCCACACCCTAGCTCTTTTATTGTAAATTTTCTTTCTTCAAATTTTCCTTATAAATTCCTGATCAAATAACAAAGCTTAAAAGAGTTTAGAACCATCTCCTCAACAGTAAACCTCACCGTAATAACTGCCCGATCAAATATTCTAACACATTTATTGTTTTTGCAACCATCCTTTTACAATTTGTAATGATCAAAAAAATAACTAAGAATCACATAAAAACAGAAAGCACGGCAAACAATAAAAAACCATAGACACAAAAACTGAACCATGTAAAAGAGATTATGTAAGAGGTGTAACAATTTGTAAGGCAAGAAGGCAAAATGATGTCAAGTATACAGCTTAAAATGCTACATAGGACTTGTAGACTGTGGGTTCAATAGTATAAAAGAAATCAAGAAATGCATGCTAGGTTTACCTTGTTTGCTGCTTTGTTTCCCAGACCAAATTTATTAGCAGGCTTTCCATCTGGAATCTTGTAGTCTCGAAACCAGTCCCTTATAGCCATAAGAGTGCCCTGAAGCAATGGCAAAAATCTAAAGTAAGCAACAAGTAATCAAATCACAAACTGTAATTTAAATTGCATTATTCTTTCCTAATAACATCCTTATCCTTTTAATGGTGATTTTCAACATGGTTGTCCGTCACCTATTTTCCCAGGTAAAACAAGCAATCAGAGTAAGATCATGTGATGCACAAGATACAGTCACTGGCTGCCATTAACTTATCTAAAACTGAAAGGCCATATATCCAGTAATAGATTGCACACGTCACATGAACAGTTATTTTCTAATCATTAAAATAAAATAAGTAAAACCAGATAACCTAATTGAAAAAAATTGTGAAATCCAGAGTGCAAAGTTATTAAAACTTGTTCACCATTTGCAACAATGGCCTTAGAACCATGTATTGGGAATTTGTATACAGCATCAATGTTAAACATAATCTTATGGAAAAATTTGTGAAATCCAGAGTGCAAAGGTATTAAAACTTGTTAACATTTGCAACAATATCCTTAGCGTACTGGGGATTTGTTTACAGCATCAATGTTAAACTAAATATATATTCATAATTTTCAAAGAAGCTGATATTTTTAGTAATTATTCAAATGTAGTTGTCGGTATATAGATCATGGATATTAACATATATTACAATCTTCGCTTCATATGCACCATGGCCCCAAAAAAGCGGAAAAACTAACAGTTAATTTCATCCTTGCCATCTATGTCCTTAAAATTTCTCCCAGGTTCCTCTCCCCCCCCCCCCCCCCCCCACACACACACACAAAATCCTCCCCCTACATTAAATATATCCTACAGAAAACTAACTTCTTAGCAAGATATGTAGTCTATCAATCTACTTTGAAATTTCAACCCTTATCTAATTTGAAATCTTTACCCAAATCCAACTTCATTTTGATTCTACATAATTCATTAGTGAAATCTTAACTTTTAGCTATAGCATTCTTTTTTCCATATTAAGCAATGCACTGAATAGTGCCTCCAAAATGACACTACAAGCACCTAGAAAATTAAGGGAATTTAGCTGGGCCCTTATAGGATATTTATGCCATTTTCTGCTTCCTATTTTTCTTATCCCTATCACATCAAGTACTGTATCCCTGTCAAACCTCAATCTACTACTAGACATAGAAAAAATAAATGCCAGACACTTTTGAGCAACATTTTGCTGAACACAGTTGTAACTTGTAGAATATAGAAGAATCACCAATTTCTCAGACAACGTAAAACTCATTCTGAAACATGTGGTGGTTGCACATATAACTATAGCTTCAACCAGAAAAGCCTTTATCACAACTATTTCAGTGGAGTTTACCTATCCTTCTTCACCACAGAGTTATGAACTTCAACTTCATAACTTTCTTTTCAGTTAACTAAGGCCATTTCCATCTCTTTTGTAACCACTTCTGCACTCTCTCCTAAAGGTGTTGCATTGTATTTTGCTTCATATGAGGCAAGCTATCCAATTTTTCCTCCACTATTAATTGGTGTGGTAGTTGTAAAAACAAATGTACGAAAGATGAGTTGCGCAACTAGTATGTGGACAACCTAGCAGGCTGACCTGTCATTCAAGGGTGTATGATGAATAGCCCCTTAGTAAACAGCAGAGGTTTTATGACCACATCCACTAATTGCACGAATTTTATCCAACTTTACAATTCGAATTTTATCCAAGACAGAAATGAATGTTATAAGAACCAAATCCAACCTGCTTGGTGCTTACCATGGGATTTGAGCCTATACATCCTTAAAAGGACAAGTCCCAATTACTAAATCAACCAACTGAAGACTGTGAAACTGTTCAGCTAAATCTATATATCCAGAAGTATCCAAAATTAACAAGAATAATGGCCAGAAGAACTAGGCTTACTGGGAACTGCTTTTCAACATCATTCACATCATTTACTAGCAAAGCTCTAGGATCATCCAGTGAAATAGCAACTATTTTCCAGTCAAGCTCCCCTTCATCAATCATTGCCAAAGCTGCTAATGGCTTTACTTTGAGAACATCACCAATCTTAGCTTGTCTTTCACCTATCTCAACAACATCAACTGGACAAGGAAGAATTTCAGAATAAGAAGTTGCAAGTTTTGCTACTACCTCAGTTATATTTTTATAACAATCAAGCAGTGCCAATTTCAAGAAAATCATGAGACATGCCAACAGACCTGGATCATTATCTCCAAGGGCTCCTTCGACTTCTGAGTTGGCAAAAGATGGGTCTTCCCATGTTTGTGGAAGCAATCCATAATTCCAGTTAATGTTGTACCTGCAGATGATGCATCAGGAATGAAACAATTGATTACTAAAAATCACGAACTTATTCAAATACATTTTATTACAGGTAAGCTTGTTCCCTTTCATAACATATCATGCATGTTTCAGTTACATGGGGCTCTAAACAACAGACATATAATAAGGAACACATTAACATAGAATTGTAATCATTATCTACCTAATGCCTAACCCAGTTTATTGAGGGCAAGTTTTATGAATCTTGGTCACAGTTGTTTTAGTGATGAACAGAATCAATGATGAAAGCACTTTTCGAATTCCGCTTTGTAACTTCAGCAAAAAATTTATAGGTAGTACTTTCTCTTTTTCGGCCCTACTTGACTGTACTTAATTTTTGAGCCCTTGGTCTATTTTAGCCCTTGGTCTATCTATCAGGGCACATCCATACCATCTAATTTCGTCTTGAATTACTACTCAATGGTGGACTAAATCCCTGAGCTCGATCTGAGGCATCCATTTCTGAATCCATCCTTCCCAGTTATTCACATCAGCATTCTCATCATTGTACAGTGCCTTGATTCATGTCCATGTACCCCCCATAATGTTTAAACAATCCTAACATGCAACATTGTAAGAGTTATTGTTGTCTGTAACAAATTCCTTCAAGTTTAACCAGCCTACAGCAATATTTAATATTCTAGATGCATATCGCCACTTCATCCACACTTTTCATACTCCTCTCCTTCGTTTTATATAATCAATCCAAGTTCCAGGTCAAATAAAGCCATCTGTGCTCTTGCCATTCCTTCATAAAAAGAATAAATTCTAATGACAAAGACAAACACTTCAGGTTCCTTTTTCATTCTGAGAAATATGGTGGGGATGCCACCACCATGTTTCAAAGCTGGAGCTCTCCCAAGTGGAAAGAGATGCTAACTAACTCAACTAAGGCTTGTTGGCAGGGGCACAGTTTTTCAAAAACATAAATATATAGATGAAAAGTATATAAGCATTTGAAAAGAATATGAACTGAAAAATGCATAAGAGAAAAAAAATTATGAGTGCCATATCAACTTTATCAGAATTTGCTTTATGGTATGCATGTGCCCATCAACAATGACAACAAGCATCAAGCATGCCAATAGTTATAAAAATTTAGACTGTAATTGCATGACCGTGTTAAGGTGTTAAGTTCCAATATTTCAGGCCCTTGAGGTCATGCTTTAAGGGCATGATTTTAGTTAAACTTTTCTGCATCATATATTCTTCTTTATATTACCTTATTAAACTTTCTTTGGAATGGATTATCATAGAAGTGTATTTTTAAAAATAAAAATTGCAAATCATCAAATCTAAAGCCCAAATACATGAAGTTTTATAGATTATGCAGCCTGAAAGTCTTTTTCCAAATGATTTCAAGCCCTGATCTCTATGTCCTAGTCACACACTGACCTAGGTTCCCATGGACAATTTTCTTGAGAAAACATTTAAAGGATTAAACCTGTTGACAAATCTTTGGCAAGCAGGCATGGATGTTACATTCAACTTCTAGATGGATGTCAACACAAATGACCTGACCTTGCTCCAAATCATTATTCAAATAGAAAGTTCCATAAGAAAATGAGACATTTGATAGTCACATTATATGCTTAACAGTATAAGTCAGCAAAACTTCCACTTGAAAGCGCAAAGTTATGCAATCTATATTGGCAAAGAACTGCATGAATTCACCAACTTGAGGGCATAACTAATAAAAAAAAAAAAGAAAACCTCCAGTGAAGAGATATCTTCTTCTGTCTTGCGATAAGTTCACCAAAACCTTCCAGCTTCCGCTCCTGCTTGCAGCTTATTGTCCACCATTTCAAACTTCTCTATCTAATCTCTCAAACAAAAATTATTTCATAAGCGTTCTACAAGATCAAGCAATCGCCACCCAATAAACACAAACGTATAATCTTTCCATTTCAACATTAAATTATTATAAAGCGAAAGCGGATTTCAAGCAACATTAGCCCAGAGAAAGTATTTTTAGCCGAAAGAACAGTAGAACAAGAGGAAGAGGATATTGAAGTGGGAATAATCTTACGGGTAGTATCGAAGCTTCCCCTTCTTGGTGTCCTGCTTGATCGGCGTATATGGCTCGTCGGTGGCCACTTCCATCTTGGCGCTGGTGTCCTTGGGGATCTCGACGATAAAATTGAACTTCCATTGCCCAAGTGCAAGGGGACGTCGTGCCAAGGCGAGATTTTTTTCCCGGAGCCGTCGAGGAGGAAGACCCTGTAGTCGAGGGTGTCGGGCTGGCCCTCCTCCTTGATCTGGACGTCGAGCTTGTGGAGGGCGGTTGGGGCGAGGATGTGCCGCCGGGCCTGGAGGTGGGCGGCGGCCCGCCGATGGGGAAAGAAGGCGCTGTGCGTCAAGGAGAGGTCCGCCACCGGAATCCGTAGAGGGCGCTGGCGGCGGCGAATCTGGTGGCCGATGCGGTGGCCGCCGTGGCCATTGGAGTGCGGGAGCGTCGGAGCAGGTGGGGAAGAAGAGATGTTGGGGATTTGGATGGAAGCCGCGCCTCTTCACGGCCTCTGTGGCACTTGGATCCGAGCTAACCCTAATCCAATCCAAATCGTTTGACCAAGTAGGCCTGACAGCGCATCCGAACAGACAATCGGAATTCAACCAAGCCGGATGTCTGATTCCAAGATCTGACAGAATTTAGGGTGCGTTGAGTATTGCCGAAAAATATATATAGTTTTTAAATTGAAATATGTCTTTAAAAAAAAAAAGAGATTGATGGTATTTTTTAGAAAAATCCTTCGTTTAAAGGAAAGAATACAAAAAAAATACTTTTAGTAGAAGCCAGAGAACTTGCCTTTTAGCTTTTCTTCTTTTATTTTATTTATTTTATTAAAAAAAGTAGTACTTCCTTATGAAGTCTTTTATACCAACTGGCATTAGAGAGGCATCAAAAGAGATAATACATGACATCAAAAGGAAAAGAGACAGCATCAAATTTTGCTTTATATTTTATTACATGATAAATTTTAAAGTGAGTGATGTATCTCTTATGTTTATTCTCCTTAAATTGTCATCCTTAAGGGAAGGGATCACATTCGATTTGAATTCAGATAAAGAGAAAAAATGTGTACCATAAACTTGTTTTCCCCAAGTTATAAATCTTTTTGCATAATATCTTGACCAATAATCTTATGATTCGAGAGAACATGATAATTACAAACTAGAAATATATACATGCTTTAGATTTAAAGCTAACAAATAGATCCTTGATGAATGAGATAGAGACAGGTTGCAGTATTAAAGCAAGTCGATCAATCAGAGCGTCTTAGTATGCAGAAATTTTAGAGGCTAAAAAGTGTAATTCCAAGATAACTTAAGAATGTGGCTCATGGGATGTAATAAATAAAAGAAGCTATTCATTGAAATGTCAATGAATATTTGGTTGAGTCATGGAGGAATGAAATAACCATGGAGATCGTGCTAAAATAGAATGCATGGCCAACATAGTATTAGTGTGTGCCCTATATCTAATTGGATAAGATGCTAGTTTGTACACATTTCTTTATGAATGCAAATCAAATTTATTGGTTTCTTTATCTATCCAGGTATTTTTCATATATATAGATATATTTTACCTGTGAGATAAAGTCCAAAAGAATGCGAACTGTGCATATGGAATTTGTAATAGAGATTACAAATTGTGAGATCCAAAATTGCACATTATGGTTTGATTCTTTAAACTTCCCTAGTCGATGCGTAGACAGGATTGGACACTATCGAATGCCGTTGAGACTAGCACACATTGCATATCTTCACCCTTATGGTGTGCAGCTGATCTTGCAAGCTGAAGTATGAAGATACTTGGATATGGTGTGTGGATGTTTGTTATTGTAACGATACATTGGATGACCCGCACAGAGATCCCATATGGATATTCTATATAGTGTCGATGGTTGATCTTTGATGACGGTGGTGCGAGTGATCCTTTGACTTGAGATCTTCATTGCACCTTATGTGTGGAATATCATGCTTTGACGACATGCAAACGTCGCTCTAGCCACGGGTGGCAAATATGGTATCGATTGGGTATGATATGAAGCACATGAAGGTGGTGTTTGATCAAGACAGGATTCGTCTCCCTTGATAGAAAGGGTTATATCCCACGGCCACTTGATGGATTAAATTGACTGTTAAATCCTTGCAAGGTTGAGTTGGAATTCGAAATGGTTTCGAAGTTCTAATGAGTCAATTTTTCTGAGATCAAGTAAACAAAGATCAATTATATGGTTGACACATTCCATACCACTGATTGATCTGGGATATGTGACGAAGGGATTGAATCGTACGGTAACCGTTCATGGACAGGTGTTGATGACCACGTCAACAAACCCTTAACACTTGGGTGGTCATGATGCTTTGCTAGAGGCCGCTCATGATCTATAATCATGGATTCTTTGACTTAATCAAAGAGTTGATTTGGTTAAAGAATTGACTTGGACAAGGTGTTGATCAAGTCATCCTTAGGGTCAATATTAGGGACATGATTATTACCAACGTGTCAAGGGACCTAATGGGTCACACGCATTAAGAAGATTTTGGATGAAGTTAAAATGGGAATTAAGTTGGACTTAATTCAAATCAGATAACCAATAAATTAGGATTGGGTTTGACTCAATCTTAATGAGAGAACATGAAATTGATGAATAGGATTCATTATAGAGAAAAGAATTTTTTGTTCAAAAGAGAGACCTTTTGTACATGAGATGTACATATGAAATCCATTAATTAGGCTTGATCCATGTGATGGATGGCTTAGATTAATTGAGATTAATAATATGGTATTTAATTGGGTCCATATGATGGCATGATTTGATTCATGGAAACCCAATTAAACCGAGGGCTGAGATCGTGCCACGTGGAGGATGGATCCATGCCCATGTGATGGACATGACCCATCTCCACGTCATGGAGGAGTGAACCCCATGATTTGGGGCATTCTCATGAAGCCAAATTCAAGGTTGCGACGTTGGTTTCATGGGATAACCAATTTCCTAATTTTTAGGGATGTGGTTTGGTGGTTGTAATCTTAACATTATCATGATAGCAAATATCCTAAATTTGTTAGGATAATTGTTATCAACTTGATAAGGTTGAATGGTTAGGTGGTTGTGATAAAATCCCTTTTTTTTATGGAACCACACAACCTCCTTTTCATGTATAAAAGGGAGAGAAATACCTCCTTCGAGACACCGAACTCCTCTCTTCTCTCTCTCTTGGATGCCTAACACCTCCTTTCTCTCTCTAAAATTTCTCTCTCTAGGACGTCCCTTTCTCTCTCTTGATTGATCAAGATTTGAATCCTGAGAAAAGAAAAGACATCATCCCAAAGATCATCCAAAGATCTTTGCGTGGATCACCATTAGAGGCTGGACGCATGGACGGCTAGTGGTAAATCATTTACCGGCTTCATCGGGCATCATCCCCAATAAAGAACACAGGTATGATCTATTAAAATAATCATGTGTTATTTCTTGTTAACTGAATCTGTTCCCTGAGGATCTTGGGCTTTGGAATTAAATTCATATTTATTTTTATTTTTCGCTGCGTGTTATATGAATTTGATTCATATATAACATACGAAATTCCCAACAGTGGTATCAGAGCCTCCTCAGGCTTCAAATTCAGTTAATTTGATAGATTACCTGAGTTCTAGTTTTTATAAACATAGATCTAAATTTTACATGCGATGTAAAATATAAATATTGCCATATGATGAAGATTAAATATTTAATAAGTTTATTATATGATAATAAATGTGAATTATTTAGATTTGATCATGTTAAAAATTAAAAATTATGATTTATGTATGACATAATCATAAAGGCTGAAATTTAACATATCATGTTTAGAATTTAATTTTGACATGATAATAATATGATTAAAATCTGAAATAATTATATTGATGAAGATTAAATATTTAATAAGTTTATTATATAATAAACGTGAATTATTTAGATTTGATCATGTTAAAAATTAAAAATTTGATTTATGTGTGACATAATCATAAAGGCTGAAATTTAACATATCATGTTTAGAATTTAATTTTGACATGATAAATAACATGATTAAAATCTAAATAATTATATTGATGAAGATTAAATATTTAATAAGTTTATTATATGATAATAAATGTGAATTATTTAGATTTGATCATGTTAAAAATTAAAAATTATGATTTATGTATGACATAATCATAAAGGCTGAAATTTAACATATCATGTTCAGAATTTAATTTTGACATGATAAATAACGTGATTAAAGTCTAAAATAATTATATCATGATAACATGATAATCAAGATTAAAATTAAAATTTTAAATTTTGACATGTTATCATGTTAGGGATGTTATGATAGAGACCAATTAGGATTTTCATGTGATGAAAACAAATTTATCATAACAGATAATGATAAGATAAATATATAAAATAAATTGTTATAAAATATTTGACACTTATCATAAATCCCTAAAGATCACTATCTTATCTTATCATAATGTTTAATAGATGATAAGGTTTAAGAAAAATTAGATTTAACCATATCATTGTTTGATCCTATGATTCCATAATTGATCAAATCAATTGGGCTTAACTACAATGGTGTCTAGAAAGGTGCGATCATGGTTTTTAATTGCTCCATTTGCTGCCTGGAAAACCCATTCAATGGATCGAAGGGTATGCTAAATAGGACCCCATTGATCAGCTGATCTGGCCATTGTTAAGGAAAGCTCTTAATTGATTAGATCAATTAAGGTTAATCAGGATGGTAGCAATTGATTTGGTCACATGATTAGGGTTCCCATATTAGATAGTGATCAGGATCCTAATTTGATTAGGAGTCCCAATCATAAGATTGGATCTTATGAAATTTAGGTTAATTGAAATTAATCTAAAATTCACATATAGGATATGTAACCTAGCATGATACAAATGTTGTACATGCATGATGGGACCTAAATGCGCTAAATCCCTCCACGAATATTAAGTCATTAGCCTTCCATTGTTCACATGATACAAAATCATTAGGGCATGAGATTTGTTGTGCCATAGCCAAGATCAAGTGAACCTATGAGGAGTTGATTGGGGAACAATGGGTTGACTTAACTAGGTTAGCTGGCATAATTGGCCATAGTCAGGGTCAGTCTAATCTAGAGGCAATGTTTAGGGTGATCACATCAGATGTGATTGACAAGGCAATGTCCCCTAAATGATCTAGGAGTCACATTTGATGTGATTGATACAAATCTACCTAATTTGGCTTACTAAGATTTGTTGTGCCATAGCCAAGGTCAAGGTAAGTCAATTTGAGGGTCCTAGCCCACTAGAAAATTATTTGATAATTTTTTGAGATTAATAGAGAGGGCTATTGAGCTCATAAAATAGTGGGAGAAATCGATTTAATTAAAATGTTAACATTTCCATATTAAATCGATGATTTGCATTCATAATAATTGACTCGTTCTATTTTTTTTCAGTTATTAGAGACACCATGAGTGTGAACATCAATCTCAGAGGTATCCTAGAATCCAACAAGCTAACCGGACCTAATTTTCCTGATTGGCTAAGGAATATCAAGATCGTTCTACGATCTGAGAAAATCCTATATGTCCTTGATGAGGCAGCACCAGAGGTCCCACCTGCGGATGCTTCAAATGAAGTTCTTCTGGCATACAATCGGCATAGAGATGCTGAAGAGATGGCCACATGCTTGATGTTGGCATCTATGTCACCAGATCTTCAAAAAGCATGAGCATTTAAATGCTCATGAGATTTTGATGCACCTGCAAGAGTTGTTTGGTGCACAATCTCGCTATGAGAGGTTTCAAACCTCCAAAGAGCTGTTTCAGTGCAAAATGACTGAGGGTTCATCAGTGGGTGAACACGTGCTGAAAATGATCAATTTGATTGAGAAGTTAGCGCGATTGGGTTTCGTAATGGACCATGAACTGAGTATCGACTTGGTTTTACAGTCATTGCCTCCTAGCTATTCGCATTTTGTGTTGAATTTCAACATGAACAGACTTGAGGCTACATTGCCAGAGCTTGCAAATATGCTGACTAATGCTGAGCCTAGCATCAAAAAGGATAAAGGGCAATTGATGGTTGTAGAATCTTCAGGCACTCAGAAGAAGCGTCTGAAGAAGAATAAGGCCCAAAAGGCCAAGACAACCAAGCAACAAAAGGCATTAAGAAGAATATAGCCAAGAAGGATGCAGCCAAAGGAAAATGTCACTTCTGTAACAAGGATGGGCACTGGAAGCGTAACTGCAGGGCTTATTTGGCAAGTCTAAAAGAAAAGAAGCATACTGATGCTTCAACATCAGGTACATTCATAATTGAGATGTATTCTTCTATTACTTCTTATTCCACTTGGGTATTGGATACCGGTTGTGGGTCTCATATTTGTACTAATATGCAGATGATAAGAAACAGTAGAAGACTGGGAAAGGATGAAGTGATTCTGCGCATGGGAAATGGAGCAAAGGTTGCTGCATTAGCTGTAGGAATTTGCTTTTTATCTTTGCCCACAGGGCTTGAAATAGAACTTAGTAATTGTTACTTTGTGCCGAACATAACAAAGAATATCATATCCGTTTCATGTTTAGTAATGAATGGGTATTCTTTTGAAATTGGAAATAATGGTATTTCTATTTTTTGGAACAAAATGTTCTTTGGTTCTGCTGAATTGTTCAACGGAATTTATGTTCTTAATCTTCAAGCCCCTATTCTCAATATTGAATCAAAAAGATTAAAATCAAATAATTCTAGGGATTCATACCTATGGCATTGTCGTTTAGGCCATATAAATGAAACTCGTTTAACGAAGTTACATAAAGATGGATACTTGGGCTCATTCGATTGGGAATCGTTTGAGGAATGCGAGTCATGCTTACTTGGCAAGATGACCAAGTCACCTTTTACCGGAAAAGGCGAGCGAGCAACTGAATGTTTGGGTTTAGTACATTCGGATGTATGTGGACCCATCAACATTCAAGCCATAGGAGGTTTTTCTTATTTCATCACGTTCATAGATGACCATAGTAGATATGTTATGTATATCTGATGAAGCACAAATCTGAAGCCTTTGAAAAGTTCAAAGAATTTAGATGTGAAGTAGAAAAACAAAATGACAAGAGTATTAAGATACTTCGATCAGATCGAGGTGGTGAATACTTAAGCCATGAGTTCATAGATTATTTGAAGGAGAATGGAATTCTTCCTCAATGGACTCCTCCTGGTACACCACAGCATAATGGTGTGTCAGAAAGGAGAAATCGTACACTTTAGACATGGTACGTTCCATGATGAGCCTTGCAGATCTTCCAAAATGTTTTGGGGTTATGCGCTAGAAACTGCCGAATATACCTTAAACCGAGTTCCATCTAAATCGGTCAACTCCACTCCCTATGAGATATGGTATGGAAAGAAACCATCCCTTAATCATTTAAGGGTTTGGGGCTGTTACGCTTATGTGAAGCGTAATGAATCAGACAAGCTAGAAGCTAGATCTGATAAATGCAATTTTGTGGGATATCCAAAACAAACAAAAGGATATTACTTCTACCACCCACTTGAGAAAAAGGTGTTTGTCTCAAGACATGCCATATTTCTAGAGAATGAGATTCTCACAATGGGTAGTGGGAGTAAGATTGAACTTAGTGAAGCTCAAGAACCACAAATTAATATTGACCCATTAGATGGAATGGAGCATATGCCGAATATAGTGGGAGTTGAGCAGGAGACTCAACCCACATTCAGGCAGACGTTGCATGAAAAGCAACAGGTGGCTCCAAGTACACACCAGCTACGTAGATCTAGTAGGACAATTCGCATCCCTAAGAAATATGCATTTCTTATAGAGGATGATGAGCCTACCAACTACAAGGAGGCAATGTCTAATATTGACTCTGAGAGATGGCTTGAGGCCATGAAATCTGAGATGGACTCCATGTATGACAACCAGGTATGGACCTTGGTTGATCCACCTGAAGGGGTAAAACCCATTGGGTGCAAATGGGTTTTCAAGAAGAAGACCGACATGGATGGTAATGTGATTACCTATAAGGCAAGGCTAGTTGCAAAAGGTTACAAGCAAAGACAAGGTGTTGACTTTGATGAAACCTTTTCACCTGTAGCCATGCATAAGTCCATAAGGATTTTGCTTGCAATAGCAGCATATTTTGACTATGAGATCTGGCAGATGGATGTCAAGACTGCCTTCCTAAATGAAATTTAGAGGAGGATGTGTATATGACACAACCAGAGGGTTTTGAATCCATAGATCCTAAGAAAGTGTGCAAGCTACAAAGGTCTATTTATGGACTTAAGCAAGCCTCTAGAAGTTGGAACATCCGATTTGATGTGACAATCAAAGAGTTTGATTTTATCAAAAATGAGGATGATCCATGTGTGTACAAGAAGGTTAGTGGGAGTGATATTATTTTCTTGATATTATATGTGGATGACATATTATTAATAGGAAACAATGTATCCTTCCTTAAAGAAGTGAAGGATTGGTTGTCAGGTAAATTCTCCATGAAGGATTTGGGAGAAGCAGCCTATATACTTGGTATAAAGATCTATAGAGATAGATCTAGAAGGTTGCTTGGATTGACCCAATCCACGTACATAGAGAAGATGCTAAAGCGGTTTAGCATGGAGGAATCCAAGAAGGGATTCCTGCCAATGTCGCATGGTGTACATCTCTCCAAGGACATGAGTCCTAAGACCCAAGAAGAAAGAGAGTACATGGATAGGATACCATACGCATCAGCAATTGGATCCATTATGTATGCGATGCTATGTACGAGGCCTGATGTTTCTTATGCCTTGAGTATCACGAGTAGATATCAAGCAAATCCTGGTGAGAAACATTGGATGGCAGTCAAGAATATCCTTAAGTACTTGCGAAGAACTAAGGATATGTTCTTGGTTTATGGAGGACCCGATCTTATAGTTCGAGGTTACACGGATTCTAGTTTTCAGTCTGATGGAGATGATTATAAATCACAATCAGGCTATGTGTTCACACTCAATGGTGGTGCAGTCAGCTGGAAGAGTTCCAAGCAGGAGACGACCGCCGACTCTACAACTGAAGCCGAGTACATTGCAGCATCAGATGCAGCTAAAGAAGCAGTTTGGATCAAAAAGTTTATCACTGAACTTGGAGTGGTTCCAAGCATTGTTAATCCAATATTCTTGTATTGTGATAACAATGGAGCTATTGCGCAAGCCAAGGAGCCAAGGTCTCATCAGAGGTCCAAACATGTACTTAGAAGATATCATGTAATTAGAGAAATCATTGGACGAAATGATATAAAAATAGAACGAGTCCCCACGGATGACAATATTGCCGATCCGTTCACTAAAGTCCTGCCGCAGCAGAAGCATGATAGTCATGCTGAGTCACTTGGTATTAGATACATGGGTGATTGGCTCTAGTGCAAGTGGGAGATTGTTAGTGTGTGCCCTAGATCCAATTGGATAAGATGCTAGTTTGTACACATTTCTTTATGAATGCAAATCAAATTTATTGGTTTCTTTATCTATCCAGGTATTTTTCATATATATATATAGATATATTTTACCTGTGAGATAAAGTCCAAAAGAATGCGAACTGTGCATATGGAATTTGTAATAGAGATTACAAATTGTGAGATCCAAAATTGCACATTATGGTTCGATTCTTTAAACTTCCCTAGTCGATGCGTAGACAGGATTGGACACTGTCGAACGCCGTTGAGACTAGCACACATTGCATATCTTCACCCTTGTGGTGTGCAGCTGATCTTGCAAGCTGAAGTATGAAGATACTTGGATATGGTGTGTGGATGTTCGTTATTGTAACGATACATTGGATGACCCGCACAGAGATCCCATATGGATATTCTATATAGTGTCGATGGTTGATCTTTGATGACGGTGGTGCGAGTGATCCTTTGACTTGAGATCTTCATTGCACCTTATGTATGGAATATCATGCTTTGACGACATGCAAACGTCGCTCTAGCCACGGGTGGCAAATATGGTGTCGATTGGGTATGATATGAAGCACATGAAGGTGGTGTTTGATCAAGACAGGATTCGTCTCCCTTGATAGAAAGGGTTATATCCCACGGCCACTTGATGGATTAAATTGACTGTTAAATCCTTGCAAGGTTGAGTTGGAATTCGAAATGGTTTCGAAGTTCTAATTCATATGAGTCAATTTTTCTGAGATCAAGTAAACAAAGATCAATTATATGGTTGACACATTCCATACCACTGATTGATCTGGGATATGTGACGAAGGGATTGAATCGTACGGTAACCGTTCATGGACAGGTGTTGATGACCACGTCAACAAACCCTTAACACTTGGGTGGTCATGATGCTTTGCTAGAGGCCGCTCATGATCTATAATCATGGATTCTTTGACTTAATCAAAGAGTTGATTTGGTTAAAGAATTGACTTGGACAAGGTGTTGATCAAGTCATCCTTAGGGTCAATATTAGGGACATGATTATTACCAACGTGTCAAGGGACCTAATGGGTCACACGCATTAAGAAGATTTTGGATGAAGTTAAAATGGAATTAAGTTGGACTTAATTCAAATCAGATAACCAATAAATTAGGATTGGGTTTGACTCAATCTTAATGAGAGAACATGAAATTGATGAATAGGATTCATTATAGAGAAAAGAATTTTTTGTTCAAAAGAGAGACCTTTTGTACATGAGATGTACATATGAAATCCATTAATTAGGCTTGATCCATGTGATGGATGGCTTAGATTAATTGAGATTAATAATATGGTATTTAATTGGGTCCATATGATGGCATGATTTGATTCATGGAAACCCAATTAAACCGAGGGCTGAGATCGTGCCACGTGGAGGATGGATCCATGCCCATGTGATGGACATGACCCATCTCCACGTCATGGAGGAGTGAACCCCATGATTTGGGGCATTCTCATGAAGCCAAATTCAAGGTTGCGACGTTGGTTTCATGGGATAACCAATTTCCTAATTTTTAGGGATGTGGTTTGGTGGTTGTAATCTTAACATTATCATGATAGCAAATATCCTAAATTTGTTAGGATAATTGTTATCAACTTGATAAGGTTGAATGGTTAGGTGGTTGTGATAAAATCCCTTTTTTTATGGAACCACACAACCTCCTTTTCATGTATAAAAGGAAGAGAAATACCCCCTTCGAGAAATACACCGAACTCCTCTCTTCTCTCTCTTGGATGCCTAACACCTCTTTCTCTCTCTAAAACATCCTTTCTCTCTCTAGGACGTCCCTTTCTTTTCTTGATTGATCAAGATTTGATCTTGATCAAGAAATCCTTTTTTGATTTGGAAAATCAATAGAAAAGAAAAGAGGCGCTAGCACCCCTCGCAAGAAGGTTATCATCCAATCCTGAGAGGACATCATCCAAAGATCTTCGCGTGGATCACCATTAGAGGCCGGACGCATGGACGGCTAGTGGTAAATCGTTTACGGCTTCATCGGGCATCATCCCCAATAAAGAACACATGTATGATCTATTAAAATAATCATGTGTTATTTCTTGTTAACTGAATCTGTTCCCTGAGGATCTTGGGCTTTGGGAATTAAATTCGTATTTATTTTATTTTTCGCTGCGTGTTATATGAATTTGATTCATATATAACATACGAAATTCCCAACACATAGAACCCATAAACATTGAAGGCTTATTTGGTTTGACTTTGGAGTCAAAATAATCAGAATTGGAATCACTCATTCCATCTACTTATTTGGTTCACATAGAAACCAGAATAAGAATCAAATTAAATTAATTTCTATTATTATTGATTGGTTCGTCCAAACCTCAAAATTGGAACTAAAAATCAAATTCAGTTTAGATTTTTAATTTTACTCCTAAGTCAAAAGCTTCAAATTTTTTTGCTTTTAAATTTGCTTAAATATATGTACTCAATTTAATATTCATTTCAAAAATAATAAACCTATAAATTAATAAATAAAAGAAGACCTTAATTAATCATTATATTATAACATCTCTAAGATTTAAAATCCCTCAAAGGCTAAAGAAGAGAAAAAGGAGAGGCCAGTTGGGTTTCCATGCTAGGGTTTGATTGGGGTTCTATTGTTTATTATTTATCGTTTGTTGTCTATTGCCTGTATTTTGGAAAAGAAAGAGCGCATGATTGACAATGGCATTGTAATAAAAGAAGTCATATGGTGGGAGAAGAAGGTAAGATTAGATGAGAAGAGGAGAGAAAAGAGGTGCGCGAGAAGGATGAGAATAGTTATAAATGAGACGGATAAGAATGGTTACAATGCTGGAAAAGGAATTGTAATCTTGAGCAAGAGTAAATTCTTTGCATATTTTTTATGAAATCCTTACATGTTCTTGTGAATCTCTTATATGATTTTTATTAATAGCACCAATATATGATTTGCATGTATTATATTTCATGTTGCATGCCACAATACAGATGATTTATATGTTATAGCATGAATAATCAAGTTTTAAATGATTTATGAATTTATATACATAATTAACAGATTGCAGCATCATAGTACTAGCTTTAAACGAATTATGGATTTATAGAAATGATTATTATGGCATGGCAAAAATTGAGGTTGAAATGAATTTTTGACTTAATAAATGAACTGTTTGACTAGCTATGCATTATAATACTATAGTGATAGCCTCATCATAGGTAAAATCATGGTACTATTGTTGTAGCCTCACCATGAGTAAGAATGTGATACGATGGTGGCAACCTCATCATAGGCAAGAGCATGGTACTATGGTGATAGACTCATCACGAGCAGAAACATAATACTATAGTGGTAACCTCACCATAAGTAGGATCATTGTATTATGGTAGCAACCCTGTTATGGATAGAAATGTGTTAATATGGTGGTAGTCTCACAATTGGGAGGATTGTGATACTATGGAGGTTGCCTCACTATGAGCATGATCCTAGTATTATGGTGGTAGCCAACTACAGATACAAACATGATATTTTGAATGTCAACCATGAGCTAGAGCATGGATATAGTATTTTTAACTTTGATTACATTGATTTGATGATGATATATGTTTAATGGTTAATTATATTAGCATGTGATTATCATATTTGGCTTAATATGCATCCAATAGTTAAAAAAATCTCTTTATAAAATAATTGATTTGTTGACCTCATATTGATTTTAATAATTACAAAACAATTAAGTATGGTACTAATGATCTTATGGTTAAGTTAAACAAATTTCAGATGAATCATCAAGAAGATGTTACTTCAAATTAGATTACTCTACAAATCAAAAGAAAGGTATTACAAAGGTAAAGTGAAGGTAATGTGGTTATATTTTTTAAGTCCAAATGCTTTCACGAGTGTTCATTCTCTTACAAAGAACTTATGTTTTAATGGACTCATGCTTTCAAAAGAATATTTATCTTTGATTGAATTCATGAGCTAAAGTTATTTTTCAAAGTATGAGACTACTAGTCTTATTTTCTAAGTCCAAATGTTTTATAAAACCCAAATATTTTTTTCAAGTCTAAATATTTTATCGTGGCTTTTCAATGTTTTATCATTCATTTCTCAAATGACTAAATTTATCTTTGATGATTTATCATGTATAAATTATTTTTCAAATCATTGCATGATACTTGTCTAAATCCCATTAAATGCAGTCAATGACAATCCTGTAAATCCCACTAAATGCAGTCAATGTCAATCATGTAAATCCCATTGAAAGCAGTTAGTAGCAAAACTGTAAAACCTATTAAAAATCAAACCATAGCTTTCTTACATTATTAGACGACCAAGCTTGAGTTAGGCATCTAATGGGCTTTGAAGCTTTGCCTTGGATGACCGATCTTCGGTGTTAGGTGTCCAACTTTGTTCTCTTGGTATTTGGACGATCTATTCCTTTTTATTGGGCACCTAGTTCTCTTGGCTAGCCGACCATGTAGATGACTAATGCTTTGAGGGAAATATGGCTAAGGAACATTGGACGACTGGCCTCTGGATCTAAACGACTAATTTTGAAGTGCTCTCGGGTTTTTCTCTGAAACCGTTTCTGATTCTGGCACTGGACGACTAATTGGTCGACCAATAGGTATTGAAAATTTTGCAACGACTATTTTTCAACGTTTCATTTCATTTCCATTTTCATCTATTTATCTCACAACGGTATGCAATGGCTAAATTTTTTGTTGTGTGTATAAATAGCCCATTTGCACAGTGATTTCAAGAAGAGAGAAGAGAGGAGAAAAAGAAGAAAAGAAATAGTGAAAAATCATGTGAAATATCAAGTGAAAAATATGTGAAAAACAGAGGAAATAGTAAAATCTGTGAGCTTGTATTAGGATTTACTTTAGCATTTATTGTGAGATTTTTGGAGTGTTATTACTTTCTCAAGTGGTTGAAGAACATTCAAAGAAGATCCAATGCATTCAAGAGGGCATCAATCAAAGCTTCAACAACCACAAGAAGGCTTCATTCATTATGCAAAACTTATCTTGAGGAAAAACCTAGTTTCTCTAAAATTTGTAAAGTGTTTATTTCATTACTTTATCTGCTTAATATAGGAGCTTGTTGTAATCAATCCTGCTACTCTTGTATTTGATTAAAACGTCTCCTTATACCCGTAAATAAGAAGACTAGTCCGGAAGGCTAGTGTGTAAGGCTTGCTTGTGCCCATAAACAAGTTTGCTAGCAATATCGGCTAGTGGTGTTAGTAAAATTTTTAAGGGGTTCTTGGGGAGTGAATGTAGGTGCTGGGTTTGGCACCGAACCACTATAAACTTGTTGTGTTTGATTGTGACATTTTCTATGATTGATTGCATATTATCTACACCATACTACACATTATTAATTTATTTATAAAATTTTCAAAGTGTACATACGTGCTAATTAATTTTTAAAGAACCCAATTCACCTTTCCTCTTGATTTGCTATATCTAGGCAACAAGTGGTATCAGAGTAAGTGCTCTTGATATTAAGCCATAAAAAGCTTTGAGTTAAAGATCATGGCAACCATATTGAGTAAGGGGCAATCTACCAATAGACCATCACTTTTTAATGGCACAAATTACACATACTAGAAAGCATGAATAAAAATTTTTATTCAAGCATTTGACTTTGACTTATGGAGCATCATAGTTAATGGACCTCACACACCTACTATTAGATCAAATGATATTATTATTCCCAAATCAAAAATAGAATGGGATGTGCATGATAAGAAAATGGCTCAGCTCAATGCTAAAGCCATGAATGTTTTACATTGCTCTTTAGATGCTAATAAATTTAATCATATTTCTACATGTATGACTGCTAAAAAAATTTGGGATAGGCTTGAAGTTATCCATGAGGGTACCAATCAAATCAAATAATCAAAAATAAATATGCTTGTGCATAAATATGAATTATTTAAAATAGAATCTTATGAAAGTATTTTTAATATGTTCACGAGATTCACTGATATTATTAATGGGCTTAAAAGCCTTGGTAAATCTTACACTAATGCTAATTTTGTGAGAAAGGTATTAAGATATTTGCCTAGGTATTGGGAGACCAAAGTGACTACGATTCAAAAGGCAAAGGATCTCAATACTCTACCACTAGAGAAACTACTGGGGTCCCTCATGACGCACAAGTTACAAGTCAAACAACATGCAGATGAGGAGGAATCAAAAAGAAGAAAAACCATGGCCCTTAAGAGTTCGGATCAAAAGGAGGATTCGAATGAATCTTTGGAAGAGAGTGATGATGAAGACATGGCCCTTATTACTAGGAAATTTAAGAAATTCATGAAAAAAAAAATTGAAGGAAGAAAGAGGCTATTAATGAAAGAAGGGCCAAGCAAGAAAAAAGAAAAGAAAATAATTTGTTATGAATGCAATAAGCCGGGACATTACAAGTATGATTGTCTACATCTAAAGAAAAGTCCTAAGAAGATCAAAAAGAAAACTATGATGGCCACTTGGAGTGATAGTGATGCATCAAGCTCTGAAGAAGAAGAGAAGAATGAAGAAGAAAATCTTTGCTTCATGGCAGACAATGAAGAGGTAAGCCTCAGCTTCTTAGATGATTTTACATTCGATGAATTGCATGGTGTATTTTACAAATTAATTGATGATTTTGCAAATCTCGGTTCAAAAAATAAAGATATGAAAAATCAAGTTCAAAATCTTATTTTAGAAAAGGACAAACTATTAAAACAAAATGAAGTTTTACTACAAGAAAATAAGAATTTGAAAACTGAAGTTGAAAAGCTTAAACCCCTATTAGATAAATTTACCTTAAGCTCTACCAAACTTAACATAATTCTTGATAATCAAATAGCGGTTTTTAACAAAGCTGGATTAGTTTACAATCCAAGAAGAAAACAAAAATTTTTAAAATTTTTTTTGTCTCACAGAATGATTTTCCTAATATTATATGTTTTAAATATGGTTTGAAAGGTTATAAGTCATATACATGCAATAGTATTAAAAAGATATAGGTTCCAAAAAGAACCATTTTGACTAACCCCAAAGGACACAAGAAAGCTTGAATACTTAGGAGCAAGACTTGATATTATTGATGTAGGTGTGTCTTGTAATCCGTGGAGCTAAAAGGAAATGGTACCTAGATAGCGGGTGTTCAAGACACATATCGGGTGATGAATCTCAATTCATTACTTTGGATGCAAAAGATGGAGGAGTGGTTACCTTTGGAGATTATGGTAAAGGTAAAATTGTTGGCATTGGTAAAAATCGGTATCACTCACTCAACTTTTATTGATAATGTCTTGCTTATCATGAATTGAAACATAACTTGCTTAGCATTAGCCAACTTTATGATAAAGATTTTAAAGTCATTTTTTAATCATCTCTTTGTATTATTACTAATTCTGCTGATGATTGTATGAAATTTATTGGTCATAAGCATGGTGATGTTTAAATTATTAATTTAAATGATCTAATTGACCAAAATATAGATTATCTAGTTGTTATGAATGCTAATATTGATGAATCTAGTTATGGCATCGTAGACTTGCTCATGTAAGCATGGACTTGCTTTCTAAATTATTTAAAAAAGATTTGATTAAAGGTTTGCCTAAATTAAAATTTGAAAAAAAAATAAGATTTGTGATGCATACAAATTTTGAAAAATAATTAGAATTTCTTTCAAGTCTAAAATATGATTTCAACTTCTAGACTTTTAGAACCTTTGCATAGGGATTTGTGATTATTGATGATTTTATAAATTTACATAGGTTTTATTCTTAGCTAAACAAAGATAAACCATTTTCTACATTTCAAAAAACTTTTTAGAAAGATCTCAAATGAAAAGGGAATTTCTGTTTTATTCTTTAGAAGTGATCATGAGAAAGAATTTGAAAATCATCACTTTAAAAATTTTTGTAATGAACATGGAATTGATCATAATTTTTCTTGGCTATTCTTTCAAGAATAAATCATATAGGGTTTTCAATAAAAAGACCTTAGTTGTAGAAGAATCCATTTATGTAATATTTGATTAGTCTAATGATTTTTCATCAAGGAAGAGAAAGGTTTTAAATGATGCAGACGAAATTGAAGATCAAATCAAGGGGCTCACCTTGGAAAAGAAAGAGGACTCAACGATACAAGCAATACATGAAGAAGGAATTCAACATGATAAATATCAAGGTAGTGCTGAATTTGAAAGAGAATAGAGGTACGCTCATAGTCATTTTAAAAAGTTAATTTTAGGTGATCCATCCCATAATATTAGAACTTGAACATCATCATTTAGGAATGCTTGTAATAATTTAGCTTTTATTTCTCATATAGAGCCTAAATGCAATGCATAAAGAATTAGATTAATTTAAAAGAAATAATGTATGGACTTTAGTAGATAAACCACATGATCATTCAATTATTGAAACTAAATGGGTATTTAAAAATTAATTGGATGAGCATGATAATTTTATTAGAAATAAAGCAAGATTGATAGTTAAAGAACATAATCAAAAAAAAGATATTGATTTTGATGAAACATATGTTCCTGTTGTTAGACTAGAGGCTATTAGATTACTTCTTGTATTTGCTTGCTTTATGAATTTTAAATTATATCAAATGAATATTAAGAGTGCTTTCCTTAATGGATATATTGCTGAACAAGTGTTTGTTGATCAACCATCTAGTTTCAAAAATCTTGTGTTTCTAAACCATATACTCAAATTGAACAAAACTTTATATGGTTTGAAACAAGTATTTCGGGCTTGGTATGATAGGCTTAATAAGTTCTTGATTAGCAATAAATCTATTAGAGAAAATATCGATACAACCTTATTTATTAAAAGAGAAAATGATGATATATTGATAATGCAAATTTATATAGATAACATTATATTCGGTGCTACTAATGACTCTTTGTGCCAAGAATGTGCTAAGCTCATACAGGGAGAGTTCTAGATGAGCATGATAGGTGAACTCAATTATATTCTCGGACTTCAAATCAAGCAATCAAAGAAAAGGATCTTCATAAGCCAATCCATGTACATCAATAAAATTTTGAAGAAATTTGGCATGAAAAAATCCAATTGTATTGATACCTCTATAAGCTCATCATATAGATTAAATTCTAATGGCATGGATAAAATTGCTGGTTTGAAACTTTATAAAAGCATGATTGGTATCAGCTTGATTTTTATACTTCTTGTTTGACATGATTCTATTGTGAGTCTTGGATCATTAAATGCTTATTTTATCAGTGGTATCATTTCTTGATCATGTCTTATATTAAATTATTTATGTGTAAAATGAAAAGGGCTTGATAGAGGTGATGCAAAATATCTTATGAAATGTATATTTGATATGTGGTGATTACTATAGAATGTCTATGTATTGAGATTAGCATGATACATTTATAAAATCTTGGATTATGTGATATTGTTATCATTTCTTGCATGAAATTCTTAATGCATATAGATCAAATTTGAAATATTAAGGGAGAAAAGAATGTAAGCATATATAAAATCAAACATATTTTTTTGGTATATGTAAACATTGTATCTCAACATATCTTTAAATTAGTAAGGGGAGAAGGAACTTGTTTGAATAATTGAATACTTTGATGCATTAAACATGTGATGTATTGAGCAATAAATGTCTTATTGTAATAAGTGCTTTAATGTATGAAAATGGTATTAACTTTATATGATGCAATGATCTGAATATATTTCTTATTGGTATCAAGCTATAGAACATGTTGTCTTATTCTGATATAAAAAGTGATATTTTGATCCTAAATTTAAAGTTTTAAATTGGTATCAAATGAGTTATGAATGATGATTGTTATTGAATGATTGATCTTTTTGTGCCTTATTTATGCTACTCTTTGTTACTCTTGATGAAAAGATAAACATAGACTTGTGCACATTCTTTCATCTCTTTTGATTGATAACAAAAAGGAAAAAATAATAGTATACATTCCAATCATGGGAAAGAAATGCATGCATTATGGTATTTCAAAAGGAAAGAGAAAAGTATACATTAAAGGGAAAAAGAATAGCATATATTCTAATTATCAGAAAGAAATACATACATATGGTATTTCAAAATAATGCATATATTCAAAATCAAAGAGGAGACAATCATTGTATTTATTCTTTTTGAAACAATGCATCAAGTGTTTTGAAACTTTTCTAAACCAAAATTTAGAGTTTCGGCATGAAATGCTGAATTTCTGCATGCTTATTATTTTCATACTTAAAGCTTCATTTGATTTGAAAACTTTCTAAATTTAAATCACTCAAAGGTTGCTTTGACATGAACTTTAACTCTCATAACACAAAATTCATCTTTTGGCACTAATCTCTTATTTTTCAACACAAAAAGCTGAATCTTGATACTTGGTTTGCAAAATTCTGTTTTGGCTCGGATGTTTGAAACAATACATCATATTATGTCCATGTCTTATACTTCAAGTTATCAAGAAATATCATGATTAAAATTTCTTATCTTTTGTTATATACTTAATGGTTTTGTTATCATCAAAAAAGGAGAGATTGTTGACCTCATATTGATTTTGATTATTACAAAATAATTAAGTATGATACTAATGATCTTATGGTTGATTAAACAAATTTCAGATGAATCATCAAAAAGATGATGTTACTTCAAATTGGATTACTCTACAAATAAAAAAAAAGGCATTACAAAGGTACCCTCTTGTCACCCGGCTAGGTATAGGCTATTTATTTATTTTTTTTTCTAAGTACGGAAGCGTCCTAGTAGGGGACCGGCCTTAGCACGCCTCATGCTAAGTTAGCCTCTCTCTCTCAGAGTTGTTGCGCACCACCGGCTAGGATGAGGTTGATCGAGACCTCCCCCTACAGGAACCCCAAGAACCCCAACAAGAAATCACAGAACAATGCCCAACCGGCCACCAAGAAGTGGGCAGCATCTTCTAGTCTCCACCTTGGCGAGAAGGAGGAGAGAGAAGAGACGATCGAAGCCATTGAGGAGCTTCCTACGGGCGATTATCTACAGGTTATGGGTGAGTGATCTTGTAGCCTAAAGGCAAGGTGAGAGAGAGATCAGTGAGAGATTTCTTGTAGTGCTATGGCACATATTCATCTTGTCTTCCTTTTGGGATTGTTATTAATCAAAGAGGTTGGGGTAGAGTTTACCCTGTACATCTTGTGTTTGGGTTGGGCATTATTCTGTGATTTCTTGTTGGGGTTCTTGGGGTTCCTGTAGAGGGAGGTCTCGATCAACCTCACCCTAGCATGTGGTGCGCAACAACTCTGAGAGAGAGAGGCTAACTTAGCACGAGGCGTGCTAAGGCCGGTCCCCTGCTAGGATGCTTCCGTGCTTAGAAAAAAAAAATAGCCTATACCTAGCCGGGTGACAAGAGGGTATCAGAGTGCCTTCAATACAAGAACCCAAGAGCAGATTTTTTTTCTTCTAAAAATCAACCATGGTGAAACACAACGGAGAGGAATCAAGAATCCTATCCAACCGGCCACCAAGAAGTGGGCGGCATCTTCTAGTCTCCACCTTGGGCGAGAAGGAGGAGAGAGAAGAGACGATCGGAGCCGTTGAGGAGCTTCCTATGGGCGATCATCTACAGGTTACGGGTGAGTGATCTTGTAGCCTAAAGGCAAGGTGAGAGAGAGATCGGTGAGAGATTTCTTGTAGTGCTACAGCACATATTCATCTTGTCTTCCTCTTGGGATTGTTTTTAATCAAAGAGGTTGGGGTAGAGTTTACCCTATACATCTTGTGTTTGGGTTGGGCATTATTCTGTGATTTCTTGTTGGGGTTCTTGGGGTTCATGTAGGGGGAGGTCTCGATCAACCTCACCCTAGCCTGTGGTGCGCAACAACTCTGAGAGAGAGAGGCTGACTTAGCACGAGGCATGCTAAGGCCGGTCCCCTGCTAGGACGCTTCCGTGCTTAGAAAAAAAAAAGCCTATACCTAGCCGGGTGACAAGAGATGGTTATATTTTTCAAGTCCAAATGTTTTAAAGAGTATTCATTCTCTTACAAAGAACTTATGTTTCAATGGACTCATGCTTTCAAAAGAATATTTATCTTTGATTGAATTCATGAGCTAAAGTTGTTTTTCAAAGTATGAGACTACTATAGTCTTGTTTTCTAAGTCCAAATGTTTTATCAAGTCCAAATATTTTTTTAAGTCTAAATGTTTTATTATGTCTCTTCAATGTTTTATCATTCATTTCTCAAATGACTAAATCTATCTTTGATGATTTATCATGTAAAAATTATTTTTTAAAGCATTGTATGATACTTGTCTAAATCCCATTAAATGCAGTCAATGGCAATCCTATAAATCCCACCGAATGCAGTCAATGACAATCTTATAAATCCCATTAAAAACCAAACCATGGCTTTCTTGCATTATTAGACAACTAGAGCTTGAGTTAGGCGCCCAATGGACTTTGATGCTTTGCCTTGGATGATCGGCCTTGGGTGTTAGGTGTCCAACTTTGTTCTCTTGGTATTTGGATGACCGATTCCTTTTTATTGGGCGCCTAGTTCTCTTGGCTGGCTGACCATATGGATGACTAATGCTTTGAGGGAAATATGGCTAAGGAACATTGGATGACTAGCCTCTGGATCTGAACAACTAATTTTGAAGTGCTCTCGGGTTTTTCTCTGAAACCGTTTCTGATTCTGGCACTGGACGACTAATTGGTTGACCAATAGGTATTGAAATTTTTGCAACGGCTATTTTCCAACGTTTCACTTTATTTTCATTTTCATTTCTTTATCTCACAATGGTATGCAACGGCTAGATTTTTTGTTGTGTGTATAAACAGCCCATTTGCACAGTGATTTCAAGAAGAGAGAAGAAAAAAAAAGAAATAGTAAAAAATCATGTGAAATATCAAGTGAAAAATCCATGAAAAACATAGAAAATATTGAAAATCTGTGAGCTTGTATTGGGATTTAATATAGCATTTTTTGTGAGATTTTTGAAGTATTTATTACTCTCTCAAGTGGTTGAAGAACATTCAAAGAAGATTCGGTGCATTCAAGAAGGCATCAATCAAAGCTTCAACAACCACAAGAAGGCTTCATTCATTATGCAAAGCTCATCTTGAGGAAGAAGCTAGTTTCTCTAAAATCTATAAAGTGTTTACTTCATTACTTTATCTGCTCATTATAGGAGCTTGTTGTAATCAAATCTTATTACTCTTATGTTTGATTGAAAGGTCCTCTTGTACCTATAAACAAGAAGCTAGCCCGGAAGGCTAATGTGTAAGGTTTTCTTGTACCCGTAAATAAGAAGACTAGCCTGAAAGGCTAGTGTATAAGGTCTTCTTGTATTCATAACAAGAAGACTAGCTCAAAAGACTAATGTGTAAGGCTTGCTTGTGCCCGTAAACAAGTTTGCTAGCCAGATCGGCTAGTGCTGTTAGTGGAATTCCTAAAGGGTTCTTGAAAAGTGGATGTAAGTGTTGGAATTGGCACCGAACTACTATAAACTTGCTGTGTTTTGTTGTGATATTTTCTATGATTGATTGCATTTTATCTACATCACACTGCACATTATTAATTTATTTATGAAAATTTCAAAGTGCACATACTTGCTAATTAATTTTTAAAGAACCCAATTCACTCTCCTTTTGGATTGTTATATCTAGGTAGCATGTTTTATGATGCATACATATTTTATAGTTATATTGCATCGGTCACGTCAGTGTTATATGGCCTGGAACATGTATTTCATGCTATATTGCCTTGTTCATATTAATATCATGTCACCTTGATTATATTTGTATTATGTTGCCTTAGTCATGTTGCCTTATATTTTGAAATCCTTATTAAGTTATTTTAACTCACAATATTTCTTGAAATTTTTAGTGGTTACAAAGCCTATAAACTACTAGCTTGTGATAGAATTGGGAAGCATAAGGGTGATAGAATAAATCGACTCTGATATTGATGGAAATAAATGAAAAAAATGCAATTAAACTTTTATTTGTTAAAATTGGAAAGCATTTTTTAAAGATAAAATATCATTGTTATTTCCATTTTTATGAATTAATTTTTGCAGTAGGCCTTGTATATTTCTTAGGCTTTGCTCTAGAAAATGTGTAGTTGTGTTGCAAACCAACTCATATGTTGGGCCTATGATCTGACAAATATGGTATTAAAGCCTAGGTTTAGAAACTATAGGGTTTGAAACTTAAAAAGCACACATGGTAAACATCTAGAATTTGGTGCATATTAAATAAGATAACTATAGTAATTATAAATTACATATATATTATTTGAGCAATTTAAAAATTATATATCTGTATTAATAATGATAAATGTGGCCAATATGGCATCAGAAAATGAACATGCCTAGAATAATTTTATGCCGTCGATCAGTGTGGCATAGTGAAAGCAAGATAGGTTGAGATTGTGACATGAACCCTATGGTTGAGTTTAATGGGATTGAAAAGAGTTGAGTTACTTTTTGGGTTAGCTTTGTTTTGAAAATTTGAGAAAAATGTGAGCACAATTACATAAATTTAGGTTTGCAAATTTTGAGGATGACGTGTTTTTTTTTTTTTTTAAGGGATGATACGAGAAACCGGCTTCAATGCTAGTTCACATTAGTAAAAGAGTAGAACTGACTGCTATCAAGAAACTCATTATTGTGATTTGCCCCTAATTGGCACTTGTGAGAAATCAGCTTCAACTCTAGGCTTTCAACTTCAATGTCAGTGCTCGATTTCCTCTTTTTCTCTCTTTCTTATGATCGCTTGAAGCCTCTAGAGTTGTTGAAACTACTACGTAACAAGTAACAAGATCATGGGAAGATAGTGCAAGGGTTGACACTACAAGAAATTCATGAAATAGCGACTCAAATATTCGTCACAAAATAATGACAGAATTGCGATGCAATTGCGACCCATGAAATCTGCGATGCAATTTAGCAACGCATTAAATCAGTTGCTAAATAGTAACGCATTTAGCGACTCCCAAAAATTTTTATCGCTAAATAACGACTCTATTAGCGACGCATTTTAATGCGTCTCTAAATAGCGACGCATTTTAATGCATTAAAATGCGTCGCTACGCAATAGTGTGTCGCTATTTAGTGACGTATAACTATGCGTTGCTATTTAGCGATGCATTAATGTGTCGCTAAATAGTGACGCATAACTATGAGTCGCTATTTAGCGACACATTTTAATGCATCGCTATTTAGTGACGCATTAATGTGCGTCATTATTTAGTAATGCAATTCTGCATTGCTAAAAAGCGATACATCAAAATACGTCGCTAAATAGTGATGCAAAAATTTGAGTCGCTATTTAGCGATGCATAATTATGCATCACTAAATAGCGATGCATTAAAATGCGTCGCTAAATAGCGACTCAAATTTATGCGTCACTATTAGCGACGCATTAGCGTTTGTCGCTAAATAGGGTTTTAGAGTGTTTAGGGTTCAGGGTTTAAGGGTTCAGGGGTTCAAGGGTTCAGGTTTAAGAGTTCAGGGATTCACGGTTCAGGGATTAAGGTTTCAAGGGTTTAGGGGTTTAGGGTTTAGGTTTTTAGGGTTTTATGGTTTTAGGGTTTTAGGGTTCTAGGGGTTTTAGGGGTTTTAGGGTTTTAGGGGTTTTAAGGGTTTTAGGGTTTTAGGGTTTAGGGTTTAATTAGGGGTTTAGGGTTTTAGGGTTTAGGGTTTAGGATTAGGGTTTTAGGTTTTAGGGTTTTGGGTTTTAGGGTTTTAGGAGTTTAGGGTTTAGGGTTTTTTAGGGTTTAGGTTGTATTCTCGGTACAAAGGCATGGATCAGACTGAAGGCAGCATCGATCCCGGGTAGAACCTTGTAGTCGGCCACTCGGGCACACCATGGGGCTGCTGATGCACACCGTTCGTGGGGTGAACCGGTCGGTCCAGCACAATGTCCAACTACGATCTTTTTAACTGCAACAACTTAAATATACACTATTGGAGCTGGAATTACCTCAATTGCTGGCACCAGACTTGCCCTGCAATGGATCTTCGTTAAGGGATTTAGATTGTACTCATTCCAATTACTAGACTCGAAGAGCTAGCTGGTATTGTTATTTATTGTCACTACCTCCCCATGTCAGTATTTGGATAATTTGCGCGCCTGCTGTCTTCCTTAGAGGTGGTAGCCGTTTCTCAGGCTCCTTCTCCAGAATCGAACCCTAATTCTCCATTACCCGTCACCACCATGGTAGGCCCCTACCCGTCTTTGGATTTCGGGGGAAGACGGGAGCGGCACAAGGCCAAGCCCAACCCTCCGGTCGGCCACTCGGGAGGTAACCCGCAACAAGAGATCGAAGCGCCGTCGAGGGTGGAGGAGGGAAGAAAGGGGCAGGAGCGCCGCCCACGGAAGGTTCCGAAGGAAGCGGATATGTAACATCGCAGCCACCCACGTCACCCTGGGGGCTCCAGCGAAATGAGCAGCATAGATTATAATATATAATATATAAAATTATCACTATATAATATTAATTATTATACACTATAATTATTAATATATAAAATTAACATTTTATAATATTAATATTTAGCGATGCATAATTGCGCCGCTAAATAGCGACGCATATTCAATGCATCACTAAATAGTGATGCATTTAGTGACACATACTGTATGCGTCACTAAATTTTCTCCATACCCGGCTTTACCCAACAAATTAGCGATGCAACTGTGCATTGCTAATTAGCAATGCGTAAATGCGTTGCTAATTAGTGATGCATAGAGTTTGCATCGCTAATTAGCAACGCATTCATTGCGTCGCTAATTAGCGATGGATTAACGACACCAAATGTCATCGCTAATCCTATATTATAAAACATCCCCCCCAGGCCCTAACCCTCCCTCTTCCTCCCTCCCTCTTCCCTACACCGGCGGTGCCCCTCCCTCCCTCTTCCCCACCTTCGGCGGCACTCCGGCAGCCATCCGGCACCCCGATCTCCTCTCCGGTGCCTCCATTAGGTAAACCCCCCTTGCCCCCCCCTCCCCCTCCCCCTCCCCCTCTTCTCTCCGGCCATGGTCGCGGCCGTGGCTTGGCGGCCAGCTACGGCTTGGCCACAGCCCATGGCCAGTCCACGGGCATAAAAAAGATTGAAATCCCCTAGCACCCCCCTCCAAGCCACAGGCATAAAAAAGAATTGAAACCCCCTCTAGCCCCCCCCCCCCCCCCCTCCCACTCTCTCTGGCCGGCCGCGGCCATGGCCGCCCTCGCTGGCCGTGGCCGTGGCTGCCCTCGGTGGCCGTGGCCTGGCGGCCGGCCACAGCCTGTCCATAGCCCATGGCCAGGCCACGAGCATAAAAAAAGGAAACCCTCCCCTCCACCTCCCCCTCCCCTCTCTTTGGCCAGCTGTGGCCGTGGCCGCCCTTGCCGGTGATGGCCGCGGCCATGGCCTGGCGGCCAGCCATGGCTTGGCTAGCTCGTGGCCAGGCCACGGGCATAAAAAAATTTAAAAACTCCCCCTAGCCCCCCCTCCGCCTCCCCCTCCCCCTCTCTTGGTCGGCCGCGATCGTGGCCGCCCTCGCCGATCATGGCCTGGGGCCAGTCGTGGCCTGGCCATAGCCCGTGGCCAGGCCACAGGCATAAAAAAAGGAACCCTCCCTGCCCCCCCCCCTCCGCCTCCCCCTCCCCCTCTCTTAGGCCGGCCGCGGCTCGTCGGCCATGGCCAGGCCATGGCTGCCCTCGACGGCCATGGCCTGGCGGCCAGCCACGGCCTGGCCACAGCTCGTGGCCAGGCCATGGGCATAAAAAAAGGAAAAACCCCTCCTCTGCCTCCCCTTACCCCTCTCTGGCTGGCCGCGGGGCGGCCACGGCCTGGCCATAGCCCGTGGCCTGGCCATGGGCATAAAAAAATCCAACCCCCCCTCCCCCTCCCTCTGGCCCGGCCACGTGGCCGGACCAGGGGCATAAAAAAAACCCAACCACGGCCCAAAATTTCATTTTAATAAACTAATAATTATAAAATAATATATTCTATAATAAATTTATTATAAATATAATTATTATATAATATAATATGATATTATTAATATTACATAATAATTATTATGTAATAAGTATATTATAATATAATAGTATTATATTAACAATATCATATTATAATAATATTAAGATATATTAGTTTATAATATTAAAATATAATATAATAAATTATGATATTCTAATAAATAATGATTGCAGCATAATATCATTGTAATATTAGCTAATTAGTAATTCTGATAGTAAATTAATTAAATAAATTACTAAATGATTAATTAGTATTTTTATAGTAAATTAATTAAGCCATGATTAATTAGTGGTTTTTATATATTATTGTTGAATTTCTCAGCATGTTAAACTATGCATGATAGTTTATTGGTGAACTTCTTACATATATTGTTGTATCTTATTTTTGTTATGAAATGGTTTTGACTTTGACTTTGATTTAAGTTACAGGAACATGATATATTGGGATATGCTATTTTGGTTATGAGATTAGGTATGGCTTTAATAGATGTATGATGTGAGCATATTGAGGTATTACACTTAAGGGTTCCGTGGTGTATCATATGTCTCACGGTTGATGTGTTATGAAAATATCCGGTCCAGCCTGTCCAATATTAAAACTATAGTATTATTAGATAATACTATGCATAAATATTGGATTAAGGTTATTATCTTGAACATAATGACTATAGACCACAATCAAAATATGTATAATAGTCAAGAAAATTTTTTCACAAGCATAAGTTCGATTGTTTTTGGAATTGCATATTATTTCTCGCAACACTATAACCTTTAGATCCGTTTGAGAATTTGCAAGACTTAGTCTTGCAAATTCTCAAATTATCATAGTAGACAAATTCTCAAATTATCCTAGTGGACAATTTGAGATTATTTTTTACGATATGTTAGTGTGCTATTAGTTATCGTTGGTTGAGATTGCGGTTTGTATTTCCTCATACGTTCTCCTAGTATGACATATATGCCACACATTTAGGAGAACATATGGGAAAATGCTGCTAAAATTTCAACGTAAATGATGATAATTAATAGTAGAATAATATATCATACAAAATAATCTTGAATGGGATAAGGCCTTACCTTTTAGATATGAAGTGAAGGTGAATTAATTTAGGACACTTACATATTTGTGAAGTCTCACGAACTCCATGTGGCCCGGCCTTGCAAGGAAGGAATCTTAGTAGGGCCTGGCCTAATCAATTGGTTGCAATCATTAAAAATAAAATTGATTTATCGTTATAAATGATTTAAATAGTTATTATTTACCTTAGATGTATAAAAAAAATAATTTAGTTATATATTTATTAATACTAATAGTTTTATATTGTGGTTTTCTTTAATGGTATACCAAAAATTATATAAGTTGGTCAAAAATGAGCGGGGCTCACTCGTGGATGTATGTAAGGAGAAAAGATGGCTTGCTTAATCCAGATTTTTTCAATGGATTGGAAGAATTTATTGCATTTGCATACAGCCAACCTGAATGGATGGATGGGCCTAGGATTAGGTGCCCCTGCAACTTATACAGGTGTCAGAATAAAGCCTACAGAGATATTAAAACTGTGAAGGTGCATTTATGTAAAAAGGGGTTTATTCCTGGGTATGATGTTTGATATTGTCATGGTGAAACATAGGAAATGGGTGCAGCTATCACAAGCCAACAAGTTTCAATTCCTGTTGATGAACCATTTATGAATTTAAACAGATATGAAGAAACGTTGATGAATGTATCGGGTAATGAATTCAATCAGAATACATTTATGGAAGAACCAAATCCAGATGCATAGCAATTTTATGATATGCTGCGTGCATCAAATCAAAAATTGTATCTGGTTGTGAGAGTCATTCCCAATTGTCTATGGCTGCTCGGTTGTTGAATATTAAGGTAGAACATTGATTATCAGAAAAGGCATTCAATGCTGTAGCTGGGTTAATGAAGGAAGTTTTTCCAAATGATAATGTTGTAGCAAACAGTTTTTACTCAATGAAGAAGTTGTTGCATGGCCTTGGGCTTCCAGTTAATAAGATCGATTGTTGCTTGAACAATTGTATGATATAGCGGGGTGAAGACTCAGACATGAGATATTGTAATATTTGTGGGCAATCAAGGTACACCAACGATGAAGGGGAAGCTAGTATAAGTAGGAGAAAAAGTGTGCCTTACAAGAGGATGCATTACTTTCCTCTTATTCCATGCCTGCAGAGATTATACAGATATAAGGTTACAACTGTTGATATGAGATGGCATGCCGAACATGAATCTAAAGAAGATGAAATGTGGCATCCATTAGATTCAAAAGCTTGAAAGCATTTTAATGAGAATCATCCTGATTTCACCGAAGATATAAGGAATGTGAGATTAGGTCTTTGTACCAATGGCTTCCAGCCATTTGGTCAAGCGGGCCAACAGTATTCATGTTGGCCCATGATACTGACTGTATATAACCTTTCTCCATGGAAGTGCATAAAGATACTACAATATTTTTGACAGTTTTGGTTCCAGGACCATCAAATCCAAAGGAAAAGATTGATATCTTCTTGCAACCATTGGTGGCCAAATTGAAAATATTGTGGAAAACAGGAGTCATAGCCTATGATATTTCTATGAAACAAAATTTCATCATGAGAGCTGCTTTGATGTGAACAATCAGTGACTTCCTAGCATATGCAATATTGACTGGTTGGAGCATTGCTGGGCATATAGAGTGCCCTTATTACATGGATGATTCTGATGCATTGACATTGCAGAAGAGTGGTAAGCAGTCATGGTTTGATAATCATAGAAAGTTCTTGCTTCCAAATCATCTTTATAGGCAGAACTTGATCACCTTCCGGAAGAACAAAGTAGTCACAAAATTCTCCGAACCAGTTAGGTCTGGCACAGATATATTTGATACTATAGAGCATTTGGGGTTGAGGTATGCATGAGAATCAATGCAGATAAAATAAATGATCGTATATGTAAAGAACATAACTGGAAGAAGCAAAGTATTTTTTGGGATTTGCCGTATTGGAGCACAAATCTTATCCAGCACAACTTAGATGTTATGCATATTGAAAAAATTTCTTTGATAACATATTTAACACGGTGCTAAACATCCCGAGAAAAACCAAAGACACTGCAAAGTCAAGAGAAGAACTTAATTAGTATTGCAGAAGAGCTGATTTAAGAAGGAATGCTAACGGACCTATCCTAAAGCCTGTTACACTCTTGACAGAAATTCATGAGAAGTTTTATGTAACTGGGTTAGAGGGTTAAAATTTCAGATGGTTATGCTTCAAATATCAGTAGGTGTGTGGACATGCATAAGCTCAAGTTGTTTGGCATGAAGAGTCATGACTGCCATGTTTTCATGCAACGGTTATTGCCTATAGCTTTTCGTGAATTTTTCCGTACCATGCGTGGAAAGCATTGACGGAGCTAAGCTTGTTCTTCAAGGAGTTATCTGCCGTAGTCATTACTTCTGCATCCATGGCAAGGCTTGAGAGAAATTTTAATTATTTTATGCAAGCTGGAGCAAATATTTCCTTCAAGTTTTTTTGACTCAATGGAGAATTTATCGGTTCACTTGCCATACGAAGCGAGTATAGATGGTCTCGTGCAGTATCGCTGGATGTATCCTTTTGAGAGGTAAATATATTAATAATCAGTAGTACATGTTGACATTTCAAATATTATTTCATTGTGAGAAAGTTGGTTTATTTTATTTCTTACCTTTACATATAGGTACTTAAGAAGTCAAAAATAATGTGTGTAATAAGGCAAGGGTTGAAGGTTCTATATGCAATGCACACTTGGTTGAAGAAGTTTTAGCTTTTGCGTCTCATTACTTTGAGAGTCACATCCACACGAGAAGCCAAAATCTTGGTCATAACGATGACGTATGTGTGGACGAAGGAGAACTTAATGATGGTAGAATATCAGTTTTTAAAGGTATTGGTCGTTCATTTGGAAGGTAGAAGTCAAGAGATTTGAGCGATGTGGAGTATAATGCAGCACATTATTACATCCTAATAAACTATAGAGAAGTCGATCCATACATTGAGTATGTATATACTTCAATGCTTAATTAGAACTTCTACTTTAAATTATAATATACCACTATTTAATTACTAACAGAAGTTTTAATTGTTATCATTCCTTAAGGATGTATTATGATAGATAACGATAGATGAATTCCAACATCAGTTAAATTGCCATTGGGTAGAAGTTAGAAACGGAATTCGCTTATTGGTTTTATGAATATGTGAGTAGTATTACTCAATCAATTACAATAATGGCTTTTATTTTTCGAATTGATTGTGAATAGCTTATTAATGTAAACGGTCCATGATTCACAACTAAGAATATTTTTATTAAATGTCTAGCGCAATGGCCATTGAAGACTGTAAGCTATTTTGTTAATGGGTACAAATTTTAAATTGAATGACTAGCATTTTCAAGAGGCATGTAGAACTGGGGTGTGTGTGTTAAAGGAGAAAGTGTTGGAGCAAATATGCATGATTATTATGGAAAGTTAGTAGAGATGGTTGAAGTTGAATATCCCGGTTAGCCTATAAAACAAACCGTACGATTGGTTTGATCTGACAGTTCCTGTGGGTAAAAGGGTTCACAACGACTACAATCTAGTTGAAGTCAACCATCATCAAAGATTGCAGAAATATGAACCATTCATCCTTACATCCTAAGCTCAACAAGTGTTTTACTGCGGATATCCAAGTTTGTGCAATGACAAGCGAGATTGGTAGACTGTTTCTAAAATCGTCCCACATTCAGCAATCATATTAGACAAGAGTTCATCAAGTCAATCAACTGAGTGCCCTATTTCAAGAGGATAAGATGGAAATGCATGCAATTAAGGAAGACACAAGGGCTCCTGAAACATCAGTTAGAGATCCAAATGGTGATGTCCAAGAAATTGAGGATGCAAATATTCGATTTTCTTCCGATGATAATGACACTGAATCACAATCCGATACGACATCAGATGTTGAACCAACATTTGACGAAATAAATGACATTGATTAAACATAGAGGTTTATTCAATTTTAATTTATTTTTATAAGTGTTAAATTTTTACATATTCAATCATTATTCATAACTATATTGCATGAATCTTAGTATTTTCAGTATGATGGGCCGAGATAGATCTACCGCCGATGGACAGAGCAAGCAGAGACGTAGCCCTGCCACATCAGATCACATGACCATTGGAGATGGATAGTTCAGATCTATAGCCTTCGAGTCTCATAGCCGATCGGCATAGACCTCTGAGAGTATTTCCTACGCCGGCCGCATCGTACTTCGATTGGATGCTGATGGACTATAAGTATATACTAATTGTATATATATATTTATGTTTTAAAGTCAATTACTTATAAATATATATTTTTTAATAGCTTTATTGAGCATCATTCTGTATCAAGCCGGATCAGCTCCATATTTCAGAGGCATGCTGATCCCAGTGACTACGATTGGCATCATGTATCTACGGCCATGAGGGAGTTTTATTTTTCAGAGTTTTAGGTAAACTTATTAAATATAATTTATCACTAATATAAAATTCTTAATACTAACTGTTTATTTCAATGCAGAAAAAGTTTATGTGGGATTGCCATCCATGATGCCGTTAGGGCAGCATGGAATGCTCTTGCGGCACGTCGATACTCCGACATGCTTCATCATTGGAGAAGATCGAGTGAGCACCCTGTGCATGTGTCGAAGGATATTTGGCATGACTGGCAGCAGATGTGGCAGTCTAAGGCATGACAAAGAAGGTCCGCATCGGCCACCACAAATCGTCGATCTAAGAAGGGCGGTCGTGGCACAGGTCTCTTCTGCCACACTGCGGGGTCCATTTTGATTCAGGAGCACAGACACCATATGGTAAGAAAATAAATAATTTAATTACTAATTTAGTCATCTGCAAATACTTACATTTATATTATTTCTTCTGCTTTTGTAGTCTGAGCAGAAGGGTAGAGATCCTGGTGAGTTTTGCCTATTCAGGGCGACTCACATAGGAAGGACGGTTTCTGGGTCGATGCACGATCATAGGAGGTTGCGGTAAGAAATTAGCTTTATATTCTATCTGTTTAATTTTAAAATTTTATTTAGGTTTATATATTGATTCATTTATCGTTGATTTATAATTCAAAGGTACGAGTTGAGGAGCTTCAGTCCCAGGCATCGCAGGTCGACTTCACTGATGGGGGGCCGTCCGTTGAATTCTCACCACAGAAGAGCCGACATATGTTTTTGGAAGCTGTTGGTGCCCAGCCGCAAGAACGTAGGGTCTACGGTCTGGGCACTAAAGCTTCTAGATATTTTTTCTATCATGGTTCCAGTTCACACTATCCTGGCAATATTCTTACCGAGCATTTAGACGACATTCAAAAATTTATTATGGAGGAGGTTCGACAGAAGTTCGACCAATGCAGGGGAGGCCTTCAGCAGGAGCTTGCAGACATAAGAGAGCAGATATATCAGATGCAGGATTTGGTTCACCTCATGTCATAGGGTTCATTCTAGTCTCCGCATCCTTTTCGTGATCGTGATAGTGCGGATTCTTTATGTATTTTTTTTTTACTTCTTATGTTTTGTATATAAAATTTTTAAATTATTAATATATTAAATTTTTAAATATTATTAAAAATTTTGTGATAAATATTTTGATAAATATTTTTAAAATTTAGTGATAATGTTTCAATTAATATTTAAATACAATAAAATTGTATTAAGAGGTTTAATTTATAACATTTTAAATTTAATTAAAAAAAATTAATTAGCGATGCTATTGCGATGAAAGTTTATCATCACAATTATTTAAAAAAAATTAAATTATTAAATTTGCATCGTAATTATGATGCAAATTGCGTCATAATATTACGATGCAATCGGGAGTCGCTAATGTGTCACTAAATTGTGACGACTTCGGTTTAGTCGCAAAATAGTGACGCATTTTTTGCATCGCTAGGTATCGCTATTTAGCGATGCAATTGCGACGGATTGCTCGTTGCGATGAGGTTCACAGTGATGCTCAAATTGCATCGCTAATGTGTCGCTAAATGGATTTAGTGATACATTTTAACATCGCTAAATTTGATTTTTCTTGTAGTGTGAATAGTTGAGTGGGATGTGGTGATGGTCAAAGAAACCATGTGATCCCACCTATTTCTATATAAGTCAGCCACCTTGTTGTTGATTCTCTTCTTTGGACTATGAGGAGCATTGTTGAACTGATATGTGCGGAACCAAATTTGATCAAAAAAGATCAACAACATTGAAAGGTAATTAGTGATCAAAGTTAGCCTCAGTTCAATGTGCTGGGACCCGCTTTTAAGTACAATAAGAATTTTTTGCATGTTTCTTGTGAACCCCTTACATGTTTCTTATCAATCGCATATATGAGTAATTGACTTTCATGTATTATATTTGATGTTGCATGCCATTGTGCATATGATTTGTGTTATAGCATGACATGATTGATTTGGGATTACATGAAAGATTTTAAGATTTGGAGAGAGGCTTTAAAATCTAAAGGTTTTAAAATTAGCATAACTAAAACTGAATATATGAAATGCAATTTTAGTGAAAGTAGAAATACAAGTGAAGGAACAGTGAAGATTGCAAGCCAAGAGATATCAATAAGTAAAAATTTAGGTATTTGAAATTAATTATTCAGCAAAAAGGTAAAATAGGTAAAAATGTGAATTATAGAGTTAAAGTAGGATGGATTAAGTGGAGGAGTGCTTCGAAAGTATTGCATGATTGGCTCATTCCGTTAAAATTAAAAAAAATTCTATAAAATCGCTATTAGGCCAACTATATATATGGAACAGAGTGTTGGGTAATACTAAAACAACATATGAATAAATTAAGTATAATAGAAATTCGTATGTTAAAATGGATATGTGGTAAAACTTTAAACAATAGGATTAGAAATAAACATAAAAGAGAAATAAAGGAGTAGACCCAATCGAAGATAAAATGAGAGAAAATCGATTACGATGGTTTAGGCATATACAACGAAGACCTTTAGATGCTCCAATTAAAAAGAGTGATCTTTTAACAATATAGATAGATAGAGTAGACCTAAATTAACATACATAAATAATAAAAAAATTAAACTATTTATAATTTGAATGTCGACTTAGTCCTAAATAGGGCAAAGTGGAGGAAGCAGATTCATGTAGCCAACCCTATGTAGTTGGGAAAAGGCTTAGATGAGTTTAGTTAATGAGTTGAGTTGAGCATGGCATGATTGATCTTTGAATGATTTATGAATCTATATATATGATGAGCATATTGTAGCATGGCATAATATGAGTTCTAAAGGAATTATGGATTTATGTACATATTTGTGATGATGTAGCATAGTACAAGTCAAGTTTTAAATGAATTATGGACTTAATAAATGAATTATTAGATTAACCATATATTATGGTACTATGGTGGTAGCCTTGCTACATGCAGGATTATGATACTATGGTGGTAGCCTTACCACAAATAGAATCATGGTACTATGATGATAGCCCTACTATGGCAAGAACATGTTACTATAGTGGTAGCCTTATTATGGACAAATAATGATAGCATGATGGTAGCTTCATCATGAACAAGAATGTCATACTATGGTGGTAGCCTTACCATGAGCAATATCATGATATTATGGTGGCAGACTCGCCATGACAAGATGATGATACTATGTATTATATTTGATATTGCATGACACATTACATAATTTATATATCATAGTATGGCATAATTGAGCTTTAAATGATTTATGAATTTATATACAAGATTAGCAGATTATAGCATGGCACGATATGAGTTCTAAAGGAATTATGGATTTATATACATGATTATCATGATGTGATATGGCATAAATCAAGTTTTAAATAAATTATACAACCATATATTATGGTACCATACTAGTAGCCTTGTCATGGATAGGATTGTGGCACTATAATGGTAGCCTCAGCATGGGTAAACGTCGTATTATGGTGGTAGTCCTAACATGAGCAAGAACATGTTATTGTGGCAGTAGCCCATCATTTGTAGGATTGTGGTATTATAGATATAGCCCTACTATAAATAAGAGGATGGTGCTACGGTAGTAGCTTTACCATTGATAGAATTATGGTACTATGAGTGTAGTCTTACCACATGTTGAATCATGATACTATATATGATGGTAGCCTTACCATTGGCAGAAACATGATGCTATGGTGGTAGCAAGCAACGGTCAGGTGCATGGTATTGTAAATGTTGCCCATGAGAGCAACGACCAGGGGTGGTATTGTAAGGTAGTGTTTGAAATAGGAAATAAGAGGGGATATCCCCTCTTATTCTCAAAAGCCATAACTATAAAGGATAGTTAGGAATAAAGTTAACCAGAGGGATAATCCATGATTAACCATGGGTTATCCACTCAATTATTCTCTAAAAAAATGCAGGAATAGCTGGTTATCCCTCCAAATAAGAGTAAAAAAAAGTTATTCTATGAATTTATCCTTTTGTATTTGATATGATCAATGGATAGCCAAGGGATATCCCTAGGGATAGCCAAAGGATAAACTCTATCTCGTACACTTATCCATGAATAATATTTTTTCTATCAAACACTACCTAAATGTTATCCCTGAGCTAGAGTGTGGCCATGGGAGTTTAAAATCTAGTTGCTTTGTTTCAATGATGATATACGTTTAATGATTATTTATGCTGATTTATGACTATCATATTTAGTTTGATACATAACTTGGAAAACCCCCTATTAAATGAATTGTTTTATGATGGATGGATATTTTATCTAGTTATATTGCATTAGTTATGTTGGTGTCATAGGGCTTGGATTATGTTGGTGTTACGTTGCTCATATCGATATTATGTCACCTTGATTAAGATGATATTATTTTAGCATTTTTATAATTCTTGCCAAGCTCCTTTAGCTCACAAAATTTCTTAAAATTTTTATCGTTTACAAAGCTTGCAAACTACTAGCGATAAAATTGGGTAGCATAGAGGTGACAGAGTAGGCTGACTCTGACATTGCTGAAAATAAATGAAAAAAATATAATTGAACTTTTATTTGCTAACATTGAAAAGTAATGTTTTTAAAGATAAAACAATTATTATTATTACCATTATCATGAATTGAGTTTTTAGCAAGACTTGTATTTTTCCTTGGGTTTGCTATGAGAAATGTATGCGATCAACTCAAACGCTGGGCTAGGGTCGTGACTTGAAAAGACTCTTAACAATTTCAAATAAGCTCTTGAAAACATGCTAAGCTTAGCAAAAGATTCCATGGACTCGCAAAAGGGACTTGCCAACTCCAAATAGTTTTGATTTGGCCCAGAAATTTGTCCTATTTGGTGCCTAAATGGGCCTCATTTTACTCGAAAAACATGATGGACAAGAAAAAGTCTTGTTGCATCGCATATGGTGCAGCAGAAACTACACCGTGCATAGTGATTAGTGCATGGCCCATATGCGCAAAAGATATTTCTGTCCTTGGCATGCGCGTACGCTATGCGCCAATCACCATACGCGGTGCACTTGTTCTACACCGCGCGTGGTGCAACAAGATTTTTTTTCTGATGGACAATCTAAACTGCATCAGTTTTAAGAAGATATTGGACCCATATTTCAGTAGCTAGTCCAATTAATATCCATAAGATCCATTAACCAAAAGATAATTTGGACATGGGCCTAACGGTACTTGATCCATAATCAATAGGAAACTTTTGTACACCGCCTCCATTGCAGGTTAGCCTGCACTGAGCATGGTGATTCATCAGCGCATGGGCCTGTACTGGAGGGTCCGCTCATGGGTTCCGTATCGCAGATGCATGGGTCCACGCACGGGTAAATCACCATGCTCGGTGCAGGCCATTTTCATCGGAGGTGGTGTACAAAGACTTTTTCTATCCAATATGTTTTCAGCCCTATCAATTAATTAGTCATACGGTCAAAAATCACATGTAATTATTTAATTTCTAAGTAGAAATATAGCCATAGTCCTTCCAAAATTTATCAGCAAAATGTTGAATCACCTAGTTCTTTTTTGTGATAATGCAATGAATCACCTAGTTCTTTTTAGTGATAATGCAATCGATTTGATCTGATATTCATGAAATTATGATTGTGCATCAGTTTCCATCTACATCCTCTTTGATAATCTCATTGGGTGATAATGTTTCAAAACATTGGAAAGGTTATAGGTTTCAATGACCCTGAAGTAATTTGATGATCTAGGTGCATTACCTTAACTGTTGCGACTGAGTAGGCCACTCCATGCAAGCTTGGACAGGGCTGGATCCATGACAAGCCACAACCATCCCTTCCATGTGAAATCCAACTTGCAAAGGCCATAACTTCCACCAATTTGATTTTAGGCATGTCATGACAAGATGATTGGCTTAGTGAGCACTGCAACAGGTTGGCCAGACCAAAGGCCTTATGTGAGTCTGATTTCAGTTTGAACTGTAACTTAAGGCTAGGTTACCATGTCATACAATGACAAACAAACATCAAAGCTGCAAATAAAAACCCAGAAAACTAGCTGCATAGCTAAATTTCTGTAATCAAATGTTAAAGAACCCTGATGATCACGACTTTTAGTTAGAGATTCAAGTTAATCAGATTGAAGAAAGAGATTCCTTCTTTCTTTGATCAGTTGGTAATTTTGAGGATTTTGTTGAAGTAGACAGTAGATATTTTTAAGTGCAAGAACCTACTTCCAAACAAGGTTTGCATACTCCAAGAAATAACATTGTAGTTAGTGATGGGGCCAATGAACCCCATGGACAACAGTAATCTCACCATGGTTGGATCAGTCATTTCTGGAGTTGGCCCTCGGCCTTGGCTTCGGCTATTGGAGTCAGCCCTCGGCCTCCTCAGCCTCGCCCTCGGCCCTCGGCCCTCGATCTCCTCGGCCTTGGCCTCGACAAGATAGCCACTTGGCCTAAGCCAGTCGACCTCGGCAAGATAGCCACTCGGTAAAACAGCCAGTCGGCCTCGGCCTCAGCCACTCAGCCTTGGCCTCGGCCACTGGAGTCGGCCCTCGGCCTCAGCCACTCGGCCTCGGCCCTTGGCCCTCGGCCTAGACAAAATAGCCACTTGGCCTCAGCCAGTCAGCCTCGGCAAGACAGCCACTCGGCGTTGGCATCAGCCCTCGGCCTTGGCCCTGGGCCTCGACAGGATAGCCTTGGCAAGACAGCCAGTCGGCCTCAGTAAGACAGCCTCGGTAAGACAGCCTTGGCCAGCTTCCAGGCAGTTTTTCAGCAGCCATATTGTGGAAGCCACGTGCCTAGCTCCACCACTCACCACTATCTGCACAGGACTGCAGAGGTGTGGCATAGGGGATACATTTGGCAAACGCCATAACGATCGACCATGCCCTGCAGCAGCTTGCAACAGCTGTCCAAGTCAAGCAGCACCCACCAACTAGCTGCAGCTACCTACTCTGATAGGACATGGCCTACAGCTCTGACATGCCAAAGAAGGAAGCAAGCATTGCCATTGCTGCCATAATCATAAATGCTCTGACAAGTGATCATGCTCCAAGCTAGTCTCACAGACTCCAAGCACCAATAAAATGGGTAAGAGGGACCCCCGATCAGGTAACTCAACACACAACTCCTAAACGCTCATACGCTCATAGAGAGCACCTCTTTAAGTCTCTCTCTCATTCGAGCTTCCTTAAGCTTACAACTGTTGCCCAGAGCACTTGCGTTGGAGGGTCTCCACTGGAATCTCTGATCCTCGGAACTTATTTGCAGGCTTCCAAGCATGAGAAGCTCGCCGGAAGACTTTGGGCTCATTGGAGAAGGCGACCGGACACTCATGGACACTCAAGGAGGGTGATTTGGTTATAACAAATTGGCGCGCCAGGTAGGGGGGTAGAGCACGAATCGTCAGCGATGCTAGCTTGCAGATCCTCATCCCCCTTATATCAAAATGGTGGATCAAAATGATGGTGATGACAAGAGCCTAAAAAGCTTTCGCCAGTTATGCTGGGAGGGCACCCTCAACAAACTGAGCAATAAGAAGCCATTCTCTCTATTCCACCATCACCACTACCTCAGGCCACTCAAGCAAAACAGTATGCGACCCTTGCCCTGCAAATCCAAGCATTAGTAGCAGTTGTCCAAAAGCTTCAGGAGCAATATTTCACGGCTACACAGCAGCAAGCAAGAGTTTTTGCTCCCTCTTTAGTTGCTGCTCAGACCAGCCAATATTCCATTAGTGAAGATCTCTCCGTCAAGAGATTCACCGCCATCAAGCTCAAGAGCAAGAGCATCCTCAGGAGCAACCTCAAGCTCAAGCTCATTAGCAGGAGCAGCAAGAGCAAGAGTTCACTAGCAAGAGCACCATCACTCATCGTCCAAACATCCCTCTTCTTCAACTGGCTCTTTGTCTTTGGGAATCCAAAAGTTGGGAAGAGTAAAAAAAGAGGAAGCCTTTCCTTATCAGATTTTAAAGGTATTTATCCTCTCTCCAGAAACTATAGATCTTCAACGCTTGTGACCATTCATGAAAATGATCAAGGATCGAGATGGTCGTGCACAAAAGCTCAAAGCCAGTCCGACATCTAAGACCGACTCCGCATCGACACCAAAGACCGAGTCCAAGAGAGTCAGCACTAAGACCAACTCCAGCATCAGCACAAAGCCCGAAGCTAGTCCGGCACCTAAGACTGACTCCACGTTAGCACCAAAGATCGAGTCCAGCAGAGTCGGTACTAAGACTGACTCTAGCGTTGGTGCAAAGCCCGAAGCCAATCTGACACCTAAGACCGATTCCGCATTAGCACCAAAGATCGAATCTAGCAGAGTTGGCATTAAGATCGACTCCAGCATTGGCACAAAGCCCGGAGCCAGTCTGACACCTAAGGCTGACTCCGCATCGGCACCAAAGACTGAGCCAAGCAGAGTCGGCACTAAGACCGACTCCAGCATTGGCATAAAGCTTGAAGCCAATCCAACACCTAAGACTGACTCCGCATCGGCACCAAAGACCGAGTCCAACGGAGTTGGCACTAAGACCGACTCCAGCGTCGACATAAAGCCCAAAGCCAGTATGACACCTAAGACCGACTCCACGTCAGCAGCAAAGACCGAGTCCAGTAGAGTCAGCACTAAGACCGACTCCAGCATTGGCACAAAGACCGGAGCCAGTTCGACACCAAAGATTGACCCCAGTGTTGGCATCAACTTTGCATCAGTGGCTTTTTCACAGCCTCAACAGTTTCATCTCAGCCCCAACAACCTTATATCTGCCTTAGCAGTATTATTGCAGCCTCAATGACTTTATCTCTTTGCCTCTATGGCCTCATTACAATCTCAATGCTTTCATCTCAGCCTCAGCAGCTTCAACTTTGCCCCAGCGGCCAACGACCAACCGGATAAGGCCTTTGTTTAAATTATACACTTTCAACATATTGCTGATCACTTTCAGTCATTCAAGAAGAATGTAACATCCTGAAAACCTTGTAATTTATTGAACATATTAATGGCATTTTTCATTTGAAATAAAAGTCAGAGAGTTTCCGTGAAGTGTGGGTATGTTGGCCTTTTGATAAATGTAAAGAGAAGAAATTTTGGAGCAAACGAGTGTATTTTTTCAATTGCTAATTGTGTTAAGGGCAATTTGGAAAAGAAAATATAAGGGCAAACTATCATGGTTATGAGTGAGCCATGTGTTTTTCAAAAAGTGTGCATTAAGAGTGTTTAAGGGCAAAATAGAAAATTGGCATGCCTTAGCCCTTAAGTTACCCATGACTTGGCCCCCAAGTCATTAGAGAAAAGAGGAAAAAATGGGTTCAGCCAGAGAAAAGAAAGAAAGAAAGAAAGAAAGAGAGAGAAGAGAAAAAAAGAGAGGAAGAGGAAGAAGAAAGAAGGAAAAGAGAAAAAAAGAGAAGCTTGGGGTTTGTGTTTGACTCCAGGTAAGCTATAGCTTCCCTAGATCTTGCATGACTTTAGATTTTCTTAGATTATTGTATTTTGAGGTAATAGTGGAAGTAACCTTGAGTAGAGAAAGGGTGGAAGAAAATAATAAGATATTAGAGGATAGAGCATGTATGCATGCATGGTTTCATGGGAAAACCTCATGTGAGGTAATCCTAATAGCTATCATATCTATATGTTGACGTAGGTCAAGAAGGTTATTCCAGAGAGCCAGAATACCGAGTTGAGTACCAGTTGAGGAGTAACCTGCTAAGGTGAGTGGGTTTCTCATCTAACAATGAAAAGTTAATTTGAGCTAGTATAATGAGACTAATACCTAGTTGTGGTATGTTATGTTTAGTAGAGTATTGTGTATGTTTTAAATTTGAGAAATGAGAACCTAGTACATGATATTTTGATACATGAGTTTTGAGCATGAGTTTTAAGCATAAAGAAATGTTGACCCCAGATTGATTTTGATGATTACAAAACAGTTAGGCAACTCTAAGCTTGATACAGGGAAGTTCGGTTGCCTTGCAAGTAAGTATCTGCGTGCAAAATTTCATTGGTAAGAAAGTACCTCATTTAATTTGCTTTGAATATCTTTATTAGCTTGGGAGTTAACTGGTTAGCTAGCTTGTTATTCCATTTAGCTAACTGGCACGACGTTCAGCTAACTAGGAAACATTCACAGTGCTTGGGCCGAACGTCATTGTATTCTAGCTAGCTGGTTAGCTAGCTTATTAGCTAGCTCGAGATCTCTTAGCTAACTAATCTTCATGTCTCAGTATGTCGGCCGAACACCCTCTTTTTCTATCTAGCTGGTTAGCTAGCTCGTGGTGCCCTATTAGCTAACTGGAATTCATTTTTAGCTAACTCTAGTTACCTGGCCGAATTATCTTAAATTCTAGTTAAATGCTGAGCTAGCTGCCAGATCTTCTAGCTAGCTGGCAGTTCCTTTAGCTAACTGCTTAGCTAACTATTTTATCCTGGAGCTAACTGGTTAGTTAACTATTTTCATAGGTAAACGTGTGGCCATGCGATTTAAAAATTTAGTTAGCTGAAGAGCTAACTCCCTCTCTCCACTGGCCATTTGCTTTCTCTACTTAGCTAACTGGAAAGTTAGCTATCTTTTCATTAGTTAGCTGGAGAGCTAACTAAGCTGGGCGGTTTCTGTACTGTTTTTGAAATTAGTTAGCTAGTGAGCTAACTGGCTAACATTTAGCTAACTGCTGAGCTAACTCCATATTTTCTATCATTCCTGCAGCCGAGAGCCTTAAAGTTTTAGTTAGCAAGGGAGCTAACTGGCAATGCACGCACTTTCTCCTGACTTTTTTTTTTATTTGCCTGTTAGTTAGTTGGAGAGCTAACTATCGATTGTTTAGTTAGCTGGTGAGCTAACTATGTGTTCTGCACCTTTTATCCTGGCCGTTGCTTTTGCTGTTTAGTTAGCTGGAGAGCTAACTAGCAACCATTTTAGCTATCTAAAGAGCTGCCTCTGGACGTCTTTTTTAACCGTGGCCTCTCTCTCGTGAGCTAGCTGACTAGCTAGCTGAGAGTTATTACTTAAATCTTGGCCAAATGGTTTCTTGGCTTCAGCTGCCTGAAGTTATTTCCAGCCAACTACTCTCTCTCTATTGCTATTCTAAGCTACACTTAACTTTTGATTTTTGAATATTTGCAGTGCTTTTCCTTCCTCAAATGGAGATCAGCATTCAATGCTTAAGGGAAACATTTATAACGGTTATATTTTCTTTCTGTTTTTATTTCCATTTGTTCCTAATGTATTTAACGGATCTTTTCTTGTTGGATGATTATAAAAAGGTGAGATTTGAAGCACACCATGACGATTCTAAAAAAGAGTTTTTTAAAGAGAGAAAATCCAAGAAAAGAGCTCATATTGCATATTGTTGAGTGGTTGTTGCTGTGCATTCAAGTTCATTCATTGCTCTAAAAAGTCGTCCGGATCTTTGAAGCTTTTCAAGCAATCAAGACTTCAGCTACTTCGATCTCGTCCATTCATTGCTGAGTTTATTGCTTCAAAAATTGTAAAGTATACTCTAATATTTGCTAATTGTGGGAGCTTCTCTTTATCATTCCTTGATCGTTTTTGTAAAGGGTTAGTGTTAACCATGATTATTTTGGGCTTCCTTGTGCCTTGAAACAAGAGGACTAGCCTAGGTTTGGCTAGGAGATTTGGCTTCCTTGTGCCGTAAAACAAGAGGACTAGCCTGGTGTGGCTAGGGGTTTTTGGCTACCTTGTGCCATATAAACAAGAGGGCTAGCCTGATTTGGCTAGAGGTTGTAATCGTTGTGATACGATTAGTGAATTCCCAAAGGTTTTGGGAAGTGGATGTAGGTGCTGAGTTTGGGACCGAACCACTATAAACTTCTGTGTGTTTGTGGTTGTTTGATTCTCTATTGTTATCATTCTGTGCACTCCACTACATCGTTGCAAATCAAAATTAGGGTTTAAGCACATACTTGCATAGTAATCAACTTATTTTATAACCCAATTCACCCCCCTCTTGGGTTGCTACATCTGGGCAACAAGAAATAAGCTTGAGTTTTGAGCATGAGTTTTAAGCATAAAGAAATAAGCATGAGTTTCAAAAAGGGGATGGTTGATATATACATGGCATAATTTCATATTGAGCATCAGGCAGCTATAGGAATGATCACCCTTTAGACTGTACTGTAGCATGAGCATTGCACATTACTATTGAGCTAGCACCTCCTTGCGAAACGATCGTACGATGAACCTCGAAATCAGAGGTGAGTGCACGCTTGACCAGGCCAGTGGGGCAGGTTGTAAGCAGCCCATGGGGGCATGAATCATGGCTCATGAAGCTGGTTACTATATATAGTCCGTGGGGGAAGAGAAAAACCTGAGGTTCCAGGGTTAAGGAACAAAGCACTTTGCCGGGTGAACCACACGGGTAAGGGGTGCTATTTGTGCGGGGATCCTATTGTGAGTCACGCACCCGATGAGAGTACACCTGCAGGAGGGCGACTGTAGAGTGGTACCTCAGAGGCATTACACACACAGCCCAGTATCATGAGATTTAAAAGCATATATTGTGATATAAAAAGGCTAGTGGGCCAATCAGTTATCCCAAAAGGGAGAGTTTACATGAGATGCCAGTGGGCAAGCATATCTGGTGGGAATCTGGGAATTTAATAAAGAAAGTCTGGGCTGTAGATAAAGAATGCATATCTTCATATTGTAATGCATGAATTTTTATCTTAATAAGTTATCTTTCAGTGGAAAGTTATTGTAAAGTATTTCAGTACTGGTATATTATTTGAAGAATAAGTTACACTTTACTTTATCTGATATCATGTTAAAAATATACTTTGAGTTATACAAGCAATATAGTATCAGCATACGGTTGATAATGTGAAGTTATGATTATCTATTTCTTCATAGTTAGATGGTTATCTAGTCACTAGGACTTAGGTCTCACCCCTCTATGATTAAAATTTACTTTCAGATCAGTGAGTATTTCTGCCAGGATCGCAGGATAAGTAGGACCGAACCTTAGCTGGTGAAGTTTGCTTGGATGCAAGGGGGTGTAGATGATAGCCATGTACATTGAGTTAGTGTGGGGTGATATTGTATATTTGTATATGTATATGTGTACAGTGAGATGTGGTGATGTATTAGACTTATTTGAATATGGATACGAGACTTATGTTTTAGAGAAAATTTGAGTATGATATATGTACTTATGATTTTGATATTGATTGTGAATGTGATCTTATAAACTGCTTAAGGAATGTCATGAAAAAATGTTATCTGAGCAGGTTGATTCCTAGTATTGATTTGAGTGATGTGCATATATAATTGAGATGATAATAAAAAGTTTTTAAAAGGATATGTTTTTGTGTGTCTGCTACTTATGATAATTAGTTGGGGTTCTCTAGCTCTTTACGGAGCGCTACTAAAGACTAGCAAAACTCTATCCGATTACCATAGCTGTGCAGGTGTGCTGTCGGTGGCCCTAGAGAAAAGGGGGAGCTGACAAGTTTTGGTATCAGAGCCCTAGGTTTTTAGGTCTTAGGGGAATAAGTATGAGTATGAGTCTAGGATGATTGCATGATTATGATTATAGTTATTGAATGATGAAACTGATGTAATGAATATTGTCTTGTAGGATGATTACTACAAAGACATCTAGAGAGATAGAGCAATCCTCAGGCAGGGATAGAAGCAAAGGTCAAAGTAGAGCCAGAAGGTCAGTTAGAAGAAGTCAAATTGATAGAATGGCTTCTAGTGATTCCACCGAGCCAGTATCTAATGAGGCTAGGGTGAGGGAATCTTCAGAGCAGATGCCAGAGTCTTCTTCACAATCTATTACCCCTGTGCCAGTGGACCCATCTCGGGCATAGACTCAGAGGCCTAGTATGCCAGAGTTGGTAGGCATGATTACTCAAGCTGTGGTAGCAGCTGTGGGTGCTAGTTCCAGCCTTCTATCTAAAAATTTGAAGGTTGTGAGGAATATGGAAAGAGCCAGAAAGTTGGGGGCTCTGGAGTTCCAGGGAACTACTGATCCTATTCAGGCCGGGGCATGGCTACAGAGGATCGAGAGGGTATTTGATGTGATGGGATGCTCTGAGGAGCAGAGGCTGGGCATTGCCACCTTTTTACTGGAGGGTAGAGCCTAGAGTTGGTGGAGATCTATTTATAGCAGGCAGCCCTAAGGAGTGGAGTTGTCATGGGAAGATTTTAGAAGAGAGTTTCATCAGCAATATTATTCTGAGATTTATAGGGATCAGAAGAGAAGGGATTTTCTTAGTCTGACCCAGGGAAGAATGTCTGTGGCAGATTATGAAGCCACTTTTGTTGAGTTATCTCAGTTTGCTAGGGCCTTGGTGACTGATGAGAGGGAGAGATGCCGACTATTCCAGGATGGATTGAATCTCCCTATTAAAGACAAGATCCGTATGCAGACCTATAATAGTTATTCTGAGTTGGTGCTGGGAGCACTCAAAGCTGAGGAGATTGAAAAAGAATATATGAGTAGGAGGCAGGATAGAATGAAAAGAAGTGCTCCTAGTTATTCTTCTGCTCCGAGAGGGACTCAGCCATTTAAGAAACCATAGAGGACTGGACAATTTTATTCTGGTTTTAGAGCCCCTGGTGATGTGGGCAGGAGATCGATATCTGTGTCAGCATCTAGCCCAGCCCAAAGAAAGCCTTATGGGGGTGTGCCTCAGGTTGCCACCAGCAGAGTGTCTGATGATGTAGGGGAGTAGGGTCATTCTTCTGGTGGAGAAAGAAATATACCTCCATGTAATGTATGTGAGAGACTTCATTTGGGAGAGTGTAAGAGGGGCAATAAGGGATGTTATATTTATGGTGATCTAGGTCACCTGAAGAGAGATTGCCCTAGGAGAGGGCAGTAGGCTGGGGGTCTTCCTCAGGGGCCAGTAATGCCAAGGGGATAGCCTGGTAGAAGAGGTGACAGTAGTGTTGTGGCTTCAGCCAGTCAGGTGGGGCCTAATGTTAATCAGCCAGGAGGGTCATCCAGTGTCCCAAGGGCCGAGGCCAGAGTATTTTCCATGACCAGGCAGGAGGCTCAGATTGATTCTGATGTGGTGACAGGTATGCTACCCATCGATAATCATGATGCTTATATTTTAATTGATTCTGGATCTACGCATTCATTTATCTCAAGTGAGTTTACTAAGCATCTAGTTAGAAATATGAGCCAATTGGGTAGCCAGTTGGTAGTATCTATGCCCATAGAGAGGCCTTTTATAGCAGACCAAGTATATAGAGGTTGTGATATTTCTGTGGAGGGTCAGAAATTAGCAACAGATTTGATTCCTTTGAGATTGAAAGAGTTTGATGCCATTTTGGGAATGGATTGGCTATCTGTGGATAGAGCCAGAGTAGATTGCTTGAGGAAGGAGGTGATGTTACAAACTTCTGATGATAGAGAGATCTGTTTTGTTAGAGATAGGAGGGGGTTGCCCTTAGGAGTGATTTCAGCCTTGTTAGCCAATAGAATGCTAGCAAAAAGATGTGAAGCCTATTTAGCTTGTGCAGTGAGCCTAGAGGGCAATGGTTTAGAGCTGATGGATATCCCTGTGGTAAGGGATTTTTCAGATGTATTTCTTGAGGAGCTACTAGGGTTACCTCCTGACAGAGGATTTGATTTCAGTATTGATCTAGCTCTAGGTACCAGACCAATAGCCAGGGCACCTTATAGAATGGCTCCAGTTGAATTAAAAGAATTGAAAAGTCATTTACAGGAATTATTGGATAAAGGGTTTATTAGACCCAGTATATCGCCATGGGGTGCACCTGTGTTGTTTGTGAAGAAAAAGGATGGTACCTTGAGATTGTGTATAGACTATAGATAGTTAAACAAGTGACCATTAGAAACAATTATCCATTGCCAAGGATCGATGATTTGTTTGATCAGCTGCAGGGGGCAGCAGTGTTTTCAAAGATTGATCTAAGATCTGGGTATCATCAATTGAGAATAAAGAATGAGGATATATCTAAAACTGCTTTTAGGACCAGATATGGTCATTATGAGTTCCTGGTGATGCCATTTGGCTTAACAAATGCTCCAGCTGCTTTTATGGGTCTGATGAATCAAGTATTTCAGGAGTATCTAGATAAATTTGTGATAGTATTCATTGATGACATCTTGATTTATTCTAGAAGTAGTGAAGAGCATGAACAACATCTAAGGACAGTTTTGTAGATATTAAGAGAAAAGCAATTATATGCAAAGTTTAGTAAAAGTGAATTTTGGCTGGATGAGGTAAAGTTTTTGGGATATGTCATTTCAGCCGAAGGTATTATGGTAGATCCTCAAAAGATTGAAACTATAGTGAATTGGGTACCACCTACCAATCAGACTGAGGTGAGGAGTTTCTTGGGGCTAGCAGGATATTATAGAAGATTTATAGAAAATTTCTCAATTTTGGCTTCTCCTATGACTAAGCTGCTTAGAAAGAATATCAAGTTTGATTGGTTTACTGAATGCCAGAAGAGTATGGATGAATTAAAAAGAGATTAACCTCAGCCCCAATTCTAATACTCCCTGATAATGCCAGTGATTATGTGATCTATAGTGATGCTTCATTAAAGGGTTTGGGGTGTGTTTTAATGCAGAATGAAAAAGTGGTGGCTTATATCTTGACAGTTGAGATCCCATGAAAAGAATTACACCACCCATGATTTGGAGTTAGCTGCTGTTATATTTGCAATGAAAGTTTGGAGGCACTACTTGTATGGAAGAAGGTGCCAGATATTTACTGATCATAAGAGCTTGAAATATATTTTGACCCAGAAGGAATTGAATTTAAGGCAGAGAAGATGGATTGAATTGATTAAAAATTATGATTGCACTATTGAGTATCATCCAGGGAAAGCTAATGTTATGGCTGATGCCTTGAGTCAAAAGTCTATGGCCACATTAGCTATTATTAGAATAGTACAACTACCCTTGATGATTGAGTTAAGGAAGTTAAATGCAAAGCTAGCTGTAGAAGAATCAGGAGCCTTGTTGGCTACTTTCAGGGTGAGACCCCAGATGCTAGAGGAAATAAGAGAAGCTCAGCTATTAGATCTACAGTTGCTTAAAGCTAGAGATTTAATTCAGAGTGGGTCTCAGTCAGAGTTTTTTGTTAGAGGTGATGGGGTGTTATTATTCAAGGGCAGAGTTTGTGTTCTAGCTGTGGAATCAGTGAAAGATCAGATTTTAAAGGAAGCACATAGCCCAGCTTATTCCATGCATCCAGGTAGTACTAAGATGTATAGAACTATCAAACAGAATTACTGAGGAAATGATATAAAAAAGGAGATAGCTGAGTATGTATCTAAATGTTTGGTGTGTCAGCAGATTAAGGCTGAACATCAGTGTTCGACTGGCAAGCTTCAGCCTCTATTTATGCCAGAGTGGAAATGGGAGCATATAACTATGGATTTTGTTGTAGGACTCCCAAAGACCAGAAGGGACAATGATGCTATTTGGGTGATAGTTGATAGATTGACTAAGTATGCTCATTTTCTGCCTATTAAGATTGTCTTTACCTTGGATAGATTAGCAGAATTATATGTGCATAAAATTGTGAGTAGGCATGGTGTGCCAGTATCTATAATATCAGATAGAAATCCAAGGTGTTGACCTCATATTGATTTTGATGATCACAAAACAATTAAGTATCATACTAATGATCTTGTAGTTAAGTTAAACAAATTTCAGGTGAATCATCAAGAAGATGTTACTCCAAATTGGATTACTCTTCATATCAAAATAAAGGTACTACAAAGATAAAATGAAGGTAATGTGATTGTATTTTCGCAAGTCCAAATGTTTTTGAAAAGGAAAAATGATTTTTTCAAATGGACTTTTCCTTCAAAAGTATCATAAAATATTTATTTTATAAATGACTAAAACTATCTTTGCATGACTCTCGTATTGTTTCTTATAGCATGAAAAATATTTTTAAATGAGCCAATGGATTTGTATTCCAAATGTTTTTTCTCAAGCCCAAATGTTTTATCATGGTTCTTCAATATTTGATCATTCATTTCTCAAATGACTAAATCTATATTCGATAATTTATCATGTAAAAATTGCTTCTCAAAGCATTGCATGGTAATCCTGTAAATCCCACTAAATGCAGTCAATGGCATTTCTGTAAATCTTACTAAATGCAGTCAATGGCATTTCTGTAAATCTCACTGAAGGCTGTCAGTGGCATTCCAGTAAATCCCATTGAAAACTGTTAATGGCATTTCTGTAATTCTTAAAACAGTGTGGGACTTCAAAATAGCTAGCTGGATCATGGCTTTGGTTAGCTAGTTTTCCTTTCACAACTAGCTGGCCGAACATTGTTAACTGGTTAGCTAGCTTTCCTCCCTTCTTAGCTAACTGAAAGTCTATCTTAGCTAACTACTTTTCCCTGATTTTTATGCTGGCCGAACCATGTGTTGAGGGAGTTAGCTGGTTAGCTAGCTGGTCTCCTCCTAGCTAGCTGATTTCTCTTATTAGTTAGCTTGTTAGCTAGCTATCTCCTTCACTTAGCTAGCTGATATGTGTTGTTAGCTAACTACTTTTTCTTGTTACAGTGTTGGCCGAATCATGATTATTTTTAGTTAACTGGGGAGCTAGCTGGTTGTCTTTCTAGCTAGCTAAGATCCCTTATTAGCTAGCTAATTGCCTTTGTGAGCTAACTAAATTGTTTGTCAGCTAACTACTTTTTGCAGGAATTTCTTCAAGCCGTGAGCTTCTCTTTTTCAGTTAGCTTGGGAGCTACCTACTTTATTATGGCTCCTCTTTCATGAACATATGGGTGAATGGTTAGTTAGCTAGAGAGCTAACTAGCTTTTGCATTAGTTAGCTAAAGAGCTAACTCCTCTTCTGTTAATGGCTGACTTTCGATAACCTCTTTTTCCTAGTTAGCTAAAAAGCTAACTACCTTGCTATGGCTTATTTTTCATGAACGTTGGATTTTTTGCCTTAGTTAGCTAGAGAGCTAATTGATGGCTTTTGCAATGGCTTCCTGGGCGTTTGCTTATGGGGTTAGTTAGCTGGAGAGCTAACTACTTCTTGCTTAGTTAGCCAGGGAGCTAACTAGTGCCTCTTGAATTGTTCTCCTGGCAGTTTGAATTTATGGTTAGCTAGCTAAGGAGCTAGCTACTTTTTCCTGAAAGCATGACAAGCTGTGGACCTTTTTGCCGTAGTTAGCTAGAAAGCTAACTACCTTACTTTGTTGTGGCTGAACTTTTTCTTCCTGCCGTGTGATTTCAAAGTTAGCTAGCTGGTTAGCTAGCTTGTGGTATTTTGCTCCTCTCCATGGCTGAGTGTCTTCAACGAGCAGCTAACTGGAATTATTTCCAGCCAGCTACCACTTCTCCTTGCAAGCTTTGGACGAGCACACACACACTGTCTCTTTATTTCTATTTTCAGCTACTAACTTTTTGATCTCTTGGATTGTGGCAGAGATCTTCCTTTCTCAAATGGATTCAATGCATTCAATGCTCAAGGAAAACATTTTACAACGGTTATATTTTCTTCCCATTTTACTTTTCATTTATTCCAATTGAGTCTAATGGATATTTTTGATGTTGAAATGCTTTAAATAACTGCGATTATAAGAAGAACATGGGGTTTGAAAAGAGGATTGAAAAGAGAAAGAAATAGAGGAGAAAATCATATAGAAAATCGTGAGAGAATCTTGTTGAAAATCCTTGTGAGAAGTTTGTGTTAAGCTTTCATTTGTGAATCATTTCAAGAGTTATTGGAGTGTTGATTCAAGTGGTTGATAACATTTAAAGAAGAGATCCGGTGCATTCAAGAGCTTACAAAGAGGAGTTTCAAATTTATTGAAGGCATCATCCAAATCTCCAACAACCACAAGAAGGCTTCGTTCATTCCTCAAAGCTTCATCCCAAAGAAGAAGCCAAAAGCTCCAAATCTGTAAAGTGATCTTTCATTATTTTATTTGCTCATTTTAGGAGCTTCTTGTACTTAAACCTTGATATTTTTGTTGTAAGGCTTCCTTATGCCATAAACAAGAGGACTAGCCGGGTAAGGCTAGGGGTTGGCTTCCTTGTGCCATAAAACAAGAGGACTAGCCGAGGAAGGCTAGGGGTTTAGCTGCCTTGTGCCGTGAAACAAGAGGACTAGCCGGGGAAGGCTAGGGTTTGGCTGCCTTGTGCCGTATAAACATGAGGGCTAGCTGGGGAAGGCTAGAGGTTGTAATCGTTGTGATACGATTGGAGTGAAATTCTCAAAGGATTTTTGGGGAGTGGATGTAGGTGCTGGGTTTGGCACCGAACCACTTAAACCTTCTTGTGTTTGTGATTGCTTGCTTAATTTTCTGTGATATTGTTCTGTGCACTTCACTACACCGCTGCTAATTAAATTTTAATTAGTGTTAAAGCATATATCTGTGCTAACAATTAATTTTTTAATTACCCAATTTACCCTCCCTTTTTGGTTGCTACATCTGGGCAACAAGTGGTATGAGAGCAGCGTGCTCTGATTTCTATTACTTTAATTAGCTTGGAGCCAAAGATCATTAGCAATCCAAATGGGTTCAATTTTGACCGAGGGACAGTCAACTAATAGACCACCTCTATTTAATGGCACAAATTACACTTATTAGAAAGCACGTATGAAAATTTTCATTCAAGCACTTGATTATGATTTATGGAGTATCATAGTTAATGGACCTCACACACCAACTATTAAATCTGATGGTATTGATATTCTCAAGCTGGAAACAGAATGTGCATGATAAGAAGATGGCTCAACTGAATGCTAAAGCCATGAATGTATTATATTGTTCTTTAGATGCCAATGAATTTAATCGTATTTCTACATGCATATCTGCTAAGAAAAATTGGAATAGACTTGAAGTTACCCATGAGGGTACCAATTAAGTTAAAGAATCTAGAATAAATATGCTTGTACATGAATATGAATTGTTTAAAATGGAATCATATGAAAGCATTGGTGATATGTTTACAAGATTCACTAACATTATTAATGGATTGAAAACCCTTGAAAAATCTTATACTAATGGTGATCTTATTATAAAAGTTTTGAGATCCTTGCCTAGGTCTTGGGAAGCCAAAGTTACTACAATTCAAGAAGCTAAGGACCTCAACACACTATCTCTTGAAGAATTAGTTGGTTCATTGATGACTCATGAGCTTCAGCAGCAACAACAATTTGATGAAGAATAATCCAAAAGTAAGAGGATGTTGGGACTAAAGAGTGCAGCCCTAAATGATGAAAATGAGAGCACCTCAAGTGAAAGTAATGAGGAAAATGATCTAGCTCTCATTACAAGGAAATTTGAGAAATTCATGAGAAAGAAATTTGAAGGAAGAAAGAGAGCATTAATGAAAGGAGAGCCAAGCAATGAAAATGAATATAAAGTAATTTGTTATGAATGCAACAAACCGGGACACTACAAGCCAGATTGTCCATATCTGAATAAAGGTCTCAAGAAATTTAAAAAGAGGGCTATGATAGCTACATGGAGCGATAGTGATGCATCAAGCTCTGAAGAAGAAGAGAAGAATGAAGAAGAACATCTTTGTCTCATGGCGAACAATGAAGAGGTAAACCCAAACTTCTTAGATGATTTTACATTTGATGAATTGCATGGTGCATTTCATGAATTAATCGATAATTTTGCAAATCTCAGTTCAAAAAATAAAGATTTGAAAAATCAAGTTCAAAATATTACTTTAGAAAAAGATAAACTATTGAAAGAAAATGAGTTTTATTACAAGAAAACAAGAATTTAGAAAATGAAGTAGATAGATTGAAACCTATTGTAGATAAGTTTACTTTGAGCTCTACTAAACTTAACATGATTCTTGAAAATCAAAGAGCTGTTTTTAACAAAGTTAACCTAGGATACAATCCTTTAAAAGACAAAAGTTTTTGAAAAAAATTTATGTGCATGCTAATATTTCTACTGAAGTTACATGTTTTAAATGTGGTAAACCTGGACACAAAGCATATATATGTCACACACCCAATGTTAAAAGGATATGGGTTCCAAAAGGAACCATTTTAGCTAACCCTAAAGGACCCAAGAAAGCTTGGGTACCTAGAAGCAAAACTTGATATTATTGATGCAGGTGCTTCTTGCAACCCATAGAGCAAAAAGAAAATGATACTTGGATAGCGGGTGCTTAAGACACTTGATGGTTGATGAATCTCAATTCATCACTTTGAATGCAATTAATGGAGGAGTGGTTACCTTTGAAAGTAATGACCAAGGTAACATTATTAGCATTGATAAAATTGATATCACTCCCTCTACTTTTATTGATAATATCTTGCTTTTAAATAGATTGAATCATAACTTGCTTAGCATTAGTCAATTTTATGAAAAAGATTTTAAAATTATTTGTTGAATCATCTTTTTGCATAGTTACAAAACCTATTGATGATTGCATGAAAGCCATTGGTCATAGGCATAGTAATGTTTATATTGTTAATGACCAGATTATTAAATGTCTAGTTGTCATGAATGCTAAAATTGATAAATCTAGTTATGGCATCATAGACTTGCTTATGTTAACGTGGATTTGCTTTCTAAATTATTCAAAATGATTTGGTTAAAGGTTTGCCAAAAATTAAATTTTGAAAAAGATAAAGATTTGTGATGCATGCAAATTTTTGAAAAATTAACTAGAATTTCTTTTAAGTCTAAAGATATGATTTCAACTTCTAGGCTTTTAGAACTTTTGCATTTGGATTCGTGATTATTGATGATTTTCTCATTTATATAAGTTTTATTCATAGTTAGCAAAAATGAAGCATCTTCAGTTTTTCTAAAAACTCCTTAGAAGAATTTCAAATGAAAAAGGTTTTCCTATTTTATCTATTAGAAGTGATCATAGAAAAGAATTTAAAAATTGGCATTTTGAAAAATCTTGTAATGAACATAGGACCTTATATTCATGTTATATTTGATGAATCTAATGATCTTTCATTAAGAAGAGAAAAGGTTTTAATTGATACATATGAAATTAAAGTCAAGTCAAGAAGCTCACCTTGCATTCAATGATATAAACGATACATGAAGAAGAAATTAAACATGATAAACCCCAAGGTAATGCTGAATTTGAAAGAGAATGAAGGTATGCCTATAATCACCCTAAAGAGCTAATATTAAGTGATCCATCTCATGATATTAGGATTAGATCATCATTTAGAAATACATGTATTAATTTTGCATTTATTTTTCATATAGAGCCTAAATGACATGCATGATAAATTAAATGAGAATTTAGAAACAAATTGGATGAGCATGATAATTTCATTAAAAATAAAGCAAGATTGTTAGCTATATAATATAATCAAGAGGAAGATATTGATTTTGATGAAACATTATTGCTGGATTAAAGATTATTAGATTACTTCTTGCATTTGCTTGCTTTATAAATATTAAATTATATTGAATGGATGTTAAGAGCACTTTCCTTAATAATATATTGCTGAACAAGTATTTGTTGATCAACCATCAGATTTCAAAAATATTGTGTCTCCAAACCATGTATTTCAATTGAACAAAGCTTTATATGGTTTGAGACAAGTACCACGGGCATGGTTTGATAGGCTTATTAAGTTCTTGATTAGCAATAAATTTATTAGTGAAAATGTTGATGCAACATTATGAATTAAAAGACAAAATGATGATATATTGATAGTACAAATTTATGTAGATGGCATTATATTCGGTGCTACTAATAATTTCTTGTTCTAAGACTTTGCAAAGTTCATGCAGGGGGAGTTCGAGATAAGCATAATGGAAAAATCAATTATTTTATCGAACTTCAAATCAAGCAATTAAAGAAGAGGATCTTCAGAAGCCAATTCTTGTACCTCAAGAAAATTTTGAAGAAGTTTGGCATAAATAAATCAAAATGTACATTTGTCGAGTGACATGGGTTGCAGGCCCATGATCGGCAACTAGTGGTATCAGTTTGATCTGTTTACTCCTTGCTTGATATGATTTGATTGTAAGACTTGGATTATTAAATGCCTACTTTATTAGTGGTATCATTTCTTGATCATATCTTATAAAAAATTGTCTATGCATGAAATGAAAAGGATTTGATAGAGGTGATGCACATTTTATTATAATATATTGTTTGCATTTCAGCTATATAAGAAATTTTATTTTATCATATGAAATGTGAAATTGAATTGTGGTGATTGTTATAGAATGTCTATGTATTTTCATTGAGATTAGCATGATACATTTATAAAATGTTTTGATCATATGATAGTGGTATCATTTCTTGCATAAAACTTTATTGCATATAGACCAAATTTGAAATATTAAGGGGGAGAAGAATGTAAGCATTAATGAACTCAAATATTTGATGTGGTATCTATTAATATTGTATCTCAACATGTTTTTAAATTAGTAAGGGGGAGAAGAAACTTACTTGAATATTTGGATACTTTGATGTATTAAGCACTATGATGTATTGAATATCAAATATCTTATTGTTATAAGTGCCTTGATGTATGAAAGTGGTATCAACTCTTATATGTGGCAATGATTTGAATGCATATCAAACTATAAAACTGCTACCTTGCTCCAATATGAAAAAGTAATATTTTGATCCTACATTCAAAGTTTTTAAATTGGTATCAATTGAGTTATGAAAATTGAATTGTTATTAAATGATTAATATTTTTGTATCTTATCGTTACTATGAAGATTAGAATTTTTTTTATAAACTTTGTTGTGAACTTTAATATATTTGGACCTTGATGTATTTTGAATCTTGATATATGTTATTTTTATGATTTGAGATTATGAACCTTGATGAACTTTGATGTATCTTTGTTGTATGATTGAAATTATATCTTGTATGATCAAGACATGAACTTAATAGTTTGTATTATGTACTTATGCCTTTTAATGCATTATGAATGCTTAATGTCTTTTCCTTGATGAATGCTTAATTGTGCACATTCTTTTATCTTTCTTTGATTAATGACAAAAAGGGGGAGAGAATAGCATACACTTCATTTACATTTATGGGAGAGATTAGCATACATTATATTCATGGGACATTCATGGGAGAGAATAGCATGTAAAGAGAAAAGCATATACATTAAAGGGGAAGAGAATTTTATATATTTTTCTTTGTATGCTTAATGGTTTTGTCATCATCAAAAAGGGAGAGATTGTTGACCTCATATTGATTTTGATGATCACAAAATAATTAAGTATGATACTAATGATCTTGTAGTTAAGTTAAACAAATTTCAGGTGAATCATCAAGAAGATGTTACTCCAAATTGGATTACTCTTCATATTAAAAGAAAGGTATTACAAAGGTAAAATGAAGGTAATGTGATTGCATTTTTGCAAGTCCAAATATTTTTGAAAAGGGCAAATGATTTTTTCAAATGGACTTTTGCTTCAAAAGTATCATAAATATTTGTTTTATAAATGACTAAAACTATCTTTGCATGAACTCTTGTATTGTTTCTTATAGCATGAAAAATATTTTTAAATGAGCCAATGGATTTGTATTCAAAATGTTTTTCATCAAGCCCAAATGTTTTATCATGGTTTTCAATATTTGATCATTCATTTCTCAAATGACTAAATCTATATTTGATAATTTATCATGTAAAAATTGCTTCTCAAAGCATTGCATGGCAATCCTGTAAATCCCACTAAATGCAGTCAATAACATTTCTGTAAATCTTACTAAATGCAGTCAATGACATTTCTATAAATCTCACTGAAGGCTGTCAGTGGCATTCCTGTAAATCCCATTGAAAACTGTTAATGACATTTCTGTAATTCTTAAAACCGCGTGGGACTTCAAAATAGCAAGCTGGATCATGGCTTTGGTTAGCTAGTTTTCCTTTCACAGCTAGCTGGCCGAACATTGTTTAGGAATAGCTAACTGGTTAGCTAGCTTTCCTCCCTTCTTAGCTAGCTGAAAGTCTATCTTAGCTAACTACTTTTCCCTGTTTTTATGCTGGCCAAACCATGTGTTGAGGGAGTTAGCTGGTTAGCTAGCTGGTCTCCTCCTAGCTAGCTGATTTCTCTTGTTAGTTAGCTGGTTAGCTAGTTATCTCATTCACTTAGCTAGCTGATATGTTGTTAACTAACTACTTTTCCCTGTTACAGTGTTGGCCGAATCATGCTTATTTTTAGTTAACTGGGGAGCTAGCTGGTTGTCTTTCTAGCTAGCTAAGATCCTTTATTAGCTAGCTAATTGCCTTTGTGAGCTAACTAAATTGTTTGTCAACTAACTACTTTTTGTAGGAATTTCTCCAAGCCGTGAGCTTCTCTTTTTCAGTTAGCTTGGGAGCTAACTACTTTATTATGGCTCCTCTTTCATGAACGTATGGGTGAATGGTTAGTTAGCTAGAGAGTAACTAGCTTTTGCATTAGTTAGCTAAAGAGCTAACTCCTCTTCTGTTAATGGCTGACTTTCGAGAACCTCTTTTTCCTAGTTAGCTAGAAAGCTAACTACCTTGCTATGGCTTATTTTTCATGAACGTTGGATTTTTTGCCTTAGTTAACTAGAGAGCTAACTGATGGCTTTTGCAATGGCTTCCTGGGCATTTGCTTTTGGGGTTAGTTAGCTGGAGAGCTAACTACTTCTTGCTTAGTTAGCCAGGGAGCTAACTAGTGCCTCTTGAATTGTTCTCCTGGCAGTTTGAATTTATGGTTAGCTAGCTAAGGAGCTAGCTACTTTTCCCTGAAAGCATGACAAGCCGTGGACCTTTTTCCGTAGTTAGCTAGAAAGCTAACTACCTTACTTTGTTGTGGCTGAACTTTTTCTTTCTGCCGTGTGATTTCAAAGTTAGCTAGCTGGTTAGCTAGCTTGCGGTATTTTGCTCCTCTCCATGGCCGAGTGTCTTAAACGAGCAGCTAACTGGAATTATTTCCAGCCAGCTACCACTTCTCCTTGCAAGCTTTGGACGAGCACTCTCTCTCTCTCTCTTTATTTCTATTTTCAGCTACTAACTTTTTGATCTCTTGGATTGTGGCAGAGATCTTCCTTCCTCAAATGGATTCAATGCATTCAATTCTCAAGGGAAACATTTTACAACAGTTATATTTTCTACCGTTTTACTTTGCATTTATTCCAATTGAGTCTAATAGATATTTTTGATGTTGGAATGCTTTAAATAGCTGCGATTACAAGAAGAAAAGGGGGTTTGAAAAGAGGATTGAAAAGAGAAAGAAATAGAGGAGAAAATCATATAGAAAATCATATAGAAAATCGTGAGAGAATCTTGTTGAAAATCCTTGTGAGAAGTTTGTGTTAAGCTTTCATTTATGAATCATTTCAAGAGTTATTGGAGTGTTGATTCAAGTGGTTGATAACATTTAAAGAAGAGATCCGGTGCATTCAAGAGCTTACAAAGAGGAGTTTCAAATTTATTGAAGGCATCATCCAAATCTCCAACAACCACAAGAAGGCTTCGTTCATTCCTCAAAGCTTCATCCCAAAGAAGAAGCCAAAAGCTCCAAATCTGTAAAGTGATCTTTCATTATTTTATTTGCTCATTTTAGGAGCTTCTTGTACTTAAACCTTGATATTTTTTTGTAAGGCTTCCTTGTGCCATAAACAAGAGGACTAGCCGGGTAAGGCTAGGGGTTGGCTTCCTTGTGCCATAAAATAAGAGGACTAGCCGAGGAAGGCTAGGGGTTTAGCTACCTTGTGCCGTGAAACAAGAGGACTAGCCGGGGAAGGCTAGGGGTTTGGCTGCCTTGTGCTGTATAGACAAGAGGGCTAGCCGGGGAAGGCTAGAGGTTGTAATCGTTGTGATACGATTGTAGTAAAATTCTCAAAGGATTTTTGGGGAGTGGATGTGGTGCTGGGTTTGGCACCGAATCACTATAAACCTTCTTGTGTTTGTGATTGCTTGCTTAATTTTCTGTGATATTGTTCTGTGCACTTCACTACACCGCTGCTAATTAAATTATAATTAGTGTTAAAGCACATATCTACGCTAGCAATTAATTTTTTAATTACCCAATTTACCCCCCCTCTTGGGTTGCTACATCTGGGCAACACAAGGTTTACATGTCAATTTTGGGCAGAATTACATAAAGCTTTGGGGACTAAATTGAGGTTCAGTGCAGCATTTCATCCCCGAACTGATGGTCAGTCAGAGAGAACCATCCAAACACTAGAGGATATGTTGAGAGCTTGTGTCATGGAATTTTCTGGTAGCTAGGATGATCATCTGCCTTTAGTAGAGTTTGCTTACAATAACAGCTACCATTCTAGCTTTGATATGGCACCATATGAGGCTTTATATGGGAGAAAATGTAGAACTCCAGTGTGTTGGGATGAGGAGGGAGAGAGAAGGCTGTTAGGCCCTGAGTTAGTACAGCTTAAGCAGATCAAGTTAAAATCATAAGAGCTAAATTAAAGGCAGCCCAGGATAGACAGAAGAGCTATGCAGATAAAAAGCATAGAGGAGTAAAATTTGAGATCGGAGATAGAGTCTTTCTGAATGTATCTCCTTGGCGAGGTATTATGAGATTTGGAAAGAAAGGCAAGTTGAGCCCCAGGTATATTAGACCTTATGAAATTCTAGAAAGAGTTGGGACACTAGCTTATAAATTAGCTTTACCTCCAGAGTTATCTCAGATTTACAACATATTTCATGTATCAATGCTTAGGAGGTATGTGCCGGATTCCTCTCATGTGATTCAGTCTGAGACTATAGAGTTACAGGGAGATTTATCATTTGCAACGGAACCAGTGAAGATCTTGAGTAGGGAGATTAAGCAACCATGCAGTAAAAGAATTCCATTAGTTAAGGTGCAATGGTTAAATCATCAAAAAGAGGAGGCTACATGGGAGCGAGAGGATGAGATGAGATTGAAGTACCCCCATCTATTTGAAAATATATCTAGCTAAATTTCAAGGATAAAATTTCTTAAAAGGGAAGAATTGTAACATCCTGAAAACCTTATAATTTATTGAACATATTAATAGCATTTTTTATTTGAAATGAAAGTCAGAGAGTTTCAGTGAAGTGTGGGTGTGTTGGCCTTTTGATAAATGTAAAGAGAAGAAATTTTAGAGCAACGAGTGTATTTTTTAGTGCTAATGAGTTTGATTTAAGAAATTGAGATATTTAAGTTTTAATAGGCTTAAATCATTAGAAAAATCAAGTTTAGTTTGAGTTTTATCCTTAAATAATGTTTTTAGTATTTAGAGTCGACTCTAATTGGAGTGGAGTCAACTCTGGCACGGTTTTGAACTTTAGGTATGCTTTGAAGTCGACACCTGTAGAGAAAAATAGAAGGTTAATATTTCTGCTAAAATATTGGAGCTGACACCTATTTTTGCTGGAGCCGACGCCTATTTTTGCTAGAGCCGACATCAAATCTGTTGGAGCCGACTCTAAGACAGGAGATTTTCTGGGTTAAATCTTGAAAATTTCAAATCTATTTCATTTTAAGTCCGATTTGAGTGCTGTTTGAATCGTTAGATTTCTAAAATTGAGCTCTTCAAGTTAGTAAAGCCTTTTCTTAAAAATGTTATATAAAAGTATCAATTTAAGTAAAAAATGATAATTTCGGCTATAAATCGATTAAAAAAATGTTATATCGGGGGCAAAATGGAAAAAGGCTCCAATGTCAATGCTAATTGTGTTAAGAGAAATTTGGGAAAGAAAATCTAAGGGAAAAATATCATGGTTATGAGTGAGCTATGTGTTTTCCAAAAAGTGTGCATTAAGAGTGTTTAAGGGCAAAATAGGAAATTGGCATGCCTTAGCCCTTAAGTTACCCATGACTTGGCCCCCAAGTTATTAGAGAAAAAGGAAAAACATGGGTTCAGCCAGAGAAAAGAAAGAAAAAGAAAGAGAGAAAGAAGAGAAGAAAAGAGAGGAAGAGGAAGAGGAAGAAGAAGAAGAAGGAAAGAGGAAGGGAAAGAGAAGCTTGGGGTTTGTGTTTGACTCCAGGTAAGCTATACCTTCCCTAGATCTTGCATGACTTTAGATTTTCTTAGATTATTGTATTTTGAGGTAATAGTGGAAGTAACCTTGAGTAGATAAAGGGTGAAAGAAAATAATGAGATATTAGAGGATAGAGCATGTATGCATGCATAGTTTTGTGAAAAAATCTCGTGTGGAGGTATTCCTAATAGCTATCATATCTGTATGTTGACGTAGGTCAAGAAGGTTATTCCAGAGAGCCAGAATGCCGGAGTTGAGTACCAGTTGAGGAGTAACCTGCTAAGGTGAGTGGGTTTCTCATCTAACAATGAAAAGTTAATTTGAGCTAGTATAATGAGACTAATACCTACTTGTGGTATGTATGTTTAGTAGAGTATTATGTATGTTTTAAATTTGAGAAATGAGAACCTAGTACATGATATTTTGATACATGAGTTTTGAGTATGAGTTTTAAGCATAAAGAAATAAGCTTGAGTTTTAAGCATAAAGAAATAAGCATGAGTTTTAAAAAGGGGATGGTTGATGTATACATGGCATAATTGCATGATAAAGCTTTACAAATGATATATTTTGATGTATGTATCATATTGAGCATCAGGCAGCTATGGGGATGATCACCCTTTAGACTGTAGTGTAGCATGAGCATTGCACACTACTATTGAGCTGGCACCTCCTTACGAATCGATCGTACAATAAACCCCAGAATCAGGGGTGAGTGCACGCTTGACCAGGCCAGTGGGGCAGGTTGTAAGCAACCCGTGGGGGCATGAATCATAGCTCAGTGGAGCTGGTTACTATATATAGCCCGTGGGAGCAGAGAGAAAACCCGAGGTTCCAGGGTTAAGGAACAAAGCACTTTGTCGGGTGAACCGCATGGGTAAGGGGTGCTATTTGTGTAGGGATCCTATTGCTAGTCATGCACCCGATGAGAGTATATCTGCAGGAGGGCGACTGTAGGGTGGTACTTCAGAGGCATTACACATACAGCCTAATATCATGAGATTTAAAAGCATATACTGTGATATAAAAAGGGCCAGTGGGCCAAGTAGTTATCACAAGAGGAAGAGTTTACATGAGATGCCAGTGGGCAAGCATATTCCGATGGGAATCTTGGAATTTAATAAAGAAAGTCTGGGCTATAGATAAAGAATTCATATCTTCATATTGTAATGCATGGATTTTTATCTTAATGAGTTATCTTCAGTGGAAAGTTATTGTAGAGTATTTCAGTACTGGCATATTATTTAAAGAATAAGCTATATTTTACTTTATCTGATATCATGTTAAAAATATACTTTGAGTTATACAAGCTATATAGTATCAGCATACAGTTGATAATGTGAGGTTATGATTCTCTATATCTCCATAGTTAGATGGTTATTCAGTCACTGGAACTTAGGTCTTACCCCTCTATGATTAAAATTTACTTTCAGATCAGTGAGTATTTCTGCTAGGATCACAAGATAAGCAGGACTGGACCTTAGCTGGTGAAGCTTGCTTGGATGCAAGGGGTGTAGATGATAGCCATGTACATTGAGTTAGTGTGGGATGATATTGTATATTTGTATATGTGTATGTGTACAGTGAGATGTGGTGATGTATTAGATTTATTTGAATATGGATACGAGACTTATGTTTTGAAGAAAATTTGAGTATGATATATGTACTTATGATTTTGATATCGATTGTGAATATGATCTTATAAACTGCCTGAGGAATGTTATGTAAAATGTTATCTGAGCAGGTTGATCCCTAGTATTGATTTGAGTGATGTGCATATATAATTGAGATGATAATAAAAAGTTTTTAACAGGATGTATTTTCGTGTGTCTGCCACTTATGATAATTAGTTGGGGTTCTCTAGTTCTTTATGGAGCGCTATATACAGACTAGTAAAACTCTATCCGATTACCATAGGTGTGCAGGTATGCTGTCGGTGGCCCTAGAGAGAAGGGGGAGCTGACAAAGAACTTCCAAGTCAACTCACAGTTGGGAGAAGCTAACTCCCCAGCTCACATTTGACGGGAATCTACCTCCAAACTTCATATCAAAAGTAGAAGACCCAAATTCAATTGACAGTTGGAAGAGACCAACTCCCCAACTCACAGTCGATAAGCATCCACTTCCAGACTCTGCATCGGGAGAGGATTGTTGGCTGCCCCCAGCCAGTCTAAGGTAATCAGTTTACCTCCAACATTGCCTAAAGTTTTTTGAGCAGGCAGGTGCGCAGCTCCAGAGGACACGCAAATGCCCACATAAGGTAGATGAAAAGTCAAAGCCAAAACTAACAAGAAAAGACAAGTGCAAAGATGAAGAGCTCTACACTCCTTTCGCTTGGCGGTTGCAAGGCACGCGATCGCACAAGCTTAGAAGCGTTGGGGGCATCTGATGGGGCCAATGAGCCCCATGGGCAATGATAATCTCACCAGGGTCGGACCAGTTGTTTCTGGAGTCGGCCCTAGGCCTCAGCCTCGGCCACTAGAGTCGACCCTCGGCCCTTAGCAAGACAGCTACTTGGCCTCAGCCAATCGGCCTTGGCCTTAGCCACTCGGCCTCGACCTCGGCCACTGGAGTCAGCCATCGGCCCTCGGCCCTCGGCCCTCAGCCTTGGTAAGACAGCCACTTGGCCTTAGCCAGTCGGCCTCAGCAAGACAGTCACTCGACCTCAGCCACTCAGCAAGACAGCTAGTTGGCCTCGGCCTCAGCCACTCAGCCTCAGCCCTCGGCCTCGGCTACTGGAGTCGGCCCTTAGCTCTCGGCCTCAGCCGGTCGGCCTCGGAAAGACAACCACTCGACCTCGGCATGATAGCCTCGATAAGATAGCCAGTCGGCCTCGGCAAGATAGCCACTCAGCCTCAGCCAGTCAGCCTCGGCAAGACAGCCTTGGCCAGGTTCCAGGCAGATCCCTAGCAGCCATATTGTGGGGCCTGTGTGCCTAGCTCCACCACTCTTCATTGTCCACACAAGACAGCAAAGGTGTGGCATATGGGACACATCTGATAAACACCGTAACGATCGCCCACGAACTGCAGCAGTTTGTAACAGCTGTCCAAGTCAAGCAGCACCCACCAACCAGTTGCAGCCACCCACTCTAATGGGACACGGCCTGCAGCTCTAACATGCCAAAGAAGGAAGCAAGCCTTGCCATTGCTGCCACCATCATAAATGCTCTGACAAGTGACCATGCTCCAAGCTAGTCTCATAGACTCCAAGCACCAATAAAATGGATAAGAGGGACCCTCGATCATGTAACTCAACATACAACTCCTAAATGCTCATACGCTCACAGCGAACACCTCTCTAAGTCTCTCTCTCATTCGAGCTTCTTCAAGTTCACAGCTTTGCCAGAGCACTAACTTGAGCGTCGAAGGGTCCGGACTCTCCGGTCCTCGAAACTTGTTTGCAGGCTTCCAAGCGCGAGAAGCTCACCGAAAGATTCTGGGCTTGCTGAAGAAGGCGACCGGACGCTCGAGGAGGGTGATTTGGCTACAACAGTTAGTATGCTTAGTAATTGCTTACTAATGCCTTGAGATTGGATGCATATGTTTTAAATGGCTAGACAATATAATCTAATCAAGGATCACAAGCTTTTAAGTAATCAAATATGTGAAGGTAGGCAAAGGTATTTAATGGGGGAAAGAAAAAGCAAGGTTTATGAAGTAGAGAGATGTTTCTAAGCCATTTTGTGCTTGTCTGGCTCCTTTATGTTTCAATGAAACCTTTTTTTAAAAAAAAAATACAATATTAACAATGCTATATGAATTAGAATACTAGATTTTGAGAGGCTCCTCTTACATAAATAATGATCAGGTAGATGAGAATAAGTGAATAGATCATTTATCTAGGGCTGTGCTAGAACTGAGTACAACAGCTGGGAACATATGTGGTACCACTTAAGGATAACATGGTGAAGAAAAGAAGCAACTTACTAGCATTGGGCATGTGCATCAGTAAGCTGAGAAGTTCCTAGCAATTGTGTCAAAACTCAAGAAGAGAAGGGGAAGATCACAGGCAATAGAGACTAACACTGTGAGAAATTGAAATCAATGGATGAGCCACAGATGTGTTTAGTCAATGCATGATTTATTATGCAAATTGATTTGCTGCACCTGCTACAATATTAGTGGCCTTTTCATTATTCTATTCATTGTGGACCATTTATCAATTATTAACAGTAAAATCACTTGTCAATTATCAGTAGTTTGCTTTATGAGGAAAAAGGAAGTTGCCTGCCTACATGCCTGGTGATCCCCCTATTTTGTTAAAAACAAGTTAATAGTACGTTTTCAAAATATAGTTTTTCTGCCATTGGATTAATTTATTATACCGTATAAACAAAATTATCTAAGAGCAGCCAAAATGTTTTAAAGTCCTAAACAGCTCCATATGCTGAAGTGACTGCTTTTAGCCTAAAATGTTTATATTGTGCTTAAGTGCTCGCTTGTAGAAGCTGATATCACTTTCTCTGTGGTCAGCTGTGCATACTGAAGAGGTTGCCTAACTACTTCTCAATTTTGATATATTTTTATTTTTATTTTTAAATGGTCACTTGGGGTAATCCACAACACCCCCACCCACCGAAACACGCAAACACGTACACCAGCAGACATACTTCATTGATTTGAGATCTTTGATGTATAATTAAGTTTTGGCATCATTATCTTTTACTATCACAAGATGAGATAGTACTGGCATGTCAATTCATATTATTGATAAATTTTATATATTTAATGTTCATCGATTGGTACTCATTATCAGTGTTTGTTGATCTAGAAATTCAAGCTTTTATTAGTGAGTTTTCTTTGTACCGTTATGAGTGATCTGAACTTCATCTACTTTATTTTTTTTTAATTTTCTTTTAAAGCTCGTGGGCATTACTATTCCACTAATAATGTTTCACTTGACTAATAGATCATGTATCATCATATGGATGGGCCACCTTGGATGTATGATGCAAATAATTTTTTATTCTAATTTTTCTATTGTTCAATGAATTTATAATTGACTGTTGCTTTTAGCATAGTGAAAGTGTTTGTTGTGTTGAAATTATTGTTTCATTTGTCCTAATTGTTTCCTTAAAAAAATCTATTTGAGGTTAAATATCTTAATTTGCAGTCCTGTTGGCTTTGCATTGAAGAAAATAGCCAACTGCATTGAAGTAATAAATATTGATACTTGTTGAATGCATTTTGTCTATGTTTTTTGGCACTATGAAGCTGGCTTTTGAATTCTTTTCCTAGATTTTATTATACTTTTGGCTTAGTGTGCTCACTTTTCAGTGCTCTACTTTTAATTCAATATGGAATGCTACAATGGCCCAGTTGTTACATAAACGAAAGTTTATGTCAGAATCCATAAAGGTAGAGAAGAACAAGATATTTATCCTATTTCTAATATCATTACATCAGTCCCTACCTCTTGCCACAATCAACTCCCTGGTTCTACAATGCAACATATATTTCCTAACCTTGTCTATGAAACTTTTCTTATGAACTGCATGCCATTCAAGCTTAAACAATGTCAGGCATCTAAATACAAGCTCAGGTATAGCTGCTGTTGCATATATCCAGATTTGGTTGAATGCAATGGACAATGAAGTAGAATTTGTAACTTTCTAGTTCTCATGATACTGCAACTAAAATATTATGTCTGCTAATGATCCCAGAATCATGTCAACTGCTGTGCAGGGGCTATGGAATTTTTGACTGGTAAATTTTTGAAGATATATACTGGGCATATCAATTTGAACTACTGCATTGCAGCCAAATTTTCCATAACAACTGGGAAGTTCATTGTTAGTGGTTCAGAGGATAACTCTGTGTATTTTGGGTGGTTCAAAACAGAAAGATTGCCTAGAACTGGAAGGTCATGCAGACACTGTTGTTGCTGTATCTTGTCATCCCTCACAGAACAAGATTGCATATCAGGTGCGCTTGAAAAGGATAAGATTGAAGATATGTATAACGACCTGGGCCCTGGGCCCGCAGCACCTATGGCCCGTTTCATTACAAGAAAGCAAGACTAACAAGGTCTATACCAACTTAGGTCATCACAGTCCAAAAGGGATCTAATTGGTACTTATTCATCTTCTTTAACTGGTTATAAACCATACAACCAACTCCCAATTTCTCGATATGGGATTACTGAAAGGGGCATTACCCATATCATTACAATATGGTACCAACCGGAAGTGCAGGAGCTAAGTGCCACACAGGGCAAAGTGCTACATCCATGGAGGATGGGAGCCATCTTTTGAACCTATGGGGGCTACCTCTAGAATCCTGCCTATCTGGTGGTTATGATCATTTGCCTCTGGTGACGAGGACGTTGCCTCTGTAAGGGGGTGGATTGTGATGCCCCTTCCAATAGTCCCACATCGAAAAATTGGGAGTTGGTTGTATGGTTTATAACCAGTTAAAGAAGATAGACAAGTACCGATTGGATCCCTTTTGGGCTGTGATGGTCCAAGTTGTGTGAACCTTATCCGTCTTGCTTTCTTGTAATGTAACGGGCTCATGAGTGCTACGGGTCCGGGACTCGGATCGTTACAATATGGCTGAAGGGTAAAGTTCAAATGGTTGGTAACTCTTTCTTAATGTTCTATCATAGTCTGTATCAATCGAAAGCTATCTTTGATTCTTGTGATCTTCTTTGAGTTGCATTAACCTTGCCTAATTTTTGTGACGTTCAGGTAAGAATTCCTGGCTCAAGTTTTCTTTTGTTGAGCTATTATAGTAGCAAAATGACAAATAGATTTTTCTGACCTATTTTGCCAATGCTAATGCTAATGCTAATATGTCCCCTCATTTTGTTTTCATCCATTGGTATTACAATATCATTTTTTTTTTTTGCATGGAAAGGATGACGGACAAGCGTGACGACGGACGAAATCCCCTGGGACACACCGGTGGGGACCCTCCGACGATCAAGTTAGCTGCTTGGAGACCGCTTGAGGCGGTACTCAGAAAAACCAGAGTTCGGATCCCACTTACAGCGTGAATGTGATGCCTGTCCGAATACCGTGAAAAGAAATCGTCCCCGATGGATAGACTGGGCTCCATTGCCAGAGGCAGCGAGTCGTACTCCCTTGTAAGGCATGGTGGCGTACAAAGGCATGCAACGCGCCAAACGTCGTTATGAGGCATGACCCTCCGTACGGGGCACAATCACAGGAGGTACTGGGTGATATGATGCGGTAAGGCATGGTCATGCACAGGGGCATGCAACACGCCAAACATCGTTATGAGGCATGGCCCTCCGTATTGGGGCACAATCACAGGAGTACCGAATGGTACCACGGCCAGGCACAGCCATGTACTGAAAATCATGTGTGAGCACCGTGCATCCTGATAGTTGCCGTTTTTCTCAGTAGTTGAGTAGCGTGTTAGCGGTGCACCCCGAGGGTTAAGAAGTGACGGCCCCACCCCCGACCCCGAGGGGGTGCCGGGGGCGGGGGAATGACGATAGGAATGATGGCTGCCGGGGTGGGGGAATGACGATGCACCCCGGGGGTTATGATGGCAACCCCGAGGGGTGCTGGGGGAATGACGATGCACCCCGGGGGTTAAGGAATGATGGCCCCACCCCCGACCCCGAGGGGGTGCCGGGGTTAAGGAGTTATGGCCCCACCCCCGATCCCGAGGGGGTGCCGGGGATTCTGACTGCCGTTATCTTTTCTGACGACGCTGGGATAAGTCATATCAGAAAGAAAGGTGAGAAGAAATTCACGCACAGATTGGAGACTTTTACAAGATAAATGAAGAAGAAAAGAAAGAAAAAAGATTACTAACTCTTGAGTGAGAGTTAAGCCACTTTTTGGAGTAGAGATTGCTCCATAAAGAAAAGCTAGCAATAATTTTATGAAGGATAGAATATATCAAGGGCTTCTTCTTGAGGAAAATTCTTGCATTCTTCTCATTCTACGTATCATATGAAAGATATAACAATTTGGTCTAAGATATACAATTTGGTCCAGTTTGTCGCATGTATTGGTATTACATTATTAGAGAACCTCTAACCCACAACACTAAGATGGAATAGTTGTTTTTCCCATGATGTTTGGTGGTACCAGTGCCACCTCTTATTTGATAAATGATGTTAACATAATAATAGTTCAGGAGATACATCTGAATTATTTAATTGTGTACTTCAGGTTTCCCATCAATAACCATGCATAATCTTGATATCGATTTGATCTTGTGCTCTATAGGCTTTAAGTTTTCTCCTTTTTGATTAAACAATTAGAGAATCGTCGTGCAATGTATGAACCAACCCCATCCATCAAGCACAGGTAGGCAGCAGAGCTATTGAAATGTCCATTATTAAACATGGCGACTGCGTTGGATTCTTATTGGATGAGCTTGTTGGCTGTCTTCTTTATGGGCCTATCATTCAATGCGATCTTATTGTTGCGCAACTTCTCCACTACAGCTGCTTCCAATTAATTAATGTACATGTCCCCTTCTTTGGGATCACAATCATGATCTAGCAATTGAATGGATTCTCGATGTTAGGTGTATTACTGCAGCTCATTAGGTGAAATAGTTTAAATATGGACAAATGTTATTATAATAATGAGTTCCATCTTAATGTCATAAAAATATGGGTTATGCTAGGATGCACTGTTGACAATCAGCCAGTCTTTTCTATTTAGAAGCTCAACCTGTGTGACTTCTTGGCCTAATGATGCTCTTATTGTACTTGTACAAGATTAGTATGACAAATTTTGCTAATAAATTGCATCGCATGGAAATATCTTGTATATATCTACAACCGTAAAGATGATGGGATGGAGGCTTGAAGGTGGAGATGGTAGAGGGGTTAGGATAGTGGTAGGGGTAAGCACATGTTCCTTAAAAAGTTTTAGACCATTGTCTGGCTGTAGGAATCTTTATTTGACCAGAGTTAATTGAAAATACTTGTTCGAATGATTGACAAGTAGTGTGAAAGTAAATAAACCTTTGAACGAACTGTTTCATGGGTGGTCCAAGTATTCAAGCTCTTAACTTTTAGATCAAAAGCTAAAGGTAAATGAGACATGTAAAGTGATTCTAATACTAATCTACTCAATGTCAGTGCGCTGAATGAATAGGTTGAATTCAAAAACAATAGCAACAAACTCAATCAGGTTTAGACATGTTTCTTATCTTTCCCATAATGCTGGGAATTATTGTTTATTAATCTCAGTGGCTTGGATGCCGTGAATGATGAAAGTCTAGCTCCAGTTAAGGGAGAACTAACAAAAGAGAAAACAACCTGAGGAAAGAAATTTTGATAGTTAATATACTAACAAACAACGTTAGGAGACTTGCTGACAGAAAGCAACCTGAGGAAAGAAATTTTGATGGTTGATATACTAACAAACAACATTAGGAGACGTGTTAGCAAGCTAGCTACTATTATAATCTTCTGGTTTGTCATCCTTGGTAGGCCATCAATCAAAAAGGCAAGGACATTAGGGTGGCTGTCAAAAAAAAAAAAAAAAAAGTTGGCAACAACGCCCTTGCCATCGTGTCTTACGTAAAGGCCATTACGTAACCTATCTTTTCCGAAGTTACACCAGACGTCATCGTTGTTACTGGATTTTCATTTAGATCTTCACCAGTAATGCTAAAACTACGCAGGGTTTTTATAAACTAGGCGAGATTTCTTTGTCAATCAAAATAGCTGCTTTATCTAAATGAAGAGAGCGTGCATGCATGCTTGATTTAGGTATACCCGATTCCACTTAAATCTAATTCAAATCATTGAATTTTTACTTAAATCTAATTAAATCTAAATTAAAGAATGTAAATTTTACATTAATGAAATCCAAATCATGAGTTGTGATATACAAACTGTAAAATACTTAAATAGAGAAAATCATGTAATCTGAAAACCCTATCTTATATATTAAGTTATCAAAAAATTGACAATTTAGATGGCATGAAATAATGTATACTATTTTGACAACAAGATGCATACGCTGAGGTCATTAAAATAAATAATTTTTAGTATTCATGCATTTTAGAGGTAGTAGTAGATTATATACAATAGCTTGAATTATTGATTTGGGACCTAATCATCCAATCTAAACCTAATTGAATTTGAGCAAAGATGTACTCAAGTAGAGCCAAGTTAAGCACACTTTCCTCGTATTAAATATAGAGGACGAATATGATACTCAAAAAGATTTTCACTCAATATGATCGATCTAGATTTAAGTGATAGAGGTTTTACGTTGATGATTTGAACTATTAGATATGATCTATTATCTTTAAAATACTTATACATAAAAAAATATGATTTGGAGCTCTTACCTTTTACATCAAGTGGTCAAAAAATTATTTAGTTTAAATAATATGAAATAATATATGATTTTTTGATATACATCAATGATTTAAGCAATTAAATATAATCTACTATCTTTAAAATATTGACTAATTAAAAATTATGTGATTTAAAAACTCCTTCCATTGCATCAAATTGTCAAAAAGTCATGTATTATTATTTTTATGTAGAGTATCTTTTTTTTTGCCACTTAATGTATTATCTAAGAGTCTCTAAATCATGTGGCTTTTAATATATAAATATTTTAAAAATAGTAGATCATGTCTAATAGCTCAGATGATCAATATAAAATCCACATAGTTCGGTTTAGATTTGACTGGATTTAAATGGATAATCTATCAGAAAGTAGCCAAATCAAACTTTCTCTTTCTCTCTCTCTTTTTCTATATATATATATATATTTGAGGTTTCATACCCTCTGGTGGTAGTTGCTTATCAAGGTGGGAGATCTATAGCTAGTTGGCCAAAATGAAGATCCTAAATTGCATTAGAAATAGGTCTTATATACAGGTGCACAAAGATATACTATGAGCTAATATATGAGCATCACAGAATATTAAATAAGTTTGGGGCCAAAGACCAATATCGATAACCCATTAGATATAATCTGCTATCTCTAAACTACTTATTGCCAAAATAATTATGTAATTTTAAGATATCTAGCATATGTATTTTGTAGTTAAAAATAGACAATTTAAGTAACATAAATAATATAAATACTTTAATCATAGGATGTATGAGCTAAAAAACGTCAAATTATATAATTTTTTGGCAGAAAGTAGTTTGGAGATGTAGATCATATCTAGTAGCTTAATTCATCGATGCCAAACTATCTCTCTAAATTTAGATTGTTGTATGAACACACATTATGTATATACATATGTATATATGTTAGCACTCGCCATTGATATAAAATATGTGGTTTTGGCCCACTAACAAGTTAATTGGATCAGTAAGTAAACTTAGAGCATTACAAATAATATTATAACTGACCTGAGTGTATGAAAATTAATAAGTAAGAAGAAAGGGCTAATCATGGAACGATGGTAAAGTTTTGCCATAGCATGAAGACACACTTACAACACTAATGACCTGACTTGGGCAGATTCTGACTAGCTTGTGGTATGCGAGGATGTTACATTATAAGAGAGAAGATTATAATATCCTAAAATAGTCTCACATCGGATGAGAAAGAAAAGTTTAAATAGCTTATAACCACATGCTACCAATTAACTTCCACTAAAATTTTTAGGGCTGCATGATTTCATTCTACTAACAGGTTAATTACACCAACAGGTAAGCTTGAGAGTCTTGCCATAATACTTAGGATCCTTGGAGTATGCAAGTGCTTGCATATTATCACAATAAATTATCATTAGATTAGAAGCATGACCAATAACTTCAATGTTCAATAAGAACTTTATCAACCAAATCACTTCCTCAATTGTTGTAGAATATACTACAAACTCTGCCTCCATAGTGGATAGAGCTATACAGGTCAGTTTCTTGCTACTCTAAAAAATAGCACTATGATCCAACAAGAATACATAACATGAGGTTGACTTACATTCATCTAGATTACCTCTCGAATCAATATAATTGCAACCTATGATGTATGAGTTTAATCTATGATAGTATAATATATGATCTATAGTACCCTTGAGATATCCAAGGATCCTTTCACTTCTCTTAAGGCGCAATTCCAAGATTTGACTGATATCAGCTCTAACTACACTAGTATATGAGATGTCTAGCTGAGTACATATCATGGCGTATATCAAGTTACCAACTACACTAGTGTATGAGATGTGATTCATCTTCTCCTTTACTTTAGGAGTTTTAGGGCACTTATCAAAGCTTAAGTTCCTATCTTTAGCAACAAAAGTGTCAATGGCCTTGGAATTGTGCATTTGAAATTGTTTAAGAACTTCTTTTAGAAACGACTTAGGATAATACCAAAAGTCTTTTTGAATGATCTTTTAGGATATTAACTTTGAGCATATAATTTGCTTCACTCATGTTCTTCATCTCAAAATTTGAGAACAACTATACCTGAGTAGCGTAATCATCTCCTTATCATTCCTAGCTAGCAATATGTCATCAATATATAAAGATGGGTCAACGAAACTTCTTTTAAACCATTTAACATACACACAATGATCCTCTTTGATCATCGTAAACCCATCATCAATGATGGCTCGATGAAATCTTAGATCCTACTATCTCTATTGAGAAAATTATTGAGAAATTATTTATCCAATTAATTGATTTTGATGATTAACAAAAGCTATGAGTATGTTCATTGTATTTTTGATAGATTTGATAAGTGTTTCAGGAATTAAGATCGGTTATTTATCCAAATGATACTTAGAAATCAGTTTTGAATTAAATTTCAATGGAATTTATCTAAGTTCAAACTTGGAGCCGACACCTAACAGTCTCGAGCCGACTTCAGAGCATATCAGAACAGTTCTAAATTTTCGGTACGGTTCGGAGTCGACACCTAGAGTTTCGGAGCCGACATCTAAAGTTTTGGAGCGACACCTGAAGTTTCAGAGCCGACACCTGAAGTTTCAGAGCCGACTCTAACATGATCCACAGAGACTATATTTTCGAAGCAATTTCTGGAGCCGACACATCAGAAATCGAGAGCCGACTCCAGTTAGCAGGGAGTCGACACTTTGCAAAGTCAAGCTGACTCCACGTCAAATTATTTTTTACTATTTATGGAAACACGATCTGGAGCCGATAAATGAAAAGTTGGAGCCAACTCCAACCTATCAAGGACGATTTTTAAAAGTGCAAGATCAGCTCTAATGGATATATTTTTCCACCTAACTCTCAACGGATCTATTTTCTTGCATGGAGAATCATCCAAGGTACTTTATAACGGCTATTTTCTCACCTAATCTTGGATTAAGACTCTATAAAAGGAGGAATTCGTCCATTTGAAAAGCAGAACAAGAAATAGAGAGAAAATAAAAAAAAATCGAGAGATATTTAAAGAAAAAATCTCTGAGTTCACATCTATCTTTTAAAGAGAGATTCAAGAGAAATTCTAAGCCCTAAAAGTTCAAATTCGGAGGATTCTCAAAAGAGAAGAAGAGCAAAAGCCCTATTTCCTCAAAGTTCTCTCCAACAGATTTTGCTCAAGAATCAGAGCTGAAGTTTGATTCAATCATTCAAAAGAAGAAGAAAAAAGAAGAAAAAAAGAAAAGCTCAAATCCACTTGGCTTCAATCAGACTTTTCTAATTTGTTTTATTTACATTACTTATTTGCTCATTTAAGGAGCTTTACTTTGTTGTAAACATTATCTTGATTTGCTGTGTACTAATTCAATCAGGGATTGAATTAGTTGAGGTAGTTTACCTCGGGAACAAGCTAGTTTAGCTTGGGTTGGGTTTTGTGCTGGTGAACCCGTGAAAACCGGCTGGGTTCGTTGTGACCCCGTGTAAAACAACAAGTTAGAGTTGTGAGCTTGTAAAACAACTCAACTATAATCAGTGGATTATAGTGTGGACCCAAGAGTTGCTTGAGAGTGAACGTAGGTGTGGATACACCGAACCACTATAAATATCTTATGTTTGTAGTGATTGTCTCTATCTCTCTCTCATTGTGTTTTACATTATTGCTTCACTTCACAAGTTCACTTAATCCTTATGAGATAGGTTTTAAGTTTTAAGTGTTAAATTTTTTAAAGAACCCAATTCATCCCCCCCTCTTGGGTTGCCATCTGGGCCAACAATTGGTATCAGAGCTTGTGCTCATTTCTAGTTGATCTAACGATCAAGAGTTAAAGATCCAAATGGCAACTCAAGCTGAATCATCTTTTGCTGAAGGTCAATCCACTAATAGACCTCCTTTGTTTAATGGTCTAATTATTCATATTGGAAAGCAAGAATGAGGATTTTCATTCAAGCTTTAGATTATGAATTATGGAGTGTCATTACTAATGGACCTAGCACACCCACACATTGTAGATGGTTCAATCGTTCCTAAGCCCGAAAGGGATTGGAATGAGAACGATAGGAAAATGGCTCAGCTCAATGCAAAGCCATGAATGTTTATATTGTTCTTTAGATGCAAATGAATTCAAAAGAATATCTACTTGTATTTCAGCCAAAAGAAATTTGGGATAGACTAGAAGTTACCCATGAGGGTACTAACCAAGTAAAAGAATCAAAAATTAACATTCTAGTGCACAAATATGAATTGTTTAGCATGGAACAAACTGAATCAATCACATGCATGTACACTAGATTCACTGATATTGTAATGGTTTGAAAAGTCTTGGTAAGACTTATACTAATTCTGAATTGTGCGTAAAATTCTTAGGTCATTCCAAGAATATGGGAAGCAAAAGTAACTGCAATCCAAGAAGCCAAAGGACTTGAATGTTCTACCTTTGGAGGAGCTACTTGGATCTTTGATGACCCATGAGCTGACAATGAAGCAGCATCAAGAGAAAGAAGTAAAAAGAAAAGAACCATAGCACTTAAGGCTGCAGAAAAGGAAACAAGCAACAGTAAGGAAGAAGAAGATGATGAAACAGCTCTCCTAGCAAAGAAGTTTAGAAAGTTTATGCAAAGAAGGAGACCCTTCCATAAAAAAAATTAGGAATTAAAATGGAAAGAGAAAAAGAAAAAAAAAAAAAAGAACCCTTGACATATTATGAATGTAAGAAGCCGGAGCATTTTCGATATGAATGTCCTCAACTAAAGAAGGGTTACAAGAAGAAGAAGAAAGCCTATGTTGCAACTTGGAGTGATAGTGAAGAGTCTTCATCCGAAGAAGAACAAAAAGAGGTTGCAAACATTGCTTCATGGCAAACGATGAAAATGATGTAAATTCCGAAGCCCATGATGACTTTATAGTTGATGAATTGTATGATACTTTCAATGAGTTAGTTAGTGATTTTAAGGTTTTGAAATGAAAAATAAATCTTTGAAAATTGAAAACCTAAATCTTCTCAAAGAGAAAAATGAACTAATTCTTGAGGTTAAAAATCTAAAATCTGAAAATAAAAATGTTTTAAAAGAAAAGGAATCAATTTCAAATGAAAATATTAATTTGAAGAAAGAAATTGATAAACATAAGAACATTGTTGATAAATTTACATATAGCTCAGAAAAACTAAATTTTCTTTTAAGTAATCAAAGAGTTGTATTTGATAAAGCTAATTTAGGATATAAACCATACAGGAAACAAAATATGTCAAAATTATACATGAAATAAAAATCATGGCACAAAATTTGAAAATCACTTATTTAAAAATTTCTGTATTGAAAATGATATTCATCATAATTTTTTTGCACCTAGAACACCACAACAAAATGGAGTTGTAGAAAGAAAAAATAGAACTTAGAAGACATGGCCCGTACCATGCTATGTGAAAGCAACTCCCAAAATACTTTTGGGCGAAGCTATAAACACGGCATGTTACATCCTTAATAGAGCTTTAATTAGGCCAATCTTAAGAAAACTCCTTATGAACTATGGAATAATAGAAACCAAACATAGTTATTTTCATGCATTTGGTTGTAAATGTTTCATTCATAATAATGGTAAAGATAATCTAGGAAAATTTGATGCAAATCTGATGAAGGCATATTTTTAGGATATTCAACATCTAGTAAAGCCTATAGAGTATTTAACAAGAGAAACTTAATTGTAGAAGAATCTATTCATGTAATTTTGATGAATCTTTAGCATCAAGTTCTGAAAAGATTGATGATGAGGAAGATACAAACATTCTAGAAAGAGATATTGAAAAATTAAATATAGATGTATCTTCAGATCATGAACAAGAAGCTAAAGATAATGATTCTCCTAGTGATGTTATTGATGCAAATCATAATGATATAGATCTTCCTAGAGATTGGAGATATGCCTATGGTCATCCAAGGAATTAATTATAGGTGATCCATCTCAGGAGTAAGAACTAGATCATCAATGAGAAACATCAATAATCATCTTGCATTTGTATCTCAAATTGAACCTAAAACTATTGAAGAAGCTGAAAAAGATAATAATTGGATGTTAGCTATGCAAGAAGAATTAAATCAATTTACTAGGAATAATGTTGGACCTTAGTTGATAGACCTAAAGATCATTCTGTTATAGGATCAAAATGGGTATTTAGAAATAAATTAGATGAAAATGGCATAGTAATTAGAAACAAAGCTAGATTAGTTGCAAAAGGATATAATCAAGAAGAAGGAATTGATTTTGATGAAACTTTTGCACCTGTAGCTAGATTAGAAGCAATTAGATTATTACTTGCATTTGCATGTCATATGCATATCAATTTATTTCAAATGGATGTTAAAAGTGCATTTTTAAATGGATTTATAAATGAGGAAGTTTTTGTTGAACAACCACCTGGTTTTGAAGATCATGAATTTCCAAATCATGTTTTTAAATTACACAAAGCACTATATGGTTTAAAACAAGCACCTAGAGCTTGGTATGAAAGATTAAGTAAATTTCTAATTGAAAATGATTTTAAGAGGAAATGTTGATAAAACACTATTTTTGAAAAGAAAAGACAAAGATTTATTAGTAGTACAAATATATGTTGATGATATTGTATTCGGTGCTACTAACAATCTTTTATGTCAAGAATTTGCTAAGTTAATGCAGGGTGAATTTGAAATGAGCATGATGGGAGAACTCAACTTCTTCCTAGGACTTCAAATCAAACAAAGCAAAGAAGGAATTTTCATCAATCAAGCAAATACACAAAAGAACTTCTCAAGAAGTTTGGAATGGAGTCAATCAAACCACTTGGAACACCTATGAGTCCTTCATGCAAATTGGACAAAGATGAAGATGGTAAGAAAGTAGATCAAAAATATTATAGAGGTATGATCGGATCTCTTCTTTACTTAACAGCTAGTAGACCAGATATATGTTTGCATTTGTTATGTGCTAGATTTCAATCTGAACCTAAAGAATCTCACTTAATTGCTGTAAAAAGAATCTTAAGATATTAAGTGGAACTAAAAATGTAGGTTTATGGTATTCTAGAGACTCAACATTAAATTTGATTGCATATTCTGATTCTGACTATGCTGGATGTAAATTAGATAGAAAAAGCACAAGTGGTGCATGTCAATTCTTAGGAAGTAACTTAATCTCTTGGTTTAGCAAAAAGCAAAATTCGGTTGCATTATCTACTGCTGAAGCAGAATATGTTGCAGCTGGAAGTTGCTGTGCTCAAATCCTTTGGATTAAGAGACAACTTGAAGATTATGGCATAACACTTGATAAAACTCCAATTAGATGTGATAACACAGTGCAATAAATTTAACTAAAAATCCAATTCAACATTCAAGAACAAAACACATTGAAATTAGATATCATTTTATAAGAGAACATGTAGCTAATAATGAAATTTGTCTTGATTATGTTAATACTGAAGAACAATTAGCTGACATATTTACAAAACCTTTGAGTGAAGAGAGATTTTGTTATCTTAGAGGTGAATTAGGATTTGTGACCCTTGGATTGATTTTGAAACTTAAGGAATGATTATCTAGAATTCTATCATTTTTCTTGATATTCTTTATTTTAAGGAAAATTATCTAGTCATTTGAATTGATTTATCACATTCCAAATTTTTATCAAAATTTTTTTTTGACAAGTTTCAGATTTTGAAACTCTTTTTTTTTTTCTGAAACTGTCTTGGAGTCGACATTGGAGTCGACACGTCTGGACCTTGGAGCCGACACCTGTGAGCCGACTCCAGTTCGAGCGCTGACTGTGTTAGCGATTTGGAGCGACACCCGACTTTGCGGGAGTCGACACCTGGGTCCCAAATTGATTATTTAGGGCAGAGTCGACACCTCGTTCTATTCCAAACTCTTCCAAATCTCTCCAAATTCTTCCAAATTCTAATCTCCAATCCATCAATCCCTTCCAATGGCACCTAAAAGAGGTTCGGTGTTTGGAGCGCCGGTGACCGGAAAGCGGCGTCCGGTCGTGAGCCTTCACCAGCTCAAGATCTCATCCCACTCCAATCCAACCCTTCTTCACCTAGATACCCTAGCAGGTATCACAATGGGTAGAAAAGTTGATTTGATTCTTTGAATGAAGGTTTTTCTTGGTAGACAATTAAAGGAAATGGGCTGGAAGGTTGTTCTTGATGTTCCTACTTATCCCGCCTAGTAAAAGAATTTTATTTCAATTTGTCTAGAGGAGATGGAGGTTTAGTTGTTAGAGGAAAGGATTCATCTTACCTTTCAAAATTTTGGAAACCTTTTAGCATCAATTGGTATTGCATGCATAGTGATAGAGTGAGCATTATCAAGGATGTTAGGAAGAGAAGTTACAGAATTTGAAGAATTAGGGCTAATCAGTTACCCCTTGAATTAAGATTGTTACACAATATTGCAGCAGGATCTTATTCCAAAAACTGGTCGTTTTGAGTATGTCTCGAGGGACATTGTGTTATGGATAGTGTTTGACCGGTCAGCCAATCAACTTAGCTAAATGATGATTTTATATGGCAGAGGCTGGAGGAAGAAAAGATCATCACTACCTATGGAATGATTCTACTATGGTTTTAAGAGCCAAGGGTTAAATTTTGGACAATGAACCTTTAAAGAACCTGAGGCACACTGATTATTACAGTTGGCTACTTTGCATCGGATGGGTTTGTAAAGGTGAATGGACAATGGGAAGAGAAAAGGAAATCTGGAAGAGAGAGCTGAGAGGAGCCCCTGGTGAGGCTGGTCTTCAGTGAGGATCTTCACTAGCCTCAGCTGTCCTGCCCTGCACCTGCACCAAATTCACTCCACTTCTACTGTTTTTCAGACTTCAGTTGGAGCAATTAAAAAACTTTGCTTGTCATAAAGAAGAATGAAGATTGAGTATAATAAATTTTGAATTAAAGAATCTTTACTCCTTAGATGATCGGTTGCAAAATTGAATCAACCTTTCAACTTCTTCTGAGGCCTTTAAATGTGATTTGAAGAACATCTTTGAAGAAGAAAGACATTGTGGAGATTCTGAACTATTCAAAGTGCAATGCCGAGTTCAAGAAAAATTACTGTTGCACTGCTTTTATTGAAGAAACTAAAGATTTTTAGATTCAAAGTGATGGAATGGAAAGATTTAGAAGACTTAACAGATTTTAGATTTTGATATTTAGTTTGTTTATGATGTAATTTGATTTTGTTTGCATTTTGATGATGTAATGAAGTTTAATGAAATGAAATTTTGTTGTAATGTTTTATTAATGAATATCATACTTGAATTTTGAATTTTGAGTTTTTGATTTTGATGTTTGAATTATTCCTTTTGATTGAATTAATTTAAGCCTTAATATTCTTTACCTTTTTGTTGATTACAAAAAAGGGGAGAAAGTTTGTTTGTATATGCATTAATTTGATATTAATTTATATATTTGTATATATAAGCAAAGGGGAGAAAGGATATTAAGTTATAAGAGAATTTACTTGAATATGAATGTTAAATGAAACTTTCAAGAAAAACATATGAACATATAGGGGAGCTACCTCATTCAGGGGGAGCTTACCTTAAAAAATTTTTGATTATTTAATTGAATTATGCATATACTCAATGTTTTTGTATCATCAAAAAGGGGAGATTGTTGACCCAATTATTGATTTTGATGATTAACAAAAGCCATAGTATATTCATTGTGTTTCTGATAATTTGATAAGTGTTTCAGGAATTAAGATTTATTTATCCAAATGATATAGAAATCAGTTTTGAATTGAATTTCAATGGAATTTATCTAAGTTCAGAACTTGGAGCCGACACCTAACAGTCTCGAGCCGACTCAGAGCGTATCAGAACAGTTCTAAATTTTTGGCACGATTCGACGACACCTAGAGTTTTGGAGCCGACACATGAAGTTTCGGAGCCGACATGGATTTCGGGAGCCGACTCTAACCTGATCCACAGAGACTTATTTTCGGAGCATCTGAGCCGACACATCAGAAATTGGAGCCGACTCCAGGAGGGAGCGACACTTAAAGTCGGAGCCGACTCCACGTCAAATTATTTTTTCTATTTATGGAAAACGATCTGGAGCCGACACCTGAAAAGTTGGAGCCGACTCCAACCTGTCAAGGATGATTTTCAAAATGCCAGATCAGCTCTAACGGATATTTTCCACCTAACTCTAACGGATCTATTTTTTGTGGAGAATCATCCAAGGTACTAACGGCTATTTTCTCACCTAATCTGGATTAAGACTCTATAAAAAGGGATTCCCGTTTAAAAAGAGAACAAGAAATAGAGAGAAAAAAAAAAATCAAAAGAATTTAAAGAAAAAATCTCGAGTTAAATCTTCTTTCAAAAAGATTCAAGAGAAATCCAAGCCCTAAAAGTTCAAATTCGAAGGATTCTCAAAAGAAAAGAGAAGAAGAGCAAAAGCCCTATTTCCTCAATTCTCTCCAACAAGAATCAAGCTGAGGCTTGATTCAACCATTCAAAAGAGAAGAGGAAAAGAAGAAAAGCTCAAATCCACAACTTCAATCAGGCTTTTCTAAACTTGTTTTATTTATTTGAATATTTGCTCATTTAAGGAGCTTTACTTTGTTGTAAACATTATCTTGATTTGTTGTACTAGTTCAATCAAAGGATTGAATTAGTGAGGTTGTTTACCTCGGGTCAAGCTAGTTTAGCTTGAGTTGGGTTTTGTGCTGGTGAGCCCGAAAATGGCTGGGTTCGTTGTGATCCCGGTAAAACAACAAGTTAGAGTTGTGAGCTTGTAAAACAACTCGACTGTAATCAGTTTATAGTGTGGACCCAAGAGTTCTTGGGAGTGGACGTAGGTGTTGGATACACCGAACCACTATAAAATCTTGTGTTTGTCGTGATTGTCTCTCTCTCTATTGTATTTTACAATATTGCTTCACTTCATAAATTCACTAAATCCTTAATAGGTTTTAAGTTTTAAGTGTTAAATTTTTTAAAGAACCCAATTCACCCCCTTTTCTTGGGTTGCCATCTGGGCCAACAATCTCGATAATTGTTTCAATCCATAAAAAGATCTTTGGAGCTTGCAAATTTTATGCTCGTCTCTCTATAATGAAGCTAGAAGGTTGATCTATATAGATCTTCTCATCCAACTCGATATTTAGAAAAGCTATCTTAACGTTCATGTTGTAAAGTTCCAAAACCAAATGTGTGACTATTGCTAGAATCAAACATATTAAGGCAAACCTTACCACTTGTGAAAAAGTTTCTTCATAGTCTATTCCCTTTTAGTGAGTATATCCTTTTGCTACTAAATGAGTTTTGTACCTCTCAATGGAATCACTTGTTTTAAGCTTAACCTTCAAAACCCATTTATTCCCGATGGTCTCGTGTCATAGGAGGAAGTCAACTATGTTTCAAACATGATTGATTATCATGACTTCTATTTCTTCTACCATTGTATTGACCCATTCCTTGAATAATAAAGCTTCTTAAAATGTCCTTGGGTCATCATCATCATGCGTAGTTACCATAAAAGCTTCCCCCTCAATCTCAAAGCAATGATGAGGGATGTTTCCATGTGCACTCTTCGCAATTGAGGCCTATTTTGAGTCATGATATATAGAACTAGTCTGTCAAACTACCACTATCCTTAGAAGGACCAAGAACATTTTTTTTTTGTTACATCTTTGATTGGTTGGACATGTCTATATTAGGCTCCACCATCTTATAAAACTCAGCTATTCTATGTGTCTCACTTTGGTTAGAGAAATCCTTCTTTAGAATATCCACATCCTATGACTTAATCATGGTTACATTCCCACTTAGCTACTTTTAAATGAAAATGTATTTGTTGGAGTATTTAAAATATCTTATAAAGATACACTTCTTACCCCTAGATCTTGACTTCTATATTTACGAGAAGCATCATGTATATAGGCTACCATTCCCGATGGGCACAAATTGCTCAAATGGTTCTCTAGTTTTATCAAATGTATATAAGCTACCAATGGTATAATAGTCCTTACAGTTTTATCAAATGGTTTTCTAGTTGATTTACTTATTAGACAATGCTCACACATGGATAAGTTGACTTTAATGGGTGATCTCAATAGTCCTGCTCTAGCTAACCTGGCCATCCTTTCTTGTCGAATATGACCTAATCTAGTATACCATTTCAAGGACTCAACATGATCATTATCAGCTAAACCCAATAAAGTAAAAAAATTACTACTATTACAACTAGAATAATCAATATCTAATGCCTTTGAATTATTTGAAAGAAAACTATATCCATAATACTTAATACTAAGATAGATCTTGACTACACTATTCTTAAAAGTTACTCTAAAGCCCAAACAAGACATAGAAAAAATAGAAAATAAGTTCTGCTAGATCTTTGAAGCATAAGACATATTATGGAGATATAACATGCGCTTTTCCCATATGACTAGTTTAATAGTGCCAACGTCTAGGACATCCACACTATAATCATTCCCTGTATAGACCTTTCTGCTTCTAGCTAGAAGTTAATGGTACTTTATGAACCTTGTTCGATTGTTCACTACATGTTGGTTGAGCCTGAGTCTATAATCTATATAGAAAGAGATTTAGTGACAAACATGTTTCTAAAAGTAATAAAATAATCAAAGTAAATAATATGATCAGAGTGTACTTTCTTTAATTTAGTGCACTATGAGCAAAGCTCCCATCATGCTACAATTGAAACAAGTTATATTAGACTTATCTTTCTTGCCACTTTATTTTTCTCTTTCATATTTGTTGCCCTTTGCCTTCCTAGGCGTAAGTTTCCCATCCTCCTGATTAGGAACTCCACTAATCTTCTTTTGCTTGGATCTAGATGCCCTGCAAGAGCTTGATTCAGTGGCAAAAGCATTGAATATCAAAGATCCTCCTCAAGCTCCAAATGTAGAGCAATATCTACGAAAGTCTAGACACTTTCATTATGTATCATATTTACTTACATAAGCTTCAAATAATTGGGGGAATTGTATCACAATCTGAACTTGTTGCTCATTCTTTAGATTATACCTAAGAGCCTTTAGCTTTCTAATTGTATTTAACATTACCTTAGGTGTTGTTTCATAGTATGATTAGCACACTTCTGGTAACTATCAAATCATAATGTCAGGCTATGCAATCTAGTGCTAGAAATATCATCAAACTAGACTTTGAGTGTCTCACACATGTCGAATGTAGTTAGGTACTACTGAAACTCATAAACATCATTTTGGATACTACTCAATAACATGGTGTAAGAAATACAATCCCTTTTCAACCAATTTTAATAGGTCTCGAGTCCCCTATGATATTGAGCACATTACCCCTATGTAGGCTCTTACATGATGCCTTGAGTTCCCTATTATGTTGAGCACATTACCCATATGTAGGCTCTTGTGTGATGTAGGTTAGGGTTTCAATGACTTCTTACTCATCTATCACGTATTGAATCTTATCGTGCTAGATGTCATAGATTTCACCATCAAGTTTCTCTCCTTTGTTTAGGTTAGCTACAAATTTATTGGAGGCCATTATCTTCCAGCACAGAATAGGGATATTTTAGTATAAGCATCACACATATAAATCATTAATTTTTATAGTAATAATAATTTTAATGATAATCAAACATAGGTATGTACAGAAAAAGTTTGCATAGAAAATAATCACATTACACAAAAACTATTTTAATTAACTTATATTAACTTATTATGCACAAAATTTGTGTTTACTACAACTACACTACACTCTCACTAAGTAAATAATTTCTCATGCATCTCTAAGATGCATTCTAGAAATTTAGCCCTTAACATTGAAAAAATTTCAAATCTTATTTCACCTTTTTTTGTGTTTTCTTTTAGATTTTTGTCAAAAAAAAAAAGGAAAATGGAATTTTATTGCCACACTCAGTTTAGAAGAACTGACTCTTTTACTTTACTTTTTTTTTTTTTTGCATAGGTTCAAAGTAAGTGCGATTTGCAAAACATCCGAGTGCATGGGCATGACCCATGCACAAACACACCGTGCCCATGTGCTAGGCACCCCATGAGGTAGGTTTGAATGTATAGCCCAATTTGAAGATGCGTGAGATGGTAGGCTCAGGTGCTTGGCCTCATGAGAATTGGGTTAGGCTCTTATGCACGTCAAATGGAGAACGCAAGCCAATGCTAAAACCCATGCCTAGCCCAGCATTGGGGCAACGGTGCACTTCGTGCTTGCATCGCATCTATTATTTTTGGTTTTTGACATTAATTTATCCAAGAAATAAAAAATTCAATCCTTCTACATTAATCCAATTTAAGCAAGAATATATATGGATGAAATGCTCTTTTAACAATCTTTCTAATCATATATATCATAGTAAAATAAACATTGCATAGAATAGATAATTTCAATAAAAATATGGGTTTTAAAACTATGATTTTACATTTCTTATGATATATACATCCAATCAATGCCAAACTTTTTTGATCCAATCTTGGACATAATGTCTATGTCACATAAAAAAAAATTCATAATATAATATAGCTATTTCAAATAGATGCTGTTAACAAGCCCATGCAAGCACCATGTGAAAGAAAAACTCTATTGCAGGTTTATGTTAGTAGATAAATCAATATCATAGACATCATTATAAATATTTATAACACATGAAATATTCAACCATAGCTTTGAAACCAACGAAGGTTAAGGCAATGAAAGTATAGATAAACATGACGAGCATATCTCAAGAACTTAAAGCAAAGCTTTTGGCTCTTTTTTTGGTAAAATTTTACATACCTCTTTTAAAGTCCTTTTTTAAAACCTTTAACCGAAACTTCAAAGTCTTTTTTCAAACCCTCCAATCAAAACTTTATGATAGATTAGATTATAGAAGTTGGATCTTTCTTTCCACCATGTAGAAGCCTCTATAAATCATCAGATTTGCTGAAGAGATGAAGAGATTTCTTTTGCTCACACTTTCCCCTTTTCTTGTGAAAAGGAGCCGATGCATATCCCACAAGGATGATAAGGACCTATCTATATATAGATTTTCTCATAAAAGTCTTTTTGATGTATGAATCTTTTCATAAAAAATCTTATGGATCTTTTTTAGAACTTATTCTTATTTATCGCAAACAATAATTAAGTAATATTTATTCCATATTCAAGTTTATTTCAGATTCTCGACCCAATTGTGAACACTAGTTTCGGTCCGAATACCCGATAATAACTCTAAACTAGACCAATTGCTGAGAAATTCTGCATTTTACCTGATGTGGCCCTATCGGGTATCTTTTTTTTTTTGGTACAGATGGGTGATCACATTATTATAGGATGAATCAAACCCATATATCAGAGTATAAAATTTGGATTAGAACATATCGAAGGGTATGGGTCTCCCAGCTTTCAGCTTCAAAAATCAGAGTGATAGGCCATCCTGACGGCGATCCAGTCTATGGTAGAGTTGGTTATGTGCCGAATCTGGGTGCTGTAAACTTCCTGAAGGATAGATCAAGTATCATAAATCAAGGGGTTGGTAGGCAAGTGATCGTAGTAGTCCTAACGGAGCCAACGAATCATAGTAATAGAATCCTCCTCAATAATAAGACTATGGGTGCTCAGACTGTGAATGGCATAGAAAATACCAGCTCAAGTGGCATACAGCTCTGCAAGAGACACCGAGGAATCAAGAAGGCCGAATCCATCAGCTTCCAACATCGCACCATTCGATCCTCGAATTACAAAAGCTAATCCTGCAGATCTACCTCGAACACTCCCATCAAAATTGATTTTATACATTCTAGAGGTGGGGGCTCCCAAGATATAAAAATGGTACACCGATGCACTGCTAAGAAAGCATGGGAACCTAGGGACTAGGGCTATCAGAATCAAGAACTGACCGATGAAAAGTATACTCTGCAGATAATGTGAAGGCTATCCTGATAATCCTATGGAAAGGAGCGAACTCATTAGTAAACACAAGCCGGTTCTAGGATAATTAGACTTGATAAGTTATGTAAGCCCTTGTAGTACCCCTTTGATAGATACCTCTTTCCAAATCCTGCTTGATCAAGCCCAGAAAGAAGATGCGATGAGAAGCAGCACCTTTATCCTAAGACCGATCATCAGAAATCTGTCAGATCTGTCTTGCTCTGGAGTAGGTGAAGATAACATGGTCAATCGTCTACTTCCTCATGGCCACATAATGGACATATGGGCTGGATGCCAAACCCATGCCCAGAGAGCAGGGAACAGGTAGAAAGATAATTTGTGCAAGCTTTCAAACAAATAGTCGGATCCTAAGATGAATGAAAAGTTGCCAGATCCATGCCACGTCCAACGACTGATGGTACTATGGCCTATAAATCCTCAAAGGTTCCTGATAGGAGCACGAGCCAAATAGGATCTCCTCCAAACTCTGATATCGGGGTGTGACCTAGAACGAGAGGAATAGATAGAATGCGACAATAAAGCTCATCCCCAAAAAGCTGGACAGCAAAGGGGTAGCCCAGGTAGAATGATCTCGGCCAATAAGATCAATGACTCTCATCGCACTAGGAATGATAGTGCTAACAAAGGTAGGCCATCAAGACAGGGGAGATCAACAATCCATGTATCTCGAACAACATCCATTGAGGCTCCATTACCAATCATCATGAGATGCTGTTCAGAATAGCCAAAGCGTGCCGATAGACCTCTTTCCAAAAGAAAGAGTGCCCATGAAAAGGCTAGGGATCAATGGAAGAATTTCAATCACCGTATTTGACACGCATGAAAGAGCTCCACATTCAGTGCGGATCAAGCAAAAATTGAGAGGCATGCCTAGCAATCAATGTCTTTCTCCTAACAGTGAGAGACTGAATCCCAAGCCCCTCCTCAATGATCAGCAAGCAGATAATGTCCCAAGCCAATAGATAAACACCATGTTCATCCTATATCGAGGCCCAGAGAAAGTTCCTAAAATATTTCTTAATCTTTCTCAATCAAGTCAATGAAACAACAACATTAGATAAAATATGAAGGGAAAGAGATGAAAGCACCGATCATAAAAGAGTAATCCTCACCATCATATAGCCCAGTGACCTACCACCCATCCAGCGTATTGCAGACATGCCTTTCAAGGTTACTAAAGACAGAGATCCTTGGTCGTCTCCCTGTTATAGGTATCCCTATATAGGATAGCAAATCAGCCTGAATAGAGATGCCTATGATTTGCATGATAGGCCTCCTTAATGTAGGAGTCGACATTGGATTAAAGCATATCAAGGATTTACTCGGATTAACTTTCTATCCATAGGCCCGGCAATAAGACTGAAGTATAGTGGCAAAAGTGGTAGCATTGAAATTGTAGCCCTGTCCAAGAGTATGCAGTCATCGACAAACAGTAGGTGGAAAAGCGAGGGCCCTTGGAGGCCTGTGCTGTAGGAGACCAAACAAGAGCCCTATTGTGCCTGATATAGTGCCCGAGATAATGCATCAGCAGAGAGAATGAACAGAAATGAAGAAAGAGGACATCCTTGCCTCAACCCAACCTCAGATGAAAGTAATTAGTCTAGCCATCATTAATAAGGATAGAGAAAGATGGCCGGTGAACACAAGCCATAATCCAATCAATAAAGAGCCCCTCAAACTCAAACTCATGAAGAGTATGGTACAAGAAATTCTAGGTCAATCTATCATAAGCTCTCTTTATGTCAAGCTTAATAGCCATGAGGCACTGATGACCAAAGGCTCTCTAAAGGTTATGCATGAATTCCTAAGCTAACAGGGCATTATCAGTGATGCTACACCCTCTGAGAAAAGTCTTCTGCTCCAAAAAAATAAGATGAGGGATAACCATACGCATCCAAGAGACCATGAGTCAGCGCATACCTTATATAAGGTAGTGCAAAAGCTGATAGGCTGGTAGTGCTAAAAAATGGAAGCATCAGGATGTTTAGGCACGGGGTTATAAAAGTCTGATTCCAATCAGAGATAATAATTTTTAACTAAAAAATAAGCTGGATTGCCTGCAAAACTTTCTAACCCAAAATACCCCAATAATGATGAAAGAATGATGAAGAAAATCCATCAGGCCTGGGGGCCTTATCAGCACCAAGGTCCCATAAAGCCATCCAATATCCTCCGTAATAATCAACCTGATAAGAAGGTTGTTCTCCGCAGCGAAGACCCTGTTGGGGGTCAAAAAAGGTAGATAGGGAGCCCATCACTAGTTTGTTCAGTCTATCTAGACCGAAAGAAATGGAGAAATTAATCCCTGATCACCTGGACATTCTTCTAGAAATATCCTTCATCATCAGCTAAACGTCTGATACGGTTAATTGCTCAGCATTTTAGAGTGGCCTAGTGAAAAATTTAGTATTACAGTCCTCTTCTTTAATCCACTGAATTCGGAACCTTGGCCTCCAAAATGTTTCCTACTGCAGTAGTATAAGGAAGTGGTGGAGTGCCAAATTGGAATGAAGGAACGAAAGATCATAATCAGTAAGAAAACCTCCTGATCCTCTTTGGCCTGAAGAGTAGTAATAATAGATTCAACCTGCTCAACTTGCCTCACAATGTCCCCTACCTCCCATTTATTCCATTTGGAGAGCTAGCGTCTAGCAAGTACTAAATGCCTAGATAACCTATATATAACATTTTCTTTGATAGATAATCGCCAAACCTAATAAATGATGGTCCTAGCACTAGAATAAGATGTCTAGAATTTCTCAAATCTGAACTGCGGCTTCATTAAAGAGCAACATTAGTAGATATAAGAATAGGACAGTGATCAGAGGTAATTCTGGATTAGTGAGTGACAGTGGAAGTGGCTGAAGCCAAGGTGGCCAAGGCCTTGTCCAGTATTTCTCAGACTCTAGCAGATCCCTACCAATTTTGCAAAATGAATTAGGACCCCTGGAATCCTAAATCCAATAGGCCGAGAAGATATATGTCCTGAACTTAGCTCTGCCTGCAGATCTAGTAGATTGCTTCCCCTTTTCTTTTAGAGGCCTCCATAATGCAGTTGAAATCACCTACAATAAGGGAGAGAAATCTGTCTACAGAAGCGAGCCAAACAGTTCTAGACAAACGGGTCTCCAACAGGATATAAGTATCAAAACTATGAAGCCGTAGAAGCCTCCCAAAAGATGAGCAAAATGATAATTTCAGCACTCCTCTCATATTCCAGATAAGTATCTTCATCCAGAGGCTTGATTGGGGGAACCCCGATCTTGTCCCCTGTCATCTTCTCATCAGAATGATTACTGGTAGGAGGGATACCCACCTCAAGCACCTTAGCACAGCAGCCATCTGACTGGATGAATCCATCACCTCAACATATCATTCCGCTGAATGGCTTGCTTAAGCTATAGTACAGTAGACTCATGGGTGTGGCCCTTCTGTTGAGTGGTTACTTTCCTTCGGTCAGGCCCTTCCTTACATCGGGACTTCTTAGTCCCTGGACGAGATAGGGCATTAGGCCCTCGGGATTGCTGACCCTGAAAAGAGTCGGAGGAAGCCAAAAAATGAAGGATGATTGTGCAATGCCTTTGACTGCGAGAGAGGCCTTCCCTTTTGCTTTAGAGGATCTAGAGACCACTCTCTATAACATAGGCTCCATAGGCCAGACCCTCTTAGATGGGCTAGGATTGGATTCCTTTGGGGTCTTCGTGCACCCAGTCCCTTTTCCAGAACCCAATTAAGAAAAAGGATTGCAATCACTGCTCTCAGGCTGTAGTGTATCATGCTTCAGATACTCAGGCAGGGTTTTAACTGCAGTAACAACCAGCATGCTAACAGCAGCCTGGCATACATGCTGTGAATGCTTGGTTCCTTGATCCGACAACACAGCCGAGAAAGAGGAGGTCCAACCTTCCCCCTCTGTTCCTTGATCCGTCAACACCACCGACGAAGAAGAGGTCCGCCAAATTATCGACGGGCAAACTTCTTTGGAGATTGCCAGCTGTCCTTAGAAATAGAGGTGGGCACAGGATCTAGCTGAGCCACCTTCCTGGGAACCAAAGACTGATCCTGGGTGGGCCTCCATCGTCGGAGAGCGGCCATCCAAGGTCCAAACCTGGGGCCGGCCGAGAAAGAAGCCTGATCCATCGACGTATCGCAAGAACAGGTGAAGTGCAGGGATTCACAGGAATCATAATTTTCTTCAATATTCTCGTATGAGAACTACTGCCAAAAGGGGGTTCCGATCCCTCTAACCCTCACCCCTGGCTGAAGGGATTACCCAAGTCGACCCGAACACAGGCGCGGGCAGAATCCCTCCGTTTTCTGTTTTTGGTAGATGCATCCGAAAATAAGAAGTCCCTTGCCACCGATAGAATGGAGGACAAGATCTCCTCTGTCCAGAATTCCATCGAAAGATGAGGAAGATGGATCCAAAGCAGGGCCTTGAGGAGGGAGTCAGCCGCTGGGATGAATTCGGGTTGCCACTCCGCCACAGCAATCACCTGACCATTAGCCACCAAGGCCTCCCCAGGACTACATCTTTGGCTTCAGAGTTAGAGAAGCAGAAGATATAGTGCCGGTGAGCCAGAGTAATTGCTTCAACCTCTCTAGGAACTTCAGCGCGGTGAAATTCTTGGACGACCACCTTCGGCGAAACCCACTGAGAAAGACTCGAGCTAGAATCGTCTAATGCCCCCATGCGCTAACTTCGTTCTCCAACGACTTAACTGGAACCTGGATGATATTCGGGAATAGTCATTCAAGCTCTGCTATCTAAGCTAGAGAGGGCGATGAGGCAACCAAATAAATCGGCCATCCGAAGCTCGACGCCAAGGCACTCCAGCACTCTTCGCCCCATCGGATGCGGCCGAACAAGGTGCAGGAGAGTTTATCATAGTTCAATCAAAGTTGATCGAAGTCAAAGATGAAGGACATCGAAGATCGGAGAAGAGAGTCGATAACACGAATGTTAAAGCACTTTTACGACTTCAAAGCACTTTCACAGCTTTCGTGCAAACTTGTAGGACTATGGTCTTTGCTGACTGTTCCCTACCGGGTATCTTTCACCTTTGCACCTGTTCATAGATCCACGTACTATGATTTTTTTTACTATTTTCGCTACATTATAACCTTTTGGCATCACTACTTTATTCATGTACCAGCAAGCTCTCAGAAACACCAAGGAGATGCAGGTTAGGAAGGTGGGGAAAATGGGTAGGAGATGCACTGGGTAGAGGAAGAAATAAGATTGGCAGCAATTAGTCCAAGGAGACTATTTGCCATTGCATGATTGAGTAGAACAAAAGACACATCGTTGATTGAGTAGAGCGAAAGACAGTACTGGTCGCCTCGAGAAGCAGTTATATTGTTTTTGTCTTTTGCTCACCTATGAGTGACATTAATAAAGTTTGTGTGACCCAACACTCCTGGCGGCAGTACACCCTATCTCGATGACATTATCTGTCCTCCGAGTAGCTTCCATCATAATTTCTTAAAAATAGAATTTATTTTCCACTTAGCAAATTTTTATTATTTTATAAGCAACTTGAATTGGAAGTCAATTAGCTCAGAGGTAACGTGATTAATTTTCTAGGATGGGACAAAATATTTGACATGATCTTTTGTTGCCTATCTATGTCATTGGTAATTTGACTAAATGGATGATGGCATTCTCTTACTACCCTCTCTTCTTGAAAATAGGATTTATCAAGTAAAGGAGGAACTTGTACATGAAGGCATGCCTCATGGCCCCAAACAAAAGTCCAGCTACGTTGGGACCTTCAGATTGTGTTATAATAGAGGAATGTACGTAGACGATGCCGATGTTTGATTTAGAGGGAATCCGATGGTTGCTGTTGAAAATAGTAGACATATTATGATAATTCAAATATTGTTGCCCATTGTAAACATTTATCTCCATACGTCACCTTGTGAGGGCACAAAAGCCTTTCTGCTAAATAGCATAGAATATCAAGGGAGCTTAATTAAAATTTCACTTAAAACAATCATTTGTCTATTGTATCGCAGAATTTTTTCTAAATTAATATAAAATATATATTCACTTTAATCATTGCACTAATAGATATCACGGAGTATATATATTGATAAACCATTTTCAATCACGGCCAGAACATACGTTTCCCATGACAGGTTTTCAGTGGGCTCTTTTGTGGCCATCGTTAATTCAGTTGATGTGCAGTTAAATACTGTGATAATTTTTTTTTAAATATTAAAAATTTAATTATTATAATTGTTGTTGTTGTTGTGGGGGCATGTATAAAATATAATAACAACAACAAATTGAATTGTATCTGCGAGACTTTGACTTTTTTCTTAATTAATCTTGTACATGTATCCAAAATCTTTCTATCATGCAATTAATATGTGACAAAACAAGTTCCTACATAAATATACGTATGCTCTCTCTATTTAAGCCCTGATAATTTTACTAGAGTAAGATTTCAAGTCTAATATTCAAAACCATCATAATTGACTTTTTATTAGCTCCAAAAGAGTCTATGGTATAATATTTCTTAGTCCACTGTGAATAGAAATTATTCTACTGCTATTTATAGTAACATAGAATCCCAATCAAAAGGATTAGTTTGGATTTCTTTGCCATATATAAGTATTTAAAATCTCCTCAACATGCACCAATGTAATAAACACTTGAGCGTAGGTTCTCACAAGTAAAGATACTATTTAGATTTTTTATCCCTATATACATAATCAAGATTTATTAAGCATAATACTAATGTAGAACTAGTGCATGCCTTGATAGGTCTTTAACTCTTACAAGTATCTAAAAGTTTCCTGATTTATATAACATAATTCCTCAACTATTATTTGGATTTAAATTCTTAGTCTTGTATAAATATCCAAGCTTTCTCAGCTTATACTAATTTTGGATTCTGGGTACTTAAGTTCTGTGTAACATTCTGCATGCTTAGAAGTTATTATTTAGGTTTTCTAGCTTTGCACAAGTAATTAAGATCTATAATCTCACTAGCCAGAAATTATTATATGGGTTCTATATATATAACTGTTCAAGTTTTATCCAATGCATAATCTCAGATTCTCCCATTGTTTAGTTAGGATAAATGTTCAAATCTAACATCATAATTAGCCCATGGTTAGCCATAAAAGAGTTTATTAGTTGTACATGTATTTTTACAATAATAAATATTAACTGAAAATAAAATGTTGGCGATCAAATGTCATCTCTTTTTTTTTTTGATTACAAACGGGACCACTCTAGGGTGACTCAATCCCACACTATCAGAATACAAAAGTAAGTTCAGACCAGGAGGACATCAGTCACCGGGCTTCCAGCACCAAAATTCAGAATGGTCAGCCACTCTAGCGGCGATCCAGTCAGCCGCTGAGTTGGCCTCCCTGAAGATATGGCTGATTTGTATACTATGAACCCCTGTAGGAGAGAACGAATATCAGAGATCAAAGGGTTGGTAGGCGGCTGCACGCAATGATCTTGACGAAGCCACCGAATCACCGTGAGGGCATCACCCTCAAGGATAATACGACGAGCACCAAGACTGCGAATAGCACAGGAAACTCCAGCCCAAGCAGCATAAAGCTCCGCAAGCGGCATCAAGGAATCGAGGTGTCCAAATCCCCCAGCAGAAATCATAGTTCTGTCAGAACCCCGAATGACATAACCCGATCCAGCTGATCTGCCCCAAACACTCCCATCAAAGTTGATTTTGATAAACCCTGGAGGAGGGGTTCCCAAGAAATAAAGACCGTTCTTCGGTGCACTGCCGAGGCAGCATGGGAATCCCAGAGGTCAGGGCTATCAAAATTACAAACTAAACGATGGGACGAGTACTATGTAGATAAGGACAAGGCAGTCTGCACTACCCTTAATGACGGAGTAGGCTCCTGGGTAAAGACAATCCGGTTTTGGGATAACCAAATTTGATGAGCAATGTAAGCCCTTGTCGAGCCCTGCTTGCAGCTGCCTCTCCTAACATCCTGCTTGATCAAGTCAAGGAAAGATAAAGAAATAAAGATGAAACAACAATCCAAGGTCGATCGCTAGCCATCTCTTAAATATGCCGAGCTCTGGTCAAATGTCATCTTTGGATTTGATGCCGAGATTCAAAATAATATCTTTTATTTCTTTAACAAACACATTCATTCACCTCTTACATTTTGCAAAAGTTGGTGAAGTAGTCCTTTCCACTGGGTGGAGAGAGCATTCGTTTTCCCATATTCTCATTTCCCTCTGCTGCTCGGCTGAAACCCTCTTTAAAACGAAAGCCAAAAAGAACATTACTGTCCTTCGTCCCAGGGCCCGGCCTAGTTGAACCTTTCTTCATTGGACGCTGAAGGGGATCAGCAAGTTGGAAAAGGGGTGCTTTTCCCAGAGAATTTCATCGCTTGGGTTAAAAAATATTGTTAACAGTTGTACTGCGCTAGTGGATGGCAGGTTGCATTCCATCCTTTTTCTTTAAAAATAAAGCTAGCAGGATGTGCTGAGGAAAGGGACATCTTTGTATTCTGTCCGAGAATAAGGATTTAGCTCTAAAAATCCATTAAAGAGAGAGAGGAAAAGGTGGAAGAAACCAAGCATTCTCCGGAACCTTGGGACGATGTAGGAGATTGCGTCTCGTTTTGCTCATCATCAGGAGAAGCTGGAGTCTACGTTGAAGGTGGTCTTTGTTCTACCTTCCTTCTGCTGGTTTTCTGGCAATCTGTAGCCCTACTTCCCAAATATCTATGAGAATTCGGTCAGTAAAGAGCTGGATTCTTTCCTTGAAAGAAGCTAGAGACTCCTAACTATGGGGTTTGACCTCTCCTTTTTTTTTCCCAAAAAGATTGATCTTTCATAAACTTCAGTCCCTTATATCCAAATCGACTTCGTCTCGAGTTTTAATAGGAGACAATAGTTGAATGAAACCCTCTATTATGATGAGGGTCATCTGTGTTTGATCCTTTTTCTTTTCTTCAACAAAAAGTGTTGAATTCTCATTCAAAGCAAGGTATTGCTTCTCTTAACACAAAAATCTCAATAGATTCTAGATACCTTTGAATTTTAACAAATGAGTCTTAATTGCTTTAGATCGTAAACTGATTGATGTCTTTGATTTCTTCTCCTTTATCTTCTGAGACAAGGTATGTGCACGGCGCAATATTTCCTTTGGATCTTCCAGTCATTTTCTTCTTTGCTTTAGATATCTTTTTACTAGGAAATCAAAAGTTAAGTAGTATCACACTCATATTATTGTCTTTTGTTGAACTAATCCATTAAAACAGAGGCCCTTTTCCTAGTTCCACCATAGTCTTCAAGATTTTAGTGGCCAGCTGATATCTTTTTTGAAAGTATATGAGGTGATTAGACCACCCAAATTTATTGACGAAGAAGAGAAGATACAAGAGGACTAGTTTACATACAAGACGATACAAGAGAAGGATTCAGTAGCTTGATGAGTTTGGTTTCTAAGCAAGATTGATCTTGCATCGTTTAATTACATCATTGCCTCATTTCTTTATAAGTTTATGTGGTTCGTTTCAGGACTCTATGCCTTTCTAGCAAGACAAGGATCAAAAGAAATGGAACTATCTGGAGATCGATGGTTTTTGGAACTTGTAAGCCCTTTACCATCTGATATTTATGTGACGTTTTATTTTAAGAACATGATCTTGACTCCAAAGCTCTAGGGATATAATCCACAGGGAATGGATGAGTCCAGCCTCATTTACAAATGTGACATAAGCTCATTCAATCAATTTACTCCACAACAAGTAGCACCAGCACTTGTAGGAGGCTTCCAGCAATCACTCTCCTCGGAGAGCTATACTTCCTACCCTTCCTTGCATCCGGATGGGAGTGCCCCTCAGATTAGCGAAAGACCGAGAAAGATTCAGAATATCAATAGCTGGAACTCTCATAAAACTCAGAAGAATTCATCTTTGGGCCCCAGTGCCTCTTCACCAGACTCTTTTTTGTTTTCAAACTCACCTAATGAAAATATATTTGGAAGAGCTGCAGAAGGGATGAGGGCTTTAGTTTCTCATGGTTCACCACAGAATTATGAAACACTTACTCAACATAGATCAAACACGACAAAGATGGGACCGACGCCGTCTCAAGCTCAAGACACATAATGGCAGAGAGGAAAAGAAGGGAGAAGCTCAGCCAGAGATTCATAGCTCTTTCTGGAGTAATTCCTGGTCTTAAGAAGGTAGTTGAAAGAAATTTTCTCAACCTATGGCCCCTTTCGTTGCGAATGCATTCAGTTGTTATGTTGATAGATCTTAATACCCGTAGCTTGCTTTTGATTTTTTAGTTATAATTTTTATGGGTGTCTTGAAATATTTCTCATTAGAAAAGAAAAATTGGAGATCATATCGGAGAAGCAACAGAATGACAACATTGAAAGAAAGCACTTAATCTACCCATTAACGGCCGCGATCTTCTCTCTCTCTCTCTCTCTCTCTCTCTCTCTCTCCCTTTCTCTCTCTCTCGCGTGTTAACATACTAATTAATCTCTCTCGAATAACTTTTTCTTCTAATTAGTTCAGCGTTGGATTCTGCTGTCAAAGATCCATAAAAATTGATCATGACTTGCTCTCGTTGGCCCCCTCAATCTCATTTAAACCAAACAAAGATCTCAAGGAAGAAAAAAAAGGGAAACAAAATGGTACCAAAGAGTCCCCCAGACTTGCGATAGAAAGTTGCACACAGACACGTTAACTCATATGAAATTTTCTTTGAGATGGGAAGCTCCCGGGTTCTCCACTTTGCAGTCAAAAAAGAAATTTTCTTGGAGAGAGAGTAGCATGCATGAAATAATAGCCTGATAATCATATATTATTGTCTATTATTGTCTGCAGAAACTCGTTACACCCATGTTTGAAGGAACTCGAGGCTTTGGATTCCTCTCGCTTTTATTGCATCTAGAAAATTAATATTCTACTGTGTATCCACACCAAATAAACTTCGGAGATTAAGTATTCCACCATTTTCTTTTCAAGTCCATCTTTAATCACAGTAGCCTCTCTTCTCCAAGTAATCCATACGAATTTTTTACTGGAACAGAAAAAAAAAGGTAATCCATAGAAACTTTTCATGAGAAATTACACAGAAACTTACCTCAACCACACCAACAGCATATGTATAAAAAAAATGATGCCAAGTACATCAAAACCTTTCAAAAATTACACAATGATTAATATTCTTGCTTAAAATGAATTACAGTTCTTCGGTTAATACTAGTCAACTTTTTTTTTACCCACTTTCCAGAAGGACAAGGCTTCTGTTCTTGGAGATGCAGTCAAATATATTAGAGAACTCGAAGCAAGGGTGAAGACCTTCGAAGACAACAATGCAAAGAGGACTGTGGAGTCTGTGGTCCTCGTCAAGAAGTCTAAGATCTCAGCTGACGATGAACATGGTTCCTCCTCCAATGGATTCTCAAACGGGAGACCATCAGAGAAGCCCCTTCCTGAGATTGAAGTGATGCTTTCTGAGAAGACGGTCCTTGTGAGGATCCACTGCGAGAACCGGAGAGGAGTATTGTCGAGGCTGTTGTCCGAGATCGAGGAGGTCCACCTCTCAGTCACTAATGCTAGTGTCATGCCCTTCCCCAGCTCTCTATCAACATAACACTGACGGCAAAGGCAAGTTCTTAGTTCCCTGCTTAGATTAATAAAATGGTTATTCGAGTGTTTTTAGTCTTTACTCTTGATATCTTAGTTAAATAGCTAAGGAGAGGGTAATTAATGGTGTTAACAAACAGGTCAGGTTATTGGATCGGGACACAAAGACTACCCACATGAGCGCTTGGTTATAGGTGGTTTCTTAGTAAACATCACGCTATCAGATATCTCCTTTCCAGTAGCAAAACCAGAGAAGAAGAAGATAATCCATAGTATTCTCTCCCCAAGAATCCTTTCCATCCTCTCTCTCTCTCTCTCTCTCTCTCTCTCTCTCTCTCAGCACGCTCTCCCTTGATTTTATGAGCATAAGAATTACAGGAGGAACTCCTGTCGCTACTCTTTTGACATAATTAAGATGAGACCCAAGTGTGTGCGGAAGTGATAGAAATCCAAAGGTTTGTAATAACAAGCACGGATCTGAAGAGGTATTTTGAAATTTCATGCTTGCTGCATGATAATGTCTAAATTAACAAATGGAAAAACCAGGGTAGACTCCCAAAAACTAAAGTAGAAAGTTAATTACACCTTTCCTTGGGTTGGAATTGTAGGATTCCAGATCTTGATAGGGTTATGCACTCGAAAAACTGGCGGTTTGAGAGATTTAATGAGATGTCATTATAGAACAAGCTCATACCTTTGCTTCTTTTCTTGGTGTACGTACAGGTTGAGGAGGAGTTCTCCATCACATGGAGGATCTTGTGAGGAAGCTGAACTCAACTTTGTGCTAGTTCATGTTAAGAAAGAGCAGTTGTACATAAGCACTTAAATTGCCACTAGTCCCATAAGAAGACTAGGAATAGTGGTTGCCTTGCTTGTGTTCCCAGCTCCTTTGTCTGCTGAGAAGAGAAACCACTCCCTTCTTTATGTGCGTGGGCTTCCCCTAAGCAGCTACATTGGGCTTAGGTATGGTGTTGTTTAATATTGAGCTTAGGTTGCTTCCCTTCAAGGGGGCATGTGCCATACTCTCTTTTGCATTGTCTTCTCCCTTTGGGAAGGGCTGTTTAAAGAAATACCAGTTGCGTGGTTGTTCGATTGCACTTGTTTGCGCCAGAAAAAGAACTATGCTTGGGTTCGTCGGTACGGCAGAATCCTGTGATATCTTCTGGCAATTTTTAGTTTATAGTTTGTGATGCACGTTTCCTGCTTTTTTTTCCATCGACACTCTGGCTATAAAGTCTAACGTTGATGGATTTATTGAACGTGACAGCTAACAGTCCTTTCGAAGATCGGTGGGAAGATTGGCCGAGGATTTCGACGGCAGTATACGATGATATGTTTGATTATTTTAACTTGAATTATTAGTACGTGGGCCAATCTCTCTCTCTAATGATGCGTAGCAAAACAACGTAAAGTGACGGGGAATAATTGAAACTCTTTCTTTTATGTGAAAAATACAAACACAATATTTTTTGGCTTCTTCAACTTGCTAATTTTGTTCTCTCTTTCTCCCCCTAATGATGCCTAGCCAAGCAACAATTAGCATGTGGCTTCTTCAACTTGCTCATTCTCTCTCTATCTCTCTCTCCCCCCCTCCCAATATTGATGCATGGCAAAGCAACGTAAAGTAAGGGGAATAATTGAAATTTACTGCTTTTATGTGTAAAATACAAACACAAATACTTTTCGCATTCATCTGGTGCATGTGGTTCCTTCAACTTGTTAATTCTTTTCTTTCTCTCTCTAATGATCCGTAGCAAAGCAACATAAAGTGGAGGAATAATTAAAATTTCTTACAAACACTTTTTTTTTTCACATTCATTTAGTTAATTGAGCATGTGCTTCTTCAACTTGCTAATTTTTTTCTATTTGAAAATTATATATTAGATTTAGATGAGATCCTCTCCAATATTCTATGCCTATATAATGAAGTTAATTATCAAGACTTTGGAGTCAGAAAGTCTTAATGCTTAGATATATAATTGCATTTAGGCTCCCACAAGTGCAATTTTATTAGGAGAACTTATCCATCTTGTTATTCTTTAAAAGAAAAAAAAGACTTGTTGACCATTATTATAACAACAGGTTCAGCCTTTCCAATTTCCTTTAACCATAGTCCCTCCCTAGCTATTAATGTGCAAAAATGTCTAAATTACGTCTCAGTTCTAACTCTATTTCTTTCCCCCGAGAAATCCCTCTTCACTTCAATTAACTTATCTTCTCTTCAAAATCCTTCCTGTAATCTCTCTTTCTCACACTCATCTTCTTACTTCATCTCCATGCACCAGCCTGGAAGATATATACATTCCCATCTCTATGTCCGCCTTCCCCCACTCTCTTTATGCCTTTCGTTTTGTGATCCCACTGGTGATGAGAACCTTCTCCCTCGCAACCCCAACTCCGGTAAATATCAGCAAAATTAGGCATAAAAAAAATGTTGAGATTCATGTGGTAGGAACCAAACAAATAAAGCTCCTCTCTCACTATCTCAAGCCTTTTAGCTCCCCGTTATTATGTCCATTGAGCATGCTACAGTTTAAAAAGTTTTTGCTGCATGATAGCACCAATTTAGACCCAATTTTTTATCTCATTTATTTCGGTTGCATGATCATGCTCCATCTTAATTGTTGATGTTGGTTTGAATATCAGCTAAACCGGCAAAGATTATTCTTTTGGATCCCCCCCCAGCCCCTCGCCCCAATTTATCATGTTAGATTGTTAGGGTAAGGCCTGACTTAAGAAAACCTCATTCTAGAAAGCTAATCCAACTAAATGGCAAGGCAGTATCTTCCCCTCCTCTAGGCCATGTGAACAAGGATGACCCTGTTAGGTACTACATTAGCATGGGTACTCCTACTTCAGCACCACAGAGGGAGCATAGGTCTCTGCCATGATGCCATACTGCAGCGAAGGGTCATCCCATCTAGTATCCGTGGCCTTAAAAGGTGAATAGAGGGAGGTCACTCTACCTCTCTAGTTCTCTTTCTTTCTCTCATCTTCCCCTTCTTTCCCTTCCTCTCCCACATGTAGTTAGTGGTAGATGATCCAAAGGACGGCATAGGCTGCCACCCTATTTTGCTATCTCCTTCACAAAATAGTCTGTGCACGGCCTCCCTCCCCTCTCTCTCTCTCTCTCACATGCACACACTTTGTCTGCCTCTCTCTCTCTCTCTCTCTCTCTCTCTCTCTCTCTCGTCCCTCCTCCCCCTCTCTCCCTTTCCCTCTTATCATGGCATTCGAATATAGAAATGGCAGGATTGCATCTTGTTTTGCTAGAGGATGAGTAGTTTTGCCTAGCCTAATGCACTCTCCTCTTCTCACACGTACTGTCTTCCTCCCTTTCTCTCTCACTCTCTCTTCCCTTCTCCTCTCTCCCTTCCTCTCTTGTTATGACATTCGAATAAGGGATGGCAGAGTTGCCTCTTGTTTTTGCTAGGGGATGAGTAGCTCTACCTGATGTGGCTGACGTAGCCACGAGGCAATTATGACAAAATCAAAAGCTTAAGGCGGTCTCACCCGGCACCTTCTAGTTGGTCGAACCAGCCCCGACTTCTCCAAGTCGGCCTTGCTCGCCCCGGCATCTCCAAGCCGGCCGACTGGCCCGACTTCCCCAAGTCGGCCCTGCTCTGCCCCGTACCTCTCAGTTGGCCGAGCCGACCCCGACTTCTCCAATCGGCCCTGCTCGGCCCCGCACCTCCCAGTCATCGAGCCGGCCTGACTTCTTCAAGTCGGCCCCGCTCGGCCCCGGTATCTTCAAGTCGGCCGAGTCGACCCCGACTTCTCCAAGTCGGCCCGCTCGACCCCGGCACCTTCCAGTCGGTCGAGCCGGCCCGACTTCTCCAAGTCGGCCTCGCTCGGCCCTGGCATCTCCAAGTTGGCCGAGTCGACCCCGACTTCTAAAAGTCGGCCCCGCTCGGCCTCGGCTCCCAGTTGGCCGAGTCGGCTCCGACTTCTCAAGTCGGCCCCGCTCGGCCCGGCACCTCTAGTCGGCCAAGCCGGCCCCGACTTCTCCAAGTCAGCCCCGCTCGGCCCGGCACCTCTCAGTCGGCCGAGCCGGCCCGGACTTCCCAAGTCGCCCTGCTCGGCCCCGGCATCCCCAAGCTACCGATCCGGTCCTGACTTCCCAAGTCGGCCCCGCTCAGCCCTAGCATCTCCCAGTCAGCCGAGTCAACCCGACTTCTCAAGTCGGCCCCGCTCGGCCCCGGCATCTCCAAGCCGGCGAGTCGGCCCTACCATCCCTGGTCGGCCTCACCTCGGCATCTTCAGGTCGGCCGAGTCAGCCCTGCTGGCCTCGGCGCACTCAGGAGTCAAGGCAGTCCCGACCAGTCCCGACTTTCCCAAGTTGGCCCCAGAACGGTCCTGGTTGTTCAAGCCGCCATCCTTTTGACCCGCGCCGTCTGACACAACCAGGTCCAACCATCCACTGGCCGCTCCATTGATGGGCCAGACCTAACTACCCGTCAGCTCCACTAACTAATGGGACGTGGCTCACCAACCACCATTTTTTTCCTCTCCGATGGGACAGGACCCACCAACCGGCCTAGACTCACACAACCCCCACGAATCCCGCGGACATTCCCTTCTCACGGAACTCCATGTGGTTGTGCAGGTGTCAACCCCCTATAAAAGGATAAGTCACTCAGAAACAAGGTAAAAACTGATACGCTCACTATCCTGATACTCAGAGAGGGATTCCCCCTTTTCTGAGGACTCATTTTTCTCCAAGAAGAGCTCGTCTGAGCTCTCCCTCAGCTGTGACCCCGATTGTTGACTTGAGCGTCGAGGGTCCCACCGGAGCACCCCTCGGTCTTGGGACTTTTTTGCAGGCCATCCGATCAGGCATGGATTCGTGGATTAAGCAGCTCTCTTCTCCCGACATTCAAGACCGATGATCAGGTGTCATCAGATTGCCATACCAGGAAGGGAAAAACTGCAAAAGCAAAGAAGGCCCGAACCCTACAGTATACTTCTCTTTTCTCCCCTCTCCCAATAATGGTGATGACACGAGCTCAGATGCCTCGGTTAGTCACTGGGGGGCATCTTCCCCAGCTAGGTAGCAGGAGACCAACCTCCCTGCCGCTGATCCTCCGTTACTTCCCGCAACCAGAGGCGGCTGCCCCGGCTGTAGAACAGCTGGCAACTCTCACTCAGCAAGTCCAGACCCTCACCGCCATGGTCCACGGACTTCAGCAGTAGCAGTCCGTGGTCACCCAGCATCAGACCGCTCCCCTGCTAGTCAACAGTCTGCAAGGGGAGGCTCTCCTCAGCGAGAGGTGGTCGTCGCTGGGCTTCTCCAAGGAAGCCTTGCCGTGAGCCCCCAAGCAGCCACATCTCCAGATTGTGGCCGAGCAAGTTTCCTCCCGAGCCGCACCGCCAGGAGGAACCAAAGCGAAATCTCACCTTCCGTCCTTCTCCTTCTTCGTCTTCCTCTTCTTCATCCTCTGAGCCACCTCGGAGGGCCCCGACGATCAGCCGCCAGGCGGAGAAGCGCCTGGACGAGTACAACTGGCACTAGACGAGCTCGCCAGGAAGATCAACAACCAATCGAGGAGGAATATGATACCCGTCCTCCTTATACTCACCGGATACTGGAGGAGCCCATCCTCTCTAGATTTGATTCCCCATATAGATCCGTACGATGGTACGATGGATCTTCTCGACCACCTCGAGAGATACAAGGCCATGATGCAAGTTCAGGGTGCCTCAGATGCCCTTCTCTGCAAGGTTTCCCTGCTACTCTGCGGAAGGCTGCTCGCGCTTGGCACTCGTGCTTGTCCCCCCACAGCATCGACTCTTTTCGAGAGCTGGAAAGGGCCTTTCTGGTGCATTTTGATGCCTGCCGGCGAATTCCGAGGGTCGCGACAGCCTTTCTCTGTGCGTCAGAAGGAGGGGAGTCACTGCGGGACTTTGTGTCCCATTCAAGACCGCTTCCCTTGAGGTATACATCTCGACGATGTGGTGGCGGCACTAGCTGAAGCGGGGGCTCCTCCCGTCCCGCTTCACCTTTTTTTTGGATAAGAAGCCCCCGAGCTCCGACCTCCTCCTCGGCTCAGAAGTACATCCGTGCGGATGAGGCCGACCTCACCCACCGAGAATCCTCAAGAGCTCCAGCCACAAGCCTTCTCGCCCGAGCCAAGTGGACCCTCACCACCGGCCTGATCCGCCTCGCCGATCCGACAACAGGCATCGAAGCCCTGTCCCTGATGAGAGCAAGCTCACGCCTCTTCTCGCCCCTCGGTCTCACATCCTTATGGAGATTGAGGGTAACCTTATCTCCAGCGCCCTCCTCCTATGAAGAAAGGTCCTCCCCGCGACAATAGTCGTTATTGATTCCATCGAGATTACGGACACGACACCGACCGCTGCTTCAGCTGAAGCGTGCCATTGAGGAGCTCATCCAGCAGGGCTATCTCGGCAAGTATGTCCAGAAGGCGCCGCAGCCACTGCCGGCGCTCATGGGGCCTTCGCCGTTCAGGCTGCTGTCGACAACACCCCCACGGAGCGGACGGTCGGGATGGTGTCTTGGGGGGCAGCTTCCCCATCTAAGCGGCTGAGGAGGAGGAGGCGTCGGGTAATATAGTTCTTGGGGGGGGATCGGCAAATGTTGAGAATGTAAATAATGAAGGCATCATCGTCTCTATGACGATCGCCAAGCACCCTGTAAAGAGGATATTAGTTGATAGTGGCAGCTCAGCTGACATCCTTACCTATGACGCATTTGTTAGGATGGGTTTATCTGTTGACTCTCTTCAGCCTGTGGCAACCCTCTGGTCGGATTCACAGGGGATTCAGTAAGGGTTGAGGGTGAGATGTCCCTACCTATGACAGCCGGGATACCATCGCCCAAAGCACAGTGATCATGAAGTTCCTGGTAGTGCGAGTCCCTTTGGCATACAACGCCATCCTCGGGCACCCAGGTTTGAATCTATTGGATGCGATTATCTCCACCCAGCGCCTGCTGGTGCAGTTCCCTACTAGCGAAGGTGTCGGGGAGATGAGGGGCGAGGTCGGCTCAGTCCTGCCCTGCTATCATGCAGCGTCAAGTCCTTTGGAGGCAAAGTCAATTCCAGAGGCGCCTGACCCTAGGGAGTCTGGCAGGGGAGGAGAGCCAGCCGAGCACCTCCTAACCTTTCCCCTTGGGGACGATCCGGCGAAGACCGTGCGTATCGGTGGACTCCTCCCTTCGGAGGATTGTGATCGCCTCCTAACCTTCATGCGGGCCAACTCAGATGTTTTTGCTTGGTCAGCATCTGACATGACCCATCCCTCAGAAGTAATCACCCACAAGCTCAATATCGATCCGAAGCACCGTCCAATCCACCAGAGGAAGAGAAGCTTCTCTCCCGAGCGGCAAAAAGCCATCGATGAGGAGGTTAACAAGCTGCTCAGTGCCGGCCACATCCGAGAGGCGCATTACCCTAGCTGGCTGGCTAATGTGGTTATGGTACGAAAGGCAAGTGGAAGGAGAATTTGCATCGACTTCACCGACCTCACAAGGCGTGTCCGAAAGACAGTTTTCCCTGCCAAGGATAGATCAGTTGGTAGATTCCACCTCCGGCCACGAGCTCCTTAGCTTCATGGACGCCTTCTCTGGATATAACCAAATAAGGATGGACCCTAGCGACGAAGAGCACACCTCCTTTGTGATAGAAAAAGGCATCTATTGCTACAAAGTAATGCCCTTCGGCCTCAAGAACGCGGGGGCACCTATCAAAGATTGATGAACAGGGTGTTTCAGGATCAGTTAGGCCGAACATGGAAGTCTACGTGGATGACATGCTACCAAGAGCGTCCACTTCTGATCATGTCTCGACCTAGAGAAACCTTCAACAACCTCCGCCGCTTCCAGGTCAAGCTGAATCCCAAGAAATGTGCCTTTGGGGTCAACGGCAGGCAAGTTCCTGGGCTTCATGGTGACTCAGCGGGGGATCGAGGCAAACCCAGAGAAGATCAGCGCCATCCTCGACATGAGACCACCATCCAGCAAGAAGGAAGTACAATGGCTAACGGGGAGGGTGGCGGCTTTAAGTCGTTTCCTCTCCAAATCGGCCGAGAGGTGCTTGCCCTTCTTCAAGGCCTTGCGGAAAGTAAACAACTTCGAGTGGACGGACGACTGCCAGAGAGCCCTTGATGGGTTGAAGGCATTTCTGTCTTCTCCGCCGCTCCTGTCTAAGCCGAGAGACAGAGAAAGTCTTTTCCTCTACCTCGCTGCTTCTCCAGAGGCCGTTAGCTCAGTCTTGGTGCGTCTCGATGCTAATGAACCCAGAGGCCTGTTTATTATGTGAGCAAGGTGCTCCACGATGCGGAGATCAGGTACTCCAAGACAGAAAAAATCATCTTCGCCCTGATCATCTCCGACATCTTCGCCCATATTTTCAAGCTTATCCCATTGTGGTGCTCATGGACCAGCCCCTCCGAGCCATCCTGGCTCATCCAGACACATCAGGCCGACTCGCTAAGTGGGCCATCAAGCTAGGAGAGTTTGACCTCTCCTTCCAAGCACGGTCGGCCTTGAAGTCCCAAGTCCTGGCCGATTTCCTAGTCGAATGCACTTGGGCGGACGAGGAGACCAGGGAGGTTTCCATGGAGCAGCACGAGCCTAAGCCGAGCAATGATGAAGAAACCTGGATCCTCCATGTAGACGGCGCGTCAAACTCTCAGGGAAGTGGTGCCGGCCTCATTCTCACCAGACCGGGTGAGAGAGAGAGCAGAATGTATCCTGGGTTTCTATTCAAAGCCACCAATAACCAAGCCGAGTACGAGGCCTTGCTGGCAGGATTAAGGCTAGTCCAAGAGTTCGAATAAGGCATCTCAGAGCTTTCACTGACCCGCAACTCGTCTCTGGACAAATCAACGGAGAGTATGAGGCGCGTGACCCTGCTATGACTCAATACATGGGCAAGGTTCAGCTCTTGGTCTCCCCATTAGCTTATTTCAGCATCAGTTACATTCCCCGGAGTGAGAACGCCAAGGCCGACATCCTTTCCCCTGGCTACCTCCACCGACGGCATCACAAGAGACGCCTACATTGAATACCTAGAAAGGCCCAGCATAGAAGATGGCGAGGAAGTCCTCCCGCTCACCCAAGAGCCTACATGGATGGATGCCTACGTCCGCTGCCTCACTGACGGCATCCTCCCTGATGATCGCAATGAAGCCAGGCTACTCAATTGGAGGGCTTCCAAATTCGTCCTCCTAGATGAATGTCTATACAGAGGTCGTTTTCGTACCCCCAGCTCAAATGCGTAGGGCCCGCCGATGCCGACTACATCCTTAGAGAAATCCATGAAGGCATTTGCGGAAATCACCTGGGGGCAGGTCCCTGGCCAGAAGGCCCTCCGTCAGGGATATTTCTGGCTCACCATGAAAGAGGATGCTGCCAAACTGGTTCAGAAGTGCGATGGTTGCCAGCGCCACGCACACATCCAGCATCAGCCGTCTACCCCGCTAAGCCCGCTTTTGGCTCCTTGGCCCTTCGCTCAGTGGGGAATAGACATCCTCGGGCCATTCCTCCCAGCTTTGGGGCAGCGGAGATTCTTGCTAGTGGCCATCGACTACTTCACCAAGTGGGTCGAGGTCGAGGCGCTGGCTAAGATCACCGAGAGTAAAGTCAAAGCCTTCTTCTGGAAGTCGATCATATGCCGTTTTGGCCTACCTCACACTCTCGTCATGGACAACGGCCGTCAGTCCAACAATGATGCATTCAAGGCTTTCTGCGGTGAGCTGGGTATTCGCCATCGATTCACCTCTGTCGGCCACCCCCAGACCAATGAGAGGCCGAGGTCATGAACCATACCATTCTTAGAGGGCTCAGGACTCGGCTAGATGGATCCAAGGGTCGATGGATGGAGAAGCTCCCCAGTGTGATATGGGCTTACCATACGACCCCCAGGGCCCCAACGGGCGAGACTCCCTTCAGTCTCGTCTTCGGATCCGAAGCTGTCATCCCTGTTGAGATCGGATTGCCCATTCCGCACGTGGAGTCCTTCAACGAAGAAAACAATTCCACACTGATACGAGCTAATCTGGACTTTATCGATGAAGCACACGACCGGGCGAGGCTACAAATGGTGACCTTCCGCCAGCGGGCCGCCGGTACTACAATGCCCGGGTCCATCCCAAGGTCTTTGCCATGGAGATCTAGTTTTGAGAAAGGCTGAGATATCTAAGCCTACAGAGGGGGGCAAACTATCCCCCAACTAGGAGGGTCCTTATCGTATCACCGAGACACTCCACCGGGGGGCATACGACTAGAAGAGCTCAATAAACAACCCATTCCGCGTACCTGGAACGTGGATAACCTCCGCCAATATTATCAATGATGTATCCCCCCAGAGTATGAGCAATAAAGAGGGCCCCTTCCAATGCCACAGCCTATTCTCCCTTGTGTCCAAGGACCAGATCTCGAAAAGAAGCTCGCCGGCATCGCGGCCTACGGGACACCAATTGGCCCGGCACGGAGATACCTTCGAGTCGGTTAAGACCCTAAAGGCTCCATACCGATCGAGTCACCCCTCGGGTGGCACATAAACCCCCGAGGTGGTTCTAAAGGAGCTCATCGGCATCGCGACCTATGGACACTACTTGGCCCGGCACGAAGGTGCCTTCAAGTCAGTTAAGACCCTAAAGGCTCCGTACCCATCGAGTCGCCCCTCGGACGGCACACAAACCCCCGAGGTGGTTCTAAAGGAGCTCGCTGGCATCGCGGCCTACGGGACATCACTCAGCCCCAGCACGAAGGTGCTCCGAGTCGGTTAAGACCCTAGAGGCTTCGTACCCAGTCGAGTCGCCCCTTGGGTGGCACACAAACCCCGAGGTGGTTCTAAGGAGCTCGCCGGCATCGCGACCTATGGGACACTACTTGGCCCCGGCACGAAGGTGCCTCTGAGTCAGTTAAGACCCTAAAGGCTCCGTACCCGGTCGAGTCGCCCTCGGGTGGCACACAAACCCCCGAGATGGTTCTAAAGGAGCTCGCCGGCATCGCGGCCTACGGGACACCACTCGCCCCGGCACGGAGGTGCCCCCAAGTTGGTTAAGACCCTAAAGGCTCCGTACCCTATCGAGTTGCCCCTTGGCGGCACACAAACTCCCGAGGTGGTTCTAAAGGAGCTCGCCGGCATCGCAGCCTATGGGACACCATTCGGCCCCGGCACGGAGGCGCCCCGAGTCGATTAAGACCCTAAAGGCTCATACCCGTTGAGTTGCCCCTCGGCGGCACACAAACCTCCGAGGTAGTTCTAAAGGAGCTCACCGGCATCGTGGCCTATGGAACACCACTCGGCCCCGACACGGAGATGTCCCCGAGTCGGTTAAGACCCTAAAGGCTCCGTACCCGGTCGAGTCGCCCCTCGGGCAGCACACAAACCCCGAGGTGGTTCTAAAGGAGCTCACCGGCATCGTAGCCTATGGGACACCACTCGGCCCCGCACGGAAGTGCCCCAAAGTCGGTTAAGACCCTAAAGGCTCTGTACCCGATGGAGTCGCCCCTCGGGCGGCACACAAACCCCTGAGGTGGTTCTAAAGGAGCTCGCCGGCATCGCAGCCTATGGGACACCACTTGGCCCCGGCACGGAGGTGCCCCCGAGTCAGTTAAGACCCTAAAGGCTCACTACCGGTCGAGTCACCTCTCGGACAGCACACAAACCCTCGAGGTGGTTCTAAAGGAGCTCACCGACATCGCGGCCTACGGGACACCACTCGGCCGAGATGGTCCTAAAGGGCTCCGCTTGGCCTTCACGGTCTTCGAGTTGGCCCAGACCTTTCCTGGTCAAGCCCCAGTCGGCCCCTGGCGCCCTCAAGTTGCTCTCAGCGCTAATTTGCCCTCGGATCATTCCAAGCCCTTAGAAGATTCGGGCACAGACGAATCTCCCTTCAAACGGCCTACGACAACTCAAGACATCTTCAGTAATTTCCTACGCGGCTAGTATCCCTCAAAGACGCATCCAAACGTTGGCAAATCTGGGGCTGCGATTCGGCCACGGCGTCGTCAATGTACGTAATGCTCAGAAATAGAAAACATCTCAGAAGGAAAGGTCCTCCTCATTAACAAGTACGGGGCCTTCCTTGTCGTTAGTTGCACGATAAAATGTTCGACCCAGAGAAAAGAAGAAACAAGCGAGACAAAGTGCAAAAACATCTTTACAAAAGGCTTTTCTTCATTAATAATGAAATTGAAGTACAAAATTTGGCCCGAGGCCGGTTCCAAAAAGAAAAGGGAAGAAGAAGAAACAGCAACTCTTCAGGGCTCGCTTGGGCTCAGCTATCTCTCGTCGTCCTCTTCCTCAGCCGGTTCCTCGTCAGATTCCCCGGGGCGGATCCCCTCGAGCTCGGCGATGTCGATTTTAAGAGCCGTGGACACCTTAGTTTTGCACATGTCGAAGCCCTTAACATAGGCATCGAGGCTGGCCTCGAGGACATCCTTCCCGAATTCCGATGAGGACTTATAGTTGGTTATGGCATGTCCCATCCCAGCCTCAGCCTGCTGAGCCCTGGCCTTGGCCTACTGGGCTTGCGTCTCAGCCCGTTGTGCCCTAGCCTCAGCTTCCTTGGCTCGCGCCTCAGCCTCCCAGGCTCGGCTCTCGGCCTCCTCGGCACGGGTACTGGCCTCGTTAGCACAGGCCACCGCCCCGGCCTTCTCTTGGCTCGCTTCGGCTGCCACCCTTTCTGCGGCGACGGCTCTCTGCGCGGCGGCGTGTGCCTCTTCCCATGCCACCATTTTTTTCCTTCTCCAATGGACAGGACCCACCAACCGGCCCAGACTCACGCAACCCCCACGAACCCCGCGGACATTCCCTTCTCACGGAACTCCACGTGGTTGTGCAGGTGTCAACCCCTTATAAAAGGGTAAGTCCACTCAGAAATAAGGTACGCAAATTGATACACTCGCTATCCTGATACTCAGAGAGGGATTCTCCCTTTTCTGAGGACTCATTTTTCTCCAAGAAGAGTTCGTCTGAGCTCTTCCTCAGCTGTGACCTCGGTTGCTGACTTGAGCGTCGGAGGATCCCACTGGAGCACCCCTCCGGTTTTAAAACTTTTTTGCAGGCCATCCGATCAGGCATGGATTCATGGATTAAGCAGCTCTCTTCTCCCGACGTTCAAGACCGGTGATCGGGCGTCATCGCTACCCATCCTAATGTACTCTCCCCCTCGTCTCTTCCTTCCTTCATCTCTCTTCCTCCTTCTGTTTCCCTCCCTTTAAAGCACTAAAATAGGAGGCACAAAATCACTAATAGGAGCGGCACAAAATCACTCCGTCTTTGCCGAGGGACTACCTTGAGCAACTGTCCTCATCTCTTTCTTTCCTTTTCTCTCTTTCTCCATCTCTCTCTCCTCTCCTTTTCTATCTCTCTCCCCTCTCACCATGCATCAAGGCTATGGAGATGCAATGGGCGGCAGCCGCCCCTGTTCCACCATCCACACCCCGCAATGTTCTTGCTTCCCTCCCTTACCTCTATCTCTCTCTCTCTCTCTCTCTTACCCTTTCTCCCTCTATCAATCCTTTTCTCTCTATCTCTCTTACACACTTTCTCTCTACATATGTTTATCTCTCTAACCTCAAGTTGGGTCCAAACCTAGCCCATATCCTTTTACTCAGGTGTTGACTCCAATCAAGGGCCATTTCTCATATCTACCTCAATCCCCCACTAACATAACCATGAAGACTAGGATCCCCATCCTTTATTCGTGATCAATATTGTTAGACTTATTTCATCCTATTCCTAATTAAGGTTGACTTAATTTTGTATGAGTGAATAGCAATCTAGACTTGGATTGAACTAGCAAAAGGGTTCACTTTGATCCATTGATTAAGGTAAATTTTTCACCCATGTTTTCTAAAAATTAACTAACTAATATGTTAAGATTGTAGAAAAATTTAGAGCTAGGTTGGAAGAAATAAATCAATTTTTTAAATAAAAAATATAGATTTGTTAATTTATTGGACTGCTAATTTTTAAGTGTTATTATATCATATTAATTTTATGTTACCAGGTGTGTTAGGTATGCCTATGGATAAGGTTGACATTTTTTTAATTTTGTTCCCCCATAAAGGTAAGAAAAATTGAATAAATCACCTACATTATTTTAATATTTCATATATATTTGTGTCCTTTATTACTATATAATTATCTTTATTATTATGAAAATCCATGACATGTCATTATCATAAATCATAATATTATAAAATTTAATTTCTCATTAAATGATGATGATAAATCCTGCATGTTATTAATCAATAAATTATAAGAAATTATAAAATAGGGTGGGTACAATTGGATTAGTCACATGAGTGTATACCAAGTCAAGGGTGACATATGATATTTCCCTTGGTTAATGTTGGCTATTGATGAAAGTATGGCATAACTGATATGAAGTTTGCCTACCATAGGATGGAGCATGATCATGTTTAGTCCAATGCTAAAATATAATAAGTTAAATAAATAAATAAATATGATATAATGAAGAAAGGGGGTCATTTGGACTTGATATGTGAGAGTATAGCCAACCACAAATAGGATCATGGCATTGATTATGGATACCAGTCATCGAGTGACATATATTATGAGTTGCTACAATAGGTCCAACATGGGACAAATGATGTGAAATTCACCTACCCTATGCTAGAGAGTGGTTGTGACTAGTCTAGATGTGAACTTATATAAGTGTTGCATTCAGCATATAGTGATAATTAATACTAATCTAAGATTATTGTGAATTGATGTTACTACTTTAATTATAAAATTTTATGCATAGCGTTGTTATCTTGATTATATTATCATAAATTATGCTATACATAATGACTATGTACGCTATGTTTTTTAGATTAGATATGTAATTTAAATTTTGTGCATTGTAACATTGACATATAAAATAGTTGATATTATTGTTATATTTTTTACTTTAATTTTCAATGATTATATAATTGCTTATATATTATTATTATTCATTTTGGTGTGCATAAAATGAGATTTTTTTATTGAGCTATTACATTATTATTATTGCTTTTTTTTAGGAGCCATAGGTCATCTAGCTTCAAAGTATAGTCTAAGATTTTTCATAAGAGCATAGCTAGTATTTTATATCTAATGCTGGATGTATTTGAACCATATATTTTAGACATATAAACTATTAATAACATATTTATTTTGTTCTTACATTTAATATTGGCTAAGAACTGAAGGCCTTGTATACTTGATAGGGTTATACCTTAAGAATTATGTGGTTGTGTCAAATGCTGAATTATGGGTTTGAGGCATGACAGTTGGTGGAGATGATAATTTCCATGCACTTTGGGGTAGATGGATATTGTCAAACAACTTGTATCAACTTGATTCTCATAGTATTTTTATAGGTAGATACTTTCATGCCTTATTTATTTTGGTTTTAGTGTTGAGATCTAATTTGAAGATGGAATCATTGATCATATGGGAATTATTGATCATATAAATAAGGCTTGTAGTTGTATAGATTATGATTACATCTTTTTCTTAGATTTTCTTGCCTTCTTTTCTTTGAATGATTCAGAAATAAATATCTAACAAATATAAAAATAATAATTAGACAAAGTATAAAATCATTTAAAAATTATAAAAAGAATATAAATGTGTTATGCAATGCATGTGAAGGAAGTTGATGGATGTATACCTTATACGATGTATGTTACTAGACATATATACTTGTCAAATAATGTTGCTTGTCTTATAAGCATATCCATATAGTCCACATATCTAGCGCAACACCAACACAAACTATCTTCCAAGAGGGCTACTAGAGTCCTCTTTGATGCCCACGCCATGAAACCGGCCAAGAGCCTATGATTGTGGCTCTAGAGTATAGATTAGGGAGAAACAAGAGAGAGAAAGATAAGAAAGAGCTGAAATTTTTGCAAATGCATATAGGAATTCTTTGCAAAATTTATAGATAAAGAAAAGTTTTATTAGGAGTAGAGAACCCAAAAAGGATTCAAACTCCTAGTCTCATTCAAACTCCATTTAGAATTAAGGAGATAGGATGGACTAACCATCTTATCTTAATCTCTCTGCAACCCATGTGGACACCCCAAGGGTCTTGGATTGGGTACAAAATTTTGACCCTAATCCTTGGGATTGGGTACAAAATTTGACCCTAGATCGAACACTAAAGATGAAATTTATCCCATAAACCCACATTAGGTAGCCAGTCAAAGAGCCAAATCACACTATTATAGAATTATCACTTGCACTGCTTGCAAGAACTCTAATCCTAAATCATGCTCGCTGGGTATGATTAAGATTATTCCAGGGAAATTGTCTAAATCTTACTATATTATATAAATATGAAACCTACCACAATTAACATTAACAATTTAGGACCACGTTCGCAATCCCATAACTTTAACTATAATATGACCTGTTAGAAGGGTTTATGCCTCGCAATCTTAGGGGATTTTCTTGAATTTATCAAGGACATATCAAGATTAGCATTTAGGATTGCAATAATGATTACGAGGGATAGTCGGACGATTTTATTTTATGATCAAAGTTTAAATGATTGGATGCATCATTAAGTTTTAATTAATATAAATGGGTCAATTGCAGCCTAGATAGCAATGACGTGACTTATTTGTTTAATCCTTCCTCTAAATTAAGGTATGCCTAATCTACACCTTAGACATATTATGACATGACATACCACTACGGAGACAATCATGAATGACACTATTGAAGATAATTTTCAGGGCATTGGCCTCCTCGATCAACAAGTCTTGCCTATTTTGCTCTGACTATGTGCCCAATGGCAATGACCCAAAGTAAATCTTAGAACAATCTTAACCAATGACTTGACTCCTAGCTACTGTTGCAGCTACTTAATGATTTGTTTAATCGAACGTAACTTAGGCACGGTGGTTTAGCATTTAAATGATCCAACCTCATGTGATGGCGGCTAAGAAAAGATAAGAGATAAGAAAATCATAGAGGCTCGCATCTAAAGTACTGCAGTACAGCATTTAAGTTTATCCCTGTCCAGTCTAGCAGCTACTTTGTTACCTTCAATGGATTTTTAAAATCTGGAAGGTTGATTGTCTTTCCTCATGCTGGATTCTTATGTTGAAACATGTTACGCAAAGTCAGTCAGTGCCCCTAGATATTTTCTCTTATTCTCTATAGCTGGGAATAAAGTTAATCAAAAGGATAATTCATGGTTAACCATGGTTAACCATGGGATATCCCCTCAATTTATTTCCTAGAGAATGTAGAAATAGCTGGTTATCCCTCCAAATAAAAGTAAAAAAAAAAAAAAGTTATCCTATGCTGTCAATGGGATAGTCAAGGGATATCCCTAGGGATAGCCAGGGAATAAACTCTATCCCATACATTATCCATGGCCACTACCTAAGCTACACAATTCAAGCGCACCATGCCAAAAAACCTACAATCATACTTTTATATTGATGTATGGAACGTAGTTGTGAAGCACTGGTAAAATAAATACAAATTGAGTCAACCCTGGAGTAGCTAATTGATTCAGATGGATGATTGATTATGCAAACATATTTTATATATGGCTAATTTTTAACACTTGTGGTTAATTGCCAGAACACACTTAACTACTGACACTAAATTAATCCTCCAACCACAAACTCTAAGATGTTCAGGCTGGCTATCTCAAACGTGAACTAGTAATATTTCTTGAATTATCGAAATATTTCTCTTACAAACTTTTCTGAAGTAATTTTTGTTTTTGCTTATTTTCATGAACAGCAGAAGGCAATCGACACACTAGTAAGAATATTTTATTATATATAAATATCATAGATTTGATACACAAAGCCTCTCTTTATGTATTAACTAAAATTAATTGTACATGTATATGATTCTCTCCAAATCTCGCAATGACGTAGCATCATGCATCATAATAATATTTTTCATAGCGATACGATTCTAAAAAAATATCCTCATATACATAATTGATATCAAATGATGGTGGTGGTACCACTATTAATTGTAATTGTTATCTCATGAATAGTTATTTTAGCACAAATAAATATAAATCATCCAGAGTGTTCCTTTTTTTTCTTTTATGTTTTTAATATTTAAACTTTTGTCAAATTGCTAGTACTTTTGAGTTTTGAATGATTAAACCTAACCAAATTATTTGCTAGGCACTTAAGTGAAGACTATACTGAATGTAGAATTGAAAATTATATATAATAAGATAGCTGGTGCTACAACATTATCAAACCCGTGATAAATTTTAAGAAGTTAATAAGATAAAATATGTCAATCTTGTTATCAAGCAAAACCGTATTAGCTTTGAAAATTAGGTTCCATTATATTTTCTAATATTTTTTTAACAATAAAAATTTAAACTTATTTTTTCAATACCATCATATAATATTTTACGTTTTTGTATGCACTTGAATTGTCATTATTTACAGCACCTACAAATGGACAAAAGCTCGTAGAATTTGTTCAGATCGGAAGCTTTTTGCGCACTCCGGATGAAGTGGCATGGACGCTTCTAGAGGCGCGCTAGGTGGCAGCATGGATTTAAAAAATCTGGGAAGTTGGCATCATAGCTTTCACGTGTAACCCGAGCCAAACTCTAGAAATCTGGCTACTATGAACCTGTGAGTAGACGTCGCCTTAATTGACTCCGTTGCCTTCACTCCCCGGCAGCGACACTGCTCTGCTTGGAGTCATCGCCGTCGTCGTCGTTCATAGGGTTCATAGGGGGGGGGCGGCCTTGGCGACCAAATCGCACCCATCACAAATAGACTCTTTAAAAACCTCTCCCCTTCTCCAAAGTCAAGGTTAGGCAAGGAGAGGCGTAGTCGTTGGAAATGTGCAGGGCAAATTAATGAGTTTTATTTTTATTATTTGAGAGGCTGATAAAGCTACGTTGGCAGCGAAAGAATTTGAACTTTTAGACTCTTAATTTCTATGATAAAGCTTTATACGGTATGAGCCGTCATTTTCTACGTTATTAGGTTTCTTCATATCGCTCGCTTCGACGGAATTGTCCTGGTCATTCTTCAATCAATTCTTTGTTTTAAAATGTCTGATCTATTTTGCGGGATGTTTATAATTTTTAAATTAGACATGTTTATAGAAAAACTAATGCAGCGGTCGATTGGGTGATGACTTCTATGGCTCATCATTCTGATTTTTAGTTTTGACGATAGGTAAACCTTTGTTCTATCATACTCAAATAAATTTTATATTTTAATTTATCTAAATTGGCTCATACTAAGATAGTATAGTTATCGGTATGTACCAAGAAGAAGAGGAGGAGGAGGAGGCGTGGTTGCAAACATCTGTCTCATTCAAAGCAATCAACTGGAGTTGGTCAGGCCACCAACTTCAACACCCTGGCTTCGAAGGAAGGAATAGGACGGCAGGTTTTGACCCGCATGGGATTTAAGCAACTTTAATTAAAATAAATAGTGAAAATGTTAAAAATAAAAAATATATATTAAAAAAAAATAAATCAAGAGTTTATCTGGACTCTTCCTCTTTCTCTTTCAATCTTTTGTCATACATTGATGATAGTGCCCCAGCCCATAAAATCCATCTTCTAAACGATTGTCTATGTCTATCAGCAGAACAAGAATGCATCTTTAGGACTTTTCATTTGTCTCTTACTCTCTCTCATGATGCTTAATGATGATATCCTAAGATCAAAGCTACTTATGCTTATATTAAAAAAAAAAATCAACCACATTCTACAAAGGTTAAAATTTATATTTCATAAAAATTACAAACTAATCCTTATTACTAAAGAACAAGATTGTTGGGATTAAAGTTGAAATTAAAGTTAATCGTTATTACTAAAAGATAAAGTTTGTTAAAATAAAAAAAAACTATTCTATAATTTTTAAAAACTTACCATGACTTCCAACACTCTTCCTCATTGCGAACTTCCTGCTAACAATATTGAACTTATTATTGCCCAAGTGATGAGGACACTTTAAGAGTGATCACCACAATCCTTACTAGGTTGCTTAATATATTCTTCCAACCATAGATATGTATACAATGGTTTGAGGAATATTGATGCGCTCTTGCTTGGCTCATCCTCGAGAGGAACTACCGTGGTGATGCCTCTTGAGAAAGATGAGAGCCAACGGTGTAGGAACAAATAAACAACCATTTGGAGTCCACTTTGAGGAGCAATCACTCAAGATGTAGTCTTTGTTATCCACCTTTGAGGAGCAATCACTCAAGATGTCCATGTCGATGTGGGCAAACCCCTCTGGCCGGGGGCGAGAGCTCATGGGAGCAAAGCTTCCTTCTAGCAGCAATTCTCCTATGAGAATGTTGAAGAAAGTTGTGATTCCTATGGAGCTCTACACTTCGCCGGCAATTACATCTCAGTGCCAGAGCAAGCTCCCTCCTCGGATAGGCCCAAATTCGGACCTTGGATGGCAGCAGTCCGACATAGGAGGTCACCTCAGCTTCAGTCATCGGACTCCAGAAAGACGGATCAGGTGGATGCGCGGTCTTCCTCTGCTTCGGGGGAGGGGTGGCAAATCCCCAAGAAGGTCGCTCGAAGGCAGAGGAGCATGCTCCCCCTAATGGCCAGCCTTCCTCTTTTGTGAAGACATTTTCGGATCATGGCAAGGGAGGTCCAGTGCAAGTGTGCCGGTCCACTATTGCTTTGCCGATTTCAGCAACTAATACCCAGGCTGAGTTTTAGTTGGCTGCATTAGTGGATACAACTTTGGGGCCATTGAAGAGGGCCCAACCTGTTGAGTCTAACACTCAGCGAGTGGCCTTCAAGTCCACTAAAGCTAAAGGCAAAGCTCCCCTCGCTGCTAAAGGAAAGGAGCCAACATCCTTCACTTTTTCAGCTTCGTTAGACTTGTTAGTGTATGCCCTATATCCAATTGGATTGAATATGAATACATTCTATGAATACAAATCAAATAAAATGGTTTCTTTATCTATCCAGATGTCTTTTATTTGATATATTTCTGTGAGATAAAGTCCAAAAGAATGTGAACCGTGCATATGGAATTTGTAATAGAGATTACAAATTGTGAGATCCAAATTGCACGTTATGGTTCGATTCTTTAAACTTCCCTAGTCGATGTGTAGATGGGACTGGACACCATCGAACACCGTGAGACTGGCACACATTGCATATCCTCACCCTTGGGTGAGCAGCTGATTTCACAAGCTGAAGTATGAAGATACTTGGATAGGTGTGTGGATGCTCGTTATTGTAACGATGCATTGGATGACCCGTACAGAGATCCCATATGGATATTCTATATAGTGTCGATGGTTGATCTCTAATGATGGTGGTGTGAGTGATCCTTTGACTTGAGATCTTCATTGCATCTCATGTGTGGAATGTCATGCTTTGACGGCATCCAAACGTCGCTCTAGCCACGGGTGGCAAATATGGTGTCGGTTGGGTATGACATGAAGCACATGAAGATGGTGTTTGATCAAGACAGGATTCATCTCCCTTGATAGAAAGGGTTATATCCCACGGCCACTTGATGGATTAAATTGATTGTTAAATCCTTGCAAGGTTGAGTTGGAATTCGAAATGGTTTCGAAGTTCTAATTCATATGAGTCAATTTTTCTGAGATCAAGTAAACAAAGATCAATTACAGGGTTGACACATTCCATACCACTGATTGATCTGGGATATGTGACGAAAGGATTTGATCATACGGTAACCGTTCATGGACAGGTGTTGATGGTCACGTCAACAAAACCTTTAGCAGTTGGGTGGTCATGATGCTTTGCTAGAGGCCTCTCATGATCTATAATCATGTTGTTGAATTGGACAAAGAGTTGTCCAATCATTCCTAGGGTCTATGATTAGGACATGATTATTGCCAACATGTTAAAGGGCCTAATGGGTCACACGCATTAAGGAGAATTTTGGATGAATTAAAATAAGAATTAAATTAGATTTAATTCAGATAAGATGATCAATTAAATAATTGGGTGAGACCCAATTTAAAGAAGATAAATAATAATGGATATGATCCATTATAGTAGAAGGAATGTTAAGGAGAAATTATTTGTGCATATGATGAACAAATAATTGGATACCCAAATATGACTTGATCCATGTGATGGATGGCTCTGATTATTCGGTATGGATGGCCAATCTCAGCCATGTGAAGATGGAATCATGCCCATGGGATGAGGCATGATGAATCTCTACGGTTCGATGATGAACACGTACAAATTGGGCATGTAGTTATGAGATAACCAACTCCTAATTTCAAAGGCTGAGATTGTGACACTTGGATTAACGTTACCATGAGAATGGGAGTTTCTTGTTTCTTGGATTAAGTTACCATGTTACCATGAAGATGGAAGTTTCTTATTACCATGAAAAGAGTCTCTTCCTCTTTTCTCTTTTCACCCTATAAATATGTTCCTTCCTACCTAGGAAGAGAGAGCATGAGAAGAAAAGATTAGATCTTTTCTTCAAAGATATCTTCTGTATTTCTGTAAGGGGATTCAAGAGGCGCTAGCACCCCTCTCTCTCCGTAGTGTCATCTTCATACCTTGGAGGTCTTCATCCCTCTTCTCCGCGTGGATCACCGTTAGAGGCCGGACACGTGGACGGCTAGTGGCAGAGGATTAACCGGCTTCATCCTCATCTACATCGATAAAGGACTCAGGTATGAATAAAATTAGATTTTATTTGAGATTTAATGAATTGTTCCTAAGGATCCTGGGCATCTGAAAATTTTATATTATATCTTAATGTTTATATGAATTTGATTCATATCTTGTATACATAATTCCCAGTGGTATCAGAGCCCCTTAGGCTACAGATTCATTAATCTGATAGGATACTTGAGTCAATATGATTGATAATATTTTTTTATTATGCTTAAAATCATGAAGAGTTTTCATATGTTGATAATAAATCTAAAATATAATAAAATATTTATTATTTGATGATAAACAATATTATTTAGATTTATGCATGTTCATTATCATGTTCAAATAGAGTACTTTGATATATATCAGAGAAAAGATTTATTATATGATAATAAATAATAATAATTTAGATTTAATCATATATGTGTCATGTTAAAATAGTAATTATTATTTATGCATGATAGATACTATATGCTGAAATCCTAGAAATCATGTTTAGGATTTAATTTTAGCATGATTATTGATATGATTAAGATTGATATTCTTATGATAATGAACATTGAAAACTTTTTGGAGGGATTTGTGATTAGTAGACTAAAATTTATCATGACAAGAATTTACAGGATTTACATGGGATGTGAAACCGACATGTCATAACATGTAATTAAATGATAAGAAAATTTAAAATTTGAATTAAGAATTCTTATCATAACACCCTAGCTAGATCACTATCTATAGTTATCATAAAATGTAATAGATGATAAAGATTTAGGAAACTTAGACTTAACCATGTCATTGTTTGATCCTATGATCCCATAATTGATCTAATCAATTGGGCTTAACTACATTGGTGTCTAGAAAGGTTTGATCATGGTTTTTAATTGCTCCGTTCGCTGCCTGGAAAACCCATTCAATGGATCGAAGGGTATGCTAAATAGGACCCCATTGATCAGCTGATCTGGCCATTGTTAGGAAAGCTCTTAATTGATTAAATCAATTAAGGTTGATCAGGATGGTAGCAATTGATTTGGTCACATGATTAGGGTTCCTAAATTAGATAGTGATCAGGATCCTAATTTGATTAGGAGTCCCAATCATAGATCTTATGAAATTAAGGTTAATTGAGATTAATCTAAAATCTACATATAGGATATGTAACCTAGCATAGTACAAATGTTGTAGATGTAGATGACCTATATGCGCTAAATCCCTCCACGAATATTAAGTCATAAGCCTTCCATTGTTCACATGATACAAAATCATTAGGTCATGAGATTTGTCGTGCCAAAGCCGAGGTCGAGTGTACTTATGAGGAGTTGATTGTGGAACAATGGGTTGACTTAACTAGATTAGCTGGCATAATTGGCCAAAGTCAGGGTCAGTCTAATCTAGAGGCAAACTTTAGGGTGATCACATATGGATGTAATTGACAAGGCAATGTCCCCTAAATGATCTAGGAGTCACATTAGATGTGATTGATGATAATCTACCAAATTTGGCTTACCGAGATTTGTTGTGCCAAAGCCAAGGTCAAGGTAATTCAAATGAGGATCCTAGCCCACTAAGGAAATTGAATGCCAATTTCTCGAGATTAATAGAGAGGGCTATTAACCTTGATAAAATAGTGGGAGAAACCAACTTAATTAAAAATCTAGAATTACCATATTAAGTTGGTGATTAGTATTCATAGTAATTGACTCGTTCTAATTTTATGTAGGTTATCAGAGAAACCATGAGTGTAAACATCAACCTTAGGAATATTTTAGAATCCAACAAATTGACTGGACTCAACTTCCCTGATTGGCTAAGGAATGTAAGGATCGTTCTTCGATCTGAAAAATTCTTTTTGTCCTAGATGAGGTTGCACCGGAGGTCCCACCAGCGGATGCTCCGACTGAGGTTCATGTGGCATACAACCGGTATAAAGATGCTGAAGACATGGCCACATGTTTGATGTTGGCCTCGATGTCACCTGATCTTCAGAAACAGCATGAGCATAATGCTCAGGAGATTTTGATGCACTTGCAAGAGTTGTTTGGTGCACAGTCTCGATATGAGAGGTTTCAAACTTCTAAAGAGTGTTTCAGTGCAAAATGACTGAGGATTCATCAGTGGGTGCCCACGTACTGAAAATGATCAATCTGATTGAGAAGTTGGCACGATTGGGTTTTGTGATGGATCATGAACTAAGTATTGACTTGGTTCTACAGTCATTACCTCCCAGCTATTCGCAGTTTGTTCTTAATTTCAACATGAACAAGCTAGAGACATCTCTACCTGAGCTCGCGAATATGCTGACGAATGCCGAGCCCAACATTAAGAAAGAAAAGGGGCAGGTTATGGTCGTGGAGTCTTCTGGCGCTCGTAAGAAGCGGCCAAAGAAGAATAAGGTCCAAAAGGCCAAGGCGACTAAACCAAATAAGGGCATTAAGAAAAACAAAGTAGCCAAGGGGAAGTGTCACTTCTGTGGCAAGGAAGGGCACTGGAAGCGAAACTGCAAGGCTTATCTGGCTAGCCTGAAAGAAAAGAAATACAGATGCTTCTACATCAGGTATATTTATGATTGAGATGTTTTCTTCTGTTACTTCTTATTCCACTTGGGTATTGGATACCGGTTGTGGATCTCATATTTGTATTAATATGCAGATGATAAGAAGCAGTAGAAAGCTGAAAAAGATGAAGTGATCCTGCGCATGGGAAATGGAGCAAAGGTTGCTGCTTTAGCTATAGGATCTTGTTCTTTGTCTTTGCCCACTGGGCTTGTAATGGAGCTTAATAATTGTTACTATGTTCCAAACATAACAAAGAACATTATTTTTGTTTCATGTCTTGTAAATGATGGATATACATTTGAAATTGGAAATAAAGGAATTTTAATTTTTAAAAATGAAATGTTCTTTGGTTCTGCTGAAATGTTCAACGGGATTTATGTTTTGAATTTACAATGCCCTATTCTCAATGTAGAAACTAAGAAATTAAAATCAAATAATTCTAAGAACTCATTCCTATGGCACTGTCGTTTAGGCCATGTAAATGAAACACGTTTAACCAAGTTACATAAGGATGGCTACTTGGGCTCATTCGATTGGGAATCGTTTGAGGAATGTGAGTCGTGCTTACGTGGCAAAATGACTAAGTCATCCTTTACTAAAAAGGGTGAGCGAGCAACTGAATGTTTAGGACTAGTACATTCGGATGTATGTGGTCCTATCAATATTCAGGCAATAGGAGGTTTTTCTTACTTCATCACATTTATAGATGACCATAGCAGGTATGGTTATGTATATCTGATGAAGCACAAATCTGAAGCCTTTGAAAAGTTCAAAGAATTCAGATCCGAGGTAGAAAAACAAAGTGGCAAAAGTATTAAGATACTTCGATCAGATCGAGGTGGGGAATACTTAAGCCATGAGTTCTTAGAATATTTGAAGGAGAATGGGATTCTCTCTCAGTGGACTCCTCCTGGTACGCCACAGCATAATGGTGTATCAGAAAGGAGAAATCGCACATTATTAGATATGGTGCGATCAATGATGAGCCTTGCAAATCTTCCAAAAATGTTTTGGGGTTATGCCCTACACACAGCCGAATACACTCTAAACCGAGTTCCGTCTAAGTCGGTCAGTTCCACTCCCTATGAGATATGGTGTGGAAAGAAACCAACCCTTAGTCATCTAAGGATTTGGGGTTGCTACGCTTATGTAAAGCGTAATGAGTCAGACAAGCTGGAGCTAGATCCGACAAGTGTAATTTTGTGGGTATCCTAAAGAAACAAAAGGATACTACTTCTACCACCCACTCGAGCAAAAGGTTTTTGTCTCAAGGCATGCCATATTCCTAGAGAATGAGATTTTTCTAAGAAATGGTAGTGGAAGAAATATTGAGATTAGTGAAACTCAAGAACCACAAATTGACACAGACCGATTAGATGACATGGAGCAAATGTCAAATGCAGTGGGAGTTGAGCAGGAGACTCAACTCACATTCAGGCAACATTTACGTGAGCCTCTATCAGAAATGATGGAGCCACAGGTAGCTCCAAGTACACATCAGCTACGTAGGTCTAGTAGAACACATCATATTCCTGAGAGATATGGATTTCTTATAGAAGATGATGAGCCTACTAACTACGAGAAGCAATTTGTGACATTGACTCCAAGAGATGGCTTGAAGCCATGAAGTCTGAAATGGACTCCATGTACGACAACCAAGTATGGACTTTGGTTGATCCACCTGAAGGGATAAAACCCATTGGGTGCAAATGGGTCTTCAAGAAGAAGACAGACATGGATGGTAATGTGATTACCTATAAGGCGAGGCTAGTTGCAAAAGGTTACAAGCAAAGGCAAGGTGTTGACTTTGATGAAACCTTTTCTCCGTAGCCATGCTTAAGTCCATAAGGATTTTGCTTGCGATTGCAGCCTATTACGATTATGAGATATGGCAAATGGATGTCAAGACCGCCTTCCTAAATGGTGATTTAGTGGAGGATGTGTATATGACACAACCTGAGGGTTTTGAGTCCATTGATTCTCAAAAGGTATGCAAGCTGCAAAGGTCCATTTATGGACTTAAGCAAGCCTCTAGAAGTTGGAACATCCGTTTTGATGAAACAATCAAAAAGTTTGATTTTATCAAAAATGAGGATGATCCATGTGTGTACAAGAAGGTTAGTGGGAGTGTTATTATTTTCCTGATATTATATGTAGATGACATATTATTGATAGGAAACAATGTATCCTTGCTGCAAGAAGTGAAGGAATGGTTGTCCAGCAAGTTCTCCATGAAAGATTTGGGAGAAGCAGCCTACATACTGGGTATTAAGATCTATAGAGATAGATTTAGGAGGTTGCTTGGATTGTCCCAATCAACGTACATAGATAAAGTGCTAAAACGGTTTAGCATGGAGGAATCCAAGAAGGGATTCCTGCCGGTATCGCATGGATACATCTCTCCAAGGACATGAGTCCTAAGACCCAAATGGAGAGAGAGCACATGAATAGGATTCCATATGCCTCAGCAATCGGATCCATCATGTATGCGATGCTATGTACGAGACCTGATGTTTCTTATGCATTGAGTATCACTAGTAGATACCAGGCAAACCCTGGTGAGAAACATTGGATGGCCGTCAAGAATATCCTTAAGTACTTACGAAGGACTAAGGATATGTTCTTGGTTTATGGAGGACCCGAACTCATAGTTCAGGGTTATACGGATTCTAGTTTTCAGTCTGATAAAGATGATTATAAATCTCAATCAGGCTATGTCTTTACACTCAATGGCGGTGCAGTCTGGAAAAGTTCCAAGCAGGAGATGACTGCCGACTCTACGACCGAAGCTGAGTACATCGCAGCATCAGATGCAGCCAAAGAAGCAGTTTGGATCAAAAAGTTCATCACTGAACTTGGTGTGGTTCCAAGCATTGCTGATCCAGTACACTTGTATTGTGACAACAATGGAGCTATTGCGCAAGCTAAGGAGCCAAGGTCTCATCAGAGGTCCAAACATGTACTCAGGAGATACCATGTAATTAGAGAGATTATTGGTAGAAATGATGTAAAAATAGAATGAGTCCCCACTGAGGATAATGTAGCTGATCCGCTCACTAAAGCCCTGCCGCAGCAGAAGCATGATAATCATGTTAAGTCACTCGGTATTAAATACATGGGTGAATGGCTCTAGTGCAAGTGGGAGATTGTTAGTGTATGCCCTAGATCCAATTGGATTGAATGTTATACATTCTATGAATACAAATCAAATAAAATGGTTTCTTTATCTATCCAGATGTCTTTTATTTGATATATTTGTCTGTGAGATAAAGTCCAAAAGAATGTGAACCGTGCATATGGAATTTGTAATAGAGATTACAAATTGTGAGATCCAAATTGCACGTTATGGTTCGATTCTTTAAACTTCCTAGTCGATGTGTAGATGGGACTGGACACCATCGAACACCGTGAGACTAGCACACATTGCATATCCTCACCCTTGGGGTGAGCAGCTGATTTCACAAGCTGAAGTATGAAGATACTTGGATAGGTGTGTGGATGCTCGTTATTGTAACGATGCATTGGATGACCCGTACAGAGATCCCATATGGATATTCTATATAGTGTCGATGGTTGATCTCTAATGACGGTGGTGTGAGTGATCCTTTGACTTGAGATCTTCATTGCATCTCATGTGTGGAATGTCATGCTTTGACGGCATCCAAACGTCGCTCTAGCCACGGGTGGCAAATATGGTGTCGGTTGGGTATGACATGAAGCACATGAAGATGGTGTTTGATCAAGACAGGATTCGTCTCCCTTGATAGAAAGGGTTATATCCCACGGCCACTTGATGGATTAAATTGATTGTTAAATCCTTGCAAGGTTGAGTTGGAATTCGAAATGGTTTCGAAGTTCTAATTCATATGAGTCAATTTTTTCTGAGATCAAGTAAACAAAGATCAATTACAGGGTTGACACATTCCATACCACTGATTGATCTGGGATATGTGACGAAAGGATTTGATCATACGGTAACCGTTCATGGACAGGTGTTGTTGATGGTCACGTCAACAAAACCTTTAGCAGTTGGGTGGTCATGATGCTTTGCTAGAGGCCTCTCATGATCTATAATCATGTTGTTGACTTGGACAAAGAGTTGTCCAATCATTCCTAGGGTCTATGATTAGGACATGATTATTGCCAACATGTTAAAGGGCCTAATGGGTCACACGCATTAAGGAAATTTTGGATGAATTAAAATGAGAATTAAATTAGATTTAATTCAGATAAGATGATCAATTAAATAATTGGGTGAGACCCAATTTAAAGAAGATAAAATAATAATGGATATGATCCATTATAGTAGAAGGAATGTTAAGGAGAAATTATTTGTGCATATGATGAACAAATAATTGGATACCAAATATGACTTGATCCATGTGATGGATGGCTCTGATTATTCGGGTATGGATGGCCAATCTCAGCCATGTGAAGATGGAATCATGCCCATGGGATGAGGCATGATGAATCTCTACGGTTCGATGATGAACACGTACAAATTGGGGCATGTAGTTATGAGATAACCAACTCCTAATTTCAAAGGCTGAGATTGTGACACTTGGATTAACGTTACCATGAGAATGGGAGTTTCTTCTGTTTTCTTGGATTAACATTACCATGATTACCATGAAATGGAGTTTCTTCTGTTTCCTTGGATTAACGTTACCATGAGAGGTCTCTTCTTCTCCCTTGGAACGTCTTTTCACCCTATAAATATGGTTCCTTCCTCCTAGGAAGAGAGAGCATGAGAAGAAAAAGATTAGATCTTTTAGATCTTCAGATATCTACTGTATTTCTATAAGGGGATTCAAGAGGCGCTAGCACCCCTCTCTCCCGAAGTGTCATCTTCATACCTTGAAGGTCTTCATCCACTCTTCTCCGTGTGGATCACCGTTAGAGGCCGGACACGTGGACGGCTAGTGGCAGAGGATTCACCGGCTTCATCCTTTCTACATCGATAAAGGACTCAGGTATGAATAAATCTAATATTTTAGATTTTATTTGAGATTTAATGAATCTCCTAAGGATCCTGGGCATCTAGGAATTTTATATTATATCTTCTTATATATTTTTAAATTTGATTCATATCAAGAATACATAATTCCCAACAAGACTCAGTCTGGGGGTCAGGTGCCCTTACTCACTGGGGAACCAAGAAACTCTGTAGCATGGCAAGGCCTAACCCGGGGGCTGCTTCTGGGATCTCCCAACCGAAGATGATGGTGGGATACACCCATGAGTTCGCTGTCTACCAGCTTAAGTAGGCCATTCAAAAAGTTGATACGGGGAGGGGTGATGGATTCTTCCTAGTCATAGGAGTGCAATGGGAAGGAACCATTGGAGGGTTCCCCTCCAGTCAGCGTTCATTCTGATGAGGAGATGCCTGGGGCTAGGGTCGGGGTCCTTCCCACTCAAGTATCAGAATAAAGATACTTCTTTGGAATGTGAGAGGAGCCTTGAAACCTTCGTTCTGCTCCTTTTTGGGAGGCTTATGCAGTTGCATAATTTTAACATTTGTGTCCTTTTGAAAACTCGATTGTTTGGAGTCAGTTTGGCTCGCTTTTGGAGACTGATTTCTAGATCCTGGGTTTCTTATGCTGTTGAGTCTATCGATCTTTTTGGTGGCATTCTGGTGCTCTGGAGAAACGATGGGATTATAGTGGATGCCTTTCATTACTACGGTCAGCAAGTTGCTGCTGTCATTTCTGAGGGAACCTTTGTCCCCTGGCTCCTATCGGTGTTTATGCCAGCACTGACTTCCGAGAATGTCGGGTGCTTTAGGATGAGATTCAGTCTTTGCTTGCTCAGAAAATCCCCTCCCTTATTGCAGGCGACTTCAATTGCATAATGGGGGCCTATGAGAAGAGAGAAGGTAGACAGACTGTTGGATCTGTGGGCAGAGTTAAGTTTAAGTCTTTCATCTCTACTGCCGGTCTCTTGGATCTAGGGTTCCAGGGGTTTCCAGTTTATAGGTGCAATAATCGGCAGGGAACTGCCAGAGTGTGGAAAAGGTTGGATAGGGCCATGACTACCTCTAGTTGGCTTCAGATTTACCCTTCTACCATCGTCACCCATTTGTCCCGCATTGCCTCGGATCACTGCCCTCTTCTTATATCTACTGATGCGGTTTTTTAGCAGAGTCAACATTTCAGATTTGAGAAGTTTGGACTTCCTATTCTTCTGCTAGGGCTATCATCTTTGAGGTATGGCGAGTGCCTATCAGAGGGAGTGCTATCTACAGGCTATCGAGGCATCTTGTTCTTACTAGACGCAGGCTATCCCGTTGAATAGAAGGAAGGTGGAAGACATTGTGAGGCAAGTTGAGCAAGTTGAAGCTAGTAGTGCTACGCTCCAGGACAAAGAGGATCAAGAGGGATTTCTTGATGAGTCTGATCTGTTGTCCCTTCGCTTCAGCCTATCGATCCATCATTTTCTTCTTTTGCAGCAGGAGATCTTTTGGAAGCAGAGGTCCTGGATCCAGTGGATTAAAGAAGGGGACTCTAACACCATATTCTTTCATCAGGCACTCTCAAACGTCAAGCATGAACCATATCAGGCACATAGCTGATGATGAGGGTCATTTCCAGGAGGATGATCAGGTGATCAGGACTAGATTCTTCATTTCTTTCGATCTAGATGGACTGCTCTTACTGGTGATGTTGTTTGCCCTGTTTTGACCCCTAATAGGGTCTCTGATACGGAGAATGACTTTCTTATTTGACCCATTTCATGAAGGACATTCGGTTGGCTTTATGAGACCTGGGTGCGGATAAGGCCCCAGGGCCTGACGGGTTCCCTCCTTTCTTCTTCCATCATTATTGGGGTATTCTGGGTTAGAATGTTGTACAGGCCATCTAGCTTATCTTTCAGTCGAAAGCCATTCCCATTGAGTGAAACCAAACTTTTGTAACCCTAGTTCCTAAACGTCCGGATGCTACCACTCTCCAGCACTACCGGCTATTAGCCTCTGCACTACCTTATATAAGGTATGTGTGCGTCTTTTGATCTTTCGGATGTGATTGGTGATCCCTCATCTTATTTCTCCAGAGCAAGGAGCTTTCCTCAGAGGCCGTAGCATCACTGATAATGCCCTGCTTGCTTAGGAGTTCATGCATGATCTTCAGCGAGCCTCTGGTCATCACTGTCTCATGACCGTTAAGCTGGACATGGAGAGAACTTACGATAGACTGAGTTGGGCTTTCCTACGATGCACTCTCTATGAGTTTGGCTTTGAGGAGCTCTTTATTGACTAGATCATGGCCTGTGTTTACCATCCATCCTTTTTGCTTCTTATTAATGGGGAACAGACTAATTACTTTTACTCCGAGGTCGGATTGAGGCAAGGATATCATCTTTCGCCATTTTTGTTCATCCTCTCTGCTGATGCTTTATGCGGGCACTATCTCAGGCATAGCAGGGCTCTTCTCTGATACCCTACAGTGTGGGGCTTCAAGGGCCTTCTCTATCCCATCTACTATTTGCCGATGATTGCATCCTTCTAGGCAAGGCTTTAATAAGCAATGCTACCACTTTTGCCTCTATACTTCAATCTTATTGTTGTGCTCTGGTCAGAAAGTTAACCTGAGTAAATCCTTGATCTGCTTTAGCCCCTTGACGACGTCTTCTTTAAGGGGGCTATCATGCAAATCATGGGTATCTCGGTTATGACAGACCGGCTTTCCTATTTGGGGATTCCTATTACGGGGAGATGCCACAGAGCTCTGATTTCAGTGACCTAAAGAGGCGTATCCATGATCATCTGGATGGATGGCAGGTTACTAGACTTTCTATGATGGCAAGGATTACTCTATTACAATCTATGCTTCCGTCTCTTTCTTTATGTCTGTTATCTAATGTGGCTATTCCATTGACATGCTTGAGGAAGATTGAGAGATATTTCAGGAACTTTCTCTCGGCCTCGATGCAGGATGGACATGGTACTCATCTTGTAGCTTGGGACATTATCTGTCTTTGATTACTGAGGGAGGGTTGGGGATCCAGTCCCTTACTATTTGGAGGGAGGCTCTGATTGCTAAGCACGCCATGTAGTTTTGCTTGAACCGCACTATATGTGGAGCTCCTTCATGCATGCCAAGTATGAAGATTGAATTTCTTCTAATGATCCTCAGCCTACTCATGGCACTCCTTCTGGAATGAGGTCTGTCGGTATGCTTTGGATATTCTGAATAGCATTTCATGGATGATTGGGGATGGAGTCTCGATGGATATTGTTCGGGATACGTGGATTGCAGACCTTCTCTATCTCGTTGGCCTACCTTTGTTAGTACTTCCATCCCTAATGGCATGAGAGTCTCTAATTTAATTATCCAAGATCATTCTGCTTGGCATACTCCTTTGCTATCCACATTCTTCGAGGATGACCTCTATCGTTGTATTCTTTTCACTCCTCTCATTCTGGATCATACCTCCGATATCAGGGTTTAGAGGAGATCCTGTCTGCCTCGGGCTCCTATTAGGGATCTCCTGAGGATTTATAGGCCACAGTCCCAGCAGCTGATGGATGTAGCATGGAACTGGCATCTTTCTACTCACCCTAGGGTTCAGTTATTTGTTTGGAAGCTGGCTCGGAACTGTCTTCCCACCTGCTCCCTTCTCTCAAGGCATGGTTTGAGCATCTAGCCCATTTGCTTATTATGTGGCTTAGAGGAGGAGTCGATCGACCATGCTATTTTCATCTGCTCCAGTGCTAGACATATATGCCAGATTTTAGATGATCGGCCCTAAGATGTTGGTACTTTTTTCTTCTGAATCTCCTTTCTGGGGTTGATCAAGTGGGACTTGAAGAGGGGTAGCCGCCAGAAGGTTACCTCAAGGGCTTACATTGCTAATCCGATTTGGTTATCTCGAACCAGTTGGTGTTCACTGATGAGGCGGCTTCTTCCTACAGGATTATCAGTACAACCTTCTTCTTAGCTACAAAGTACACTATCCATCACTCAGCTCTTGATTCTGACAGCCCTGGCCTCTGAAGCTCCCATGCTGCCCTAGCAACGCACTGGCGTAAGGTTTTATTTCTTAGGAGCCTCCACCTCTAGGGTTTGTCTAAATCAATTTTGATGGAAGTGTTCGGGGTAGATTTATTGGTTCAGCTTTTATGATACGAGGGCCGAATGATGAGTTGCTAGCTGCTGATGGGTTCGGCCTTCTTGATTCATCGGTGCCCCTGACCAAGCTATCTGCTGCTTGGGCGAGTATTTCCTGTGCCATCCATACTCTAGGCGCCCATTGTCTTATCATCGAGGGGGACCCCATCACTGTTATCCATTGGCTCCGTCAGGACCCTGGTGTCTGCTTGCCATCCAATCCCCTGATTATTGACATTCCATTCATCTTTCAAGAAACTCATAGCGCCCTGATTCAACATCTATAGAAAAGCCAACTCTGCGACTGACTGGATCAATGTTAGAGTTGCCGACCACACTGAATCTTGAAGCTGAAAGTAGGGAGATGCATGCCCTCCTGTTCTAACCCAAATTTATATTCTGATATATCAAACTCGACTCACCTTAGATTGGTGTAATCATCCGTCTATACCAAAAAAAAAAGATGCAATGGTACTGCCCGAAGAGAGAGGGATTGTGGTTGGCATTAATTAAGACCATCCCCCTCAAGCTTTTCCCGCCAAATATTAATGGTTCTTTTGAGAAATCAAATATTCTCAAATAATTATCTTTGCCAATAATAGCTAAATATGCACCATTTTTTTATTATATTATTGTTAATTGAGTCTTGGCTGACGTGCCATCTAGCAATTGGATTGCTCTTACTTGACAATATATGTGCAATAGAAAATTGGGTTTGATCCCTTATAATTGTTAGTTCCATCCTTGAACTTGGGGCTTAGGATGATATTCATGATCTAGTTCTCCTTCATGAAGGTAGAGTGGAGGTTGATCTACGCCTTGATCACATGCTTCACCAGGAGGAGAGTGTGATAAGCATGATAGAGGAGTTAGAGGAGCTGGGCAACATTAATATGGGCTTGTATGCATTGGATCTAGTTGTGGTTGCACAGGATGGTGAGGCGAGATATAGTGAGGCTAAGAAGGGGTCTTGAGCTTGGATGTCTTTTTGAAGTCCTTCTTAATACACAATCCATCTCAATTTTTATCTATTCCTTCCTTCTCTCTCATAATAGTGCACCAATGGTTGCAAAGGCTTTACTAGGATTCATCAGGCTTACGTCATCTTTGGTAAAAAGAAATATGATAGTAGCATCAATCATGATGATCCGCCTATTAAATCACCAAAAAAAAGAAAACAATCCTTGCACTAAAGCATGTAAATTACTAAAAACTTTTAATCTTGCTAAGATAGTATCATCAGTCATGATGATTTACTTGTTGAAGTATCATGAATTACCGAAAACTTTTCAACCACACTGAGATAAGAACACATAAACTACCAATCACAAAACCTATCACTGATATCATGTAAAACATTCGATGTACAACAAACACACTAACCTAATATCCAAGCAACACCAATTAAGAAATGTAATAATAGTGAAAGAAAAAATATTGTAGAGAAAATACATATTAAAAATAATAATAAGTCAAGAACCTATCCTTGACTTACTCTCTTTCTCTTTTAACTCTCTTTCTCTCTCTTCACCCTACCAGGCATACATATACTCGAGAACTAAAACATATTTTTAGAGCTATTTATCTCTCTTTTACTCTCTTTCTAATGATACTTGATAATGATACCCTAAGGCTAAGACTATATGTGCTTATATGGAGATAAAATCAATCACGTCCTTGTAAAATCTAGCCCTAATGGACTAGGTTTTAGAAACCCTAAAGCAGTTAGGTTAGCTAACAAGTTCTTAGAAGTAGTGGGCCTAAGTTTTAGTGGGCTAGGAGATTGGGAAGTTGAAATTGGGAATCAGACCAACATAGAAACTTGTCCCCAATTTCTTAATAGGAAGTGGATTCCTGATCAATCTCAATGATCAAAAACCTAGTCCAATGTGGATTGAGCAAGATCTTCAACCTCTTTTATAGAGGTATGTGAAGGCAAGCTGATGAGCGGTGTGAAAATGAAGGAGGTGCTAACGAAAAGAAGAAGGCCATAGTTGACATGGAGGATCGCTGAAAAAAAAAAAAGGGACCATTAAGGGAAGGTAATCCTTTCTCTACCTTCTTAGTTTTCTTTTCGTAAGTTTCGACTAATTGTGTGGAGGACACCGATGATTATTTCAAATTCAAGAAGACCACTGCCCTATTTTGGCTGCCTAGGCATTTTCCCTTGGATGGCCACCAATCATGCTAGAGTCACCCAAAATGCCAAGGAATGAGACCGGAGGAAGGACCTCTAATCCTCTAGAAGACCGATGATTGTTCGGTAATCGCCAATATCTAATACATACATATCTATCTTTGATACCAAATGTGATACATATAGATTTGACCTTGATACCAAATCTATTGCTGGTAAATGAAAAAAGAATAACTGAATTAATATCTCTTATCTCTTTAGGAAAAGTTGCAGCCTCACACCACTAAAAATTAGGAATAACTCTAAATCAGAAAAAAGAGAACAATCTTCTAAAATTTTATAAACCTATTCATTATTCATTAGGATATATAAGGGCCTATTTATAGAACAAAACTGATCCAATAAAAATAAACTATTATCAAAGTATAATTATAACCTAATTTGATATAAGCCTAAAGGAAATAAAATAGAAGTTCTAAAGAGAATAAGATAAATTTTCTAAAAAGACTAGAATGAAAATAACACTCTTAAAAAGACTCATAATAAAATTTTTATAAAAATTAAAAATTTTAATATTTCTTAGCTACAACAACAACAATCCTTCCATGATATTCATTAGTCTGCCGGCAAGCATTGCTTTAAGAGTTGGACGGAGTCCCATATCTTTTGCGCTTCACTTTCAGCCTTTAGTTTCATTTGCTTTGAGCTCATGGGGAGGTTTTTCCCCCTTTTTTTTTTTTTTGAAGCCACGAAGACACGTGACAGTGAGCTGGACATGCAAGTTTCAGAAGCTCCATCGTACCATGGTCACGTGGTGGGCGGTTTGAGCGTGTCAACTTTTGACTGGACTTGCACGGTTTTTGCTGCGAGCGAGCAGTCTGTCCGCATCCATGGGCAAGACTGCAGCCAGGAAAGCGGCTCTGGACGGTGGAAGAAATGGGTGAAGCATTTGCATCCTGCTTTCTTTTGGAGGAGCACGGAAGCTTCCACACATAGGTTCAGCTATCTGTAGCTTGATTAATGGGGGTGCTGGGTTTCGAGGGTCTCCTTGTTAGCAAAGTTATTTTAACCATGGTTGACTTAAATGTAGATTTTGGTGGATTATTTAAAGTTTATATGTTTTTGTTTATTGTAGCTACTAAACTTTATAAGAAATATGTTGCTCATCACTCCAACGTGGGCTGAACTCAGGGCCTCTAGTTCAATTTGTCCCTACTTCACACGCTGTAGTTGCTGGAGAGTCCGTTAACAAAAAAAGAGTTAGTTTAGATGTGTATTCAAGTACTAACGATGGAGTCTATTGTCTTCTAATTAATAATAAAGATTACATTTATAGTTTCCCTAGCTTGACTTGCCAAAGCAAAGCATATGCTAGATTGTAGCGAACACTTGCGCATAGTTATGGGGCCAGTAAACCCCATGGGCAAAGATGATCACATTCGGGCTGGACCCCCCAGTCGGCCTTGGCAAGTCGGCCCATCCTCGCCGATCTTGCCCATTCTCGCCGGCCTCGCCCATCCTCGCTAGCCTTAGCTTGTCCTAGTCGGCCTCGATAAGTCAGCCCATCCTCGCCGACCTCGCCCATTCTCGCCAGCTTCGGCCCGTTTCACTCGGCCCCAGCTTCCAAGGCCGCCTTCCTTCGGACTCGGCCCCAGCTTCTTAGGCGGCCCTTCCTTCGGACTCGGCTCCAGCTTCCTAGGCGGTCCTTCCTCTGAACTCGGCTCCCTCGGTCTCGGCCTTCTCTACTCGGCCCTCTCGGCGTCGGTCTCAGCACCGACCCCAGAGTCGACCTCGGCACCCACATGGTCCACTACCAACTGTAACCGCCACGTGGCCCACCTGCCACCTGTGGTCCCACATGGCCCACCTGCTTCTTGCGGCCCCCATAAGCCTGGCTTCACCACTAGCCACATGTCTTCTCCACTATCCGCATAGGATAACAGACGTGCAATTGGAAGATATATTTGGCAAGCACCATAACGGTCGCCTATGCCTTGCAAGCCTGCAATAGTTAGCTGCAGCCATTCACATTAGATGGGACATGACTTGCAGCTTTGATGGATGGTTACACCTCGAATCTCACAGATTCGAAACGTAAATAAAATGGGTAAGAGGGACCCCCGATGAGGTAACACAATGAACTCACAACACTCCTAAATGCTCATACTCGCTCACACAAAGAGCACCTCTCGAGGCCTCTCTTTCTTTTGAGCTTTCTCAAGTCATGGCATTTGCCAAAAGCACTGACTTGAGCGTCGGAGGGTCCCCAATGCAATCTTCGGTCCCCGGGACTTTTTGCAGGCTCTCGATCGAGTGAAGCCCACCGAAGGATCCTTAGCACGCCGAAGAAGGCGACTGGATGCTCGCAGACGTTCGAGGAGGGTGATCTGGCAACAACAGATTGGCGCACCAGAAAAAGGGGACGAAGGCTCTAAGACACCAAGCTACAAGCATCATTTTTCCTCATACAACAATGGCGGTGACACATGCCCAGGGGATATCCACCAGTCATGCTGGGGGGCACCTTTAATGGGTCGAGCAATGGGAGGTCAATCTCCTTGCCCCACCTTCGCCACCACCTTAGGCTGACCAGCTTGATCCACTCGCTGCCCTCAGTCGGCAAGTTCAGACATTAGTGGCTGAGGTTCATGAGCTACAGCAACAATTTGTAGCTACGCAGCAGCAGCCAAGACCTTCCCCACCAAGAGTTGCAGTTACTCAGCTCAGTAAACAATCCACCCATGGGAGATTCCACCAGAGGAAGGCTCACCGCCATCACGCCTCGCCTAAGTGCCACCGTCGGGAGGTTCCCAATAGGCAATGGTCCCCCAACCATTGTTCGAGCAGCCCCTCTCCCAAGTAGCGACTCGGGAAGGAACCTGGATGGGGGCACCATCACTAACATTACCCCTCCCCTCATTCCTCTTTGGGATCCTCAGGGGAGAAGTCCATTAGCGAGCGAATCAACCACAGGATGAAGAGATGCCTCGACGAATACCATCGACAGTTGAAGGAGCTCAACCGAAGATTCACCGACCAGTCAGAGGTGTACTACAACAGCCGTCCCCCCCTGACTCACCATGCCATGGAGGAACCGGTCCCTTCAAGGTTTTGCCTCCCTAAGTTGGATCCATATGATGGTACAATGGATCCACTAGATCACCTTGAGAGCTACAAAGCTTTCATGCAAGTCCAGGAGGCAATTGATGCCCTCCTCTACATCACCTTTAGCCACCCTCACAAAGGCAGCGCATGCCTGGTACTCTCGTTTACCATCATACTGGCAGCTGAAGAAGACCTTTCTGGTGCACTTCGATGCTTGCCGGAGAATTCTTCGGGTTGCCGACAACCTGTTCTCCATCCGACAGAAGGAAGGGGAGTCTCTTAAAGACTTCGTGGCCCGTTTCAAAATGGTCGCCCTCGAAGTCTACCACCTAGATGATGCGATAGCAATTCTGGCCCTGAAACGAGGACTTCAACCTTTCTGCTTCACTTCCCTGTACAAGAAGCCCCCCAGCTCCTACTCTGATCTTCTGAGTCATGCATAGAAATACATCCGAGCGGACGAAGCTATTTTTGCTCGAAGGGAGACTGAGGGGAGGTACAGCAAGAAACCAGCCCATGCGGAGGGCGGAGTCAATTCTCAATTGACTCGCTTCACAAGCTGAAGGTCAACTCTTGGGTCACCTTCGGGCCGGTGCAAAGAAACTCCCAAGGCGATTCCAAAAGGCTCCCAACAGCCTAGGCGACTCTCGGGTCACCCTTGGGCCGGCGCAAAGAGACCTCCGAGACGGTTCCAAAAGGCTCCCGATGACCTAGGAGGCTATCAGGTCACCCCTTGGTTGGCGCAAAGAAACCCTCAAGGCGGTTTCAAAAGGCTCCGATGGCCTAGGCGGCTCTTGGATCATCCCTCGGGCTGGTGCAAAGAAACCTTCGAGGTAGTTCCAAAAGGCTTCCGATGATCCAGGCGGCTCTTGGGTCACCCCTCGGGCCGGTGCAAAGAAACCCCCGAGGCAGTTCCAAAAGGCTCCCGACCACCCAGGAATTTCTCAGATCACCCCTCGGGCTGGCGCAAAGAAACTCTCAAGGCGGTTTCAAAAAGCTCCCGATGGACTAGGCGGCTCTCGGATCACCCCTCGGGCTAGCGCAAAGAAACCTCTGAGGTTGCTCCAAATGGCTTCCGATGGTCTAGGCGGCTCTCGGGTCACCCCTTGGATCAGCGCAAAGAGACCCCCTAGGCGGTTCCAAAGGCTCCCGATGGCCTAGGTGGCTTTTGGGTCACCCCTCGGACTAACGCAAAGAAACTCCCGAGGTGGTTCCAAAAGGACCCTGATGGCCCAAGCGGCTCTCGAGTCGTCCCTCAGACCGGCGCAAAGAAACCCCTGAGGCAATTCCAAAAGAATCCCGATGGTCTCACGACTATAAGGTCACTCCCGGGACTGCCGAAGAAACCCCTGAGGCAGTTCAAGGCCTTCGATGATTATGGCCACTCTCAGGTCACCCCTCGGGCCAGCTCTAAGAAACCTCCGAGGTGGTTCAAAAAAGGCTCCCGATGGCCCATGTGGCTCTCGGTCATCCCTCGGGCCAGTACGAAGAAATCCCTGAGGCGGTTCAAAAAAGGCTCCCGACAGCCCAAGCGACTCTTCGGTCACCCCTCGGGCTGGCGCGAAGAACCTCCAAGACGGTTCCATAAAGGCTCTCAGCGGCTCAATCATGCCTTAGCGGCCAACAGCCAATTCGGTAAGACCTTAATTAAAAATCATGCACTTGCAACAGATTGTCATTTGCTCTTGGCAGTTCAAGTAGAAGCCCTAAGCCTACTCACAGTTGGGAGAGACCAACTCTCCAGCTCACAGTTGATGAGCATCCATCCACTCCTGACGATGTTGGCCACTCTTAGCTAGTCAAGAAGATAAAGTTAACTCATAATTGGAAGAGACCAACTCCCCAGTTCATAGTTGACGGGCATCCATTCCCAACGATGCTGGCCACTCTCAGCCAATCATGAAGATAAAGTCAACTCACAGCCGGGAGAGATCAACTCCCTAGCTCACAGTTGATGAGTACCCACTTCTAGACTCCACGTCAGGAGAGGGTTATCGATGGCTCCCAGTCGATCAATGGTAATCAACTTACCTTCGACATTGCTTAAAGTTTTTGAGCAGAAAAATGCACAGCTCCAAAAAGCATGCAAACGATGTCATAAGTTCACACAAAGATAGACAAAAAATTATCAACTTCAAAAGACAAATGCAAAGATAAAGAATTCTACATTTCTTTCGCTTGGCGAATGCAAGGCACGCGGTCGCACAAGTTCAAGAGTATGGAGGGCATTTGATGGAGCCAGTAGACCCATGGGAAAGGTGATCACACTCGGGCTGGACCCCCCAGTCGGCCTCGGCAAGTCAGCCCATCCTCGCCGACCTCGCCCATTCTCGCCGGCCTCGGCCCGTTTTACTGGGCCCCAGCTTCCTAGGCGGCCTTCCTTCAAACTCGGCCCCAGCTTCCTAGGTGGCCTTCCTCTGGACACGGCCCAAGCTTCCTAGGCAGCCCTTCCTGTGGACTCGCCCCAACTTCCTAGGTGGCCCTTCCTTCGAACTTGGCCCCTCGGTCTTGGCCTTTTCTACTTGGCCACGGAGTCGGCCTTCTCTACTCGGCCTTCTCTACTTGGCCCCCTTGGCATCAGCCTCAGCACCAACCCCAGAGTCAGCCTCGGCGCCTATGTGGTCCATTACCAACTGCAACTGCCACGTCGCCTACCTACCACCTGCAGTCCCGTATGGCTCACCTATTGCCTGCGGCCCCATATGCCTGGCTCCACCACTGTCCACACGTCTCTCCCACTATCCGTACAAGATAACAGATGTGCGACATGGGAGACATATCTGGCAAACACCATAACGGCTGCCCATGCCCTGTAAGCCTATAATAGCCAGCTGCAGGCATCCATATTAGATAGGATACAACCTGCAGCTTTGATGGGTGGCTACACCTCGAATCTAACAACTTCAAATGTTAATAAAATGGATAAGAGGGACCCTCGATGAGGTAACATAATGAACTCATAATACTCCTAAACGCTCATACTCGCTCATACAGAGAGCACCTCTCAAGGCCTCTCTTTCTTTCGAGCTTTCTCAAGCTCATGGCTTTTGCCCAGAGCACTTACTTGAGTGTCAAAGGGTTCCCATCGAAATCTGCGATCTCAGAAAATTTTTGCAGGCTTTCGATCGAGCGAAGCCCGCCGAAGGATCCTTGGCACGTCGGAGAGGCGATCGGACACTCGCGGACGTTTGAGGAGAATGATCTAGCAACAACATATAGTATTTGAAAAAATGTAATGGATCAATTATAGAGTGAGAGCAGGGCACCGTGGCTCCTACCTTGTATTGATCAGAAGAAAAGTTTAGATCTCTAAATAACCTTGTCGCTTCATGGATGGATTTTTTTAATTATTATTTTTATTCTTAGAGGCCTAGAGAGACATTATGTTTCCACTAAAACCACATAGCTGTTTACCAAAAAATAAATAAATAAATATGATATAGCCATCGCATGTTCAAAGCAAAATGGCAAGCCTTTACTCTCACCTTTACTATCTTTCCCAAGTTCAAAACATTATGCAGGCACTGGACAAGTTAACATATGAAGGATATAGCAGAATATGCATTCCAAATTCAAACATCTGCGAGGGTTTTTTTGACCTAATTAATGCATGAGATTCAAGTATGCATCAAACATAAGACTTTTAGGTGGCGTTTGGATCACAGTATTATCAGAGATTTTATATTTTCGGTAATCTTACTCTTAGTAATTAGGTTCTTAAAAATAAAAGAATGTCATATTTGGTTTATAATAACAAAATATAGTAGTTAGTTTACTATTTTTAAAAATTTTATTTAAATTTTGTTATAATTTTTTTTTTTTTTTAAGTGACACTCTCTTCTTTTGCTAAAATATGAAATATTTTGATTAAAAAATTAAGATTTTTGGTAAATTAATTTTAAAAATATTATACATTTAAATGTTATAAATATTTAGTATATATTATATGTATTAATATAATATATAAATATTTAATATATTTATAATAATTTAATATACAAACTCATGGATACTAATAATTTAAAATTTAATAATTACATATTATAAAAATATATAATGTTTAAAATATTAAATATTAATATTATATTATATATTTAATGTTAAATATAAATAATATTAAATATTTATGGAAAATGAAAAGCATAATTTAAATTTATCAAACTTTAGTAATCGTAGATACCTATCTTTTATATGGAAATCAAATTATTATGATTTATTATAATCTTAATTACTGAGACTCAAATATTACCGTTCAAATTGCCATGTCTAATTGCAAGCATGATAATCTATATGATAATTTTAGACTGATAAAACATAACTATGAATGAAACGATCCCTTACTGCCCAACCATTTGAACTCAAAAGAGGCTTCCTCTAAAAGGGTGACATTTAAGTGCCTCAAAGACTTCCATGTAGCTAAGATGAGGTACCAAATAACATTCAAGCAACATAATCTAGTCATTGCTTATCTTGAGAGTTATTATTCCAACAAGCAACATAACATTTTCTCAGCCTAACTTCAATCATTAGTTTCAGAAAATTAATGCCTTAGAGAGTAAGGCTATATTTGTTATGAGAGATAAGGGGGGATATCCTTCGAATATTCCCTCTTATCCCAAAAGCTATAGTTAGAGGGGATAGTTCTGAAAAAGTTTAACCAGAGGGGATAACCCATGTTTAACCATGGGTTATCCCCTGAATTTATTCCCTAGGAAACTCAGGAATACTTAAAGTTATCCCTTAATGACAAATCTGTTATTTAAAAAAGATGATTATTCTTTGAGCTATTTTCTGGATAAATGCTATCATGTACACTTATCTAGAGATAGCCTTTTATGAATCAAACACAGCCTAAGAGTTTGAAATACTTCATCATGCATGGCCAATCCCTGCTTTGGCTCGACAACCTTGGTCATCCGTGCTATAGGAGCCAACATGATCTCATTAGGCATATGGAAGCCTAATCCCATTCGGCATAGTTTCCCCGTTAAAGCCCCTCGCCCTTTCTTCAAAGCCTTTCGGAGACCACTTTGTCTCGCTCCTCTATGGCCATGGGAAATCAAAGACCGAGCTGACCCCTCCCCCACCCAAGGAAAGGCAACAAAAGAACTCTGCACTCTTTAGGCCAAATAATGCTGATCCTAGGAACTCAAGCATTTTGGAAAGAATACCTGTTGGTCTAATTAACTTTATTAATGGATCAAAACTATATGGCTTAAAAATAAAGTTAATTGAATCAGCAAGAATTTGGAACGTTACAAATAATATCAGAGCTGATCCAAGTGTACAGAAGTTAATAGGCATGAAAAAATGGCTACTCATACAATGATGGTAGAGTCTTATCATGTCTTAGTAGGTATAAGAAAAGGGCTACTCATAGGACATGTCTTGATGGGCATACAAAAAGGGTACACATAGAACAATCATAAAGTCCTGCCATAGCTTCGTAGGCATAAGGAAAGGGTTACCCATGGATGGTAATCGAGTCTCATCATGGCGTAAAGCCATCCTTACAGCACTAATGATCTATCTGAAAGGTATGTTCTGACTATATTATAGTGTGCGACGAGGAAAAGAAATATATTATATGCTTATGACTTAACTGCATCTGCATTTGAGTTTTTGAGTCATATAGTTTCAGTTCACTAACAATTAATTGAACCAATGGCTAGGGGCATTACAAGTATCGGCTATGGGAAGAGGGCTCCAATAAGATTTCCTGGTATGGGTCTATGTCTTCAAAGCGATGGTGGAGATCAGGCAAGAGGTCCTTTATAAAGTCGCACCAATCCCCTGCCCCCCTCTTCATCCCTATAAGAATGACTCCCTGTTCAAGTCTTCAGTGCCAAAGAAGCCATTTTCTTCCTCCTGACCTACATCCTATTTTCATTACAAAAAAAATTGGGCATTTTAAAAAACCTTTACATAAACGCCCTTAGGGTGTTTCAGGTGCGATGGTATAAGGCACTCTGCTAAGATCTACAGGCTACCACCATCCTTCATGGATAGATTTAAAAAGATCAGCCATTTTGCAGGGACAAAAAGTTTAGACTGAGGCAGGAGGACATCAGCCCTTCCATGCATATGCTGGGATGAAGAGACTTGACATGAAGGTCATTCTCTGTATGGTGATGGTGCTATGAAGAGCTTCTCACAGTTGGCATCCTTGAGCTATATCCAATGGGCAACCATGTCCAACAGCCAGATGCAGCCAAGGTGGGGCAAATCCTTGACTACTATGTGTTGAGGACTTCTGGGGGTGCCTTTTGGGATCTCCTCCCTCTTGGGCCCTGCACTTTCCTGATCTTCTTCCCATCTAGAGTAAGGCTCCTAAAGGCATTTTGGGAAGGTGTATAGTGGGGGAAGAGAAACTCATATTCCTTACGCCCTTGGTCTAGCAAAGGGCAATCCCATCAGCCCTTCCCTCAGGCTCTCTAATGTTTAATTGCACATCGGAGATCCAGAGTCCATTAAACGCTTGGTGTCTAAGTTCGTCTTGCTCAACAAGGTGGCTATAGGGAGTCAGGTGGGCAGAGACTTGTCCACCTATGAAGCCTCCATTATCTGTGATGCCTTGGTGGGTATCCCTCACTCTGTGAAGGTCATGTTGGGGAATGACAATTACAAGAGATTGGTGTGGAGATCATTGATGCGTCCTAAGCTGCACCTCCCCCATCCAATCATTGGGCAGCAGATTGGAGGGAGTTCCCTGATTCACATCAAATCTTTGGATTAAATCAGGCTAAATATGAAGAGGCCAAAGACGATGATATAATTGAAGACCCCAGTAAGGATTCTGGAGGATACTTTGGTACCCTGCATATCTCCAAAAGTAGAGGTGATCTGCCTCAAGTCTCCTCCACCCCTCTGCAAAGTCAAGAGGCTGTATCTCAAGTTAAAGTCTTGATCATTGTCAATGTCCCGAGTATCCCTGTGTCTCACTGCAAAGCCTCTACTTCTTTCCCTTATGCACCCCTCCATCCCTAGCGAAGGGGGTAGAGGATCTCAGTAGAGGCAAGTGCTAGATTTGTTCTCTAGCTCCTCTTCTGAAGCCCAGATAAGGAGGACCCTATCAGAGGGTCAAACTTTTCATGTTTCAGCATTGACATCCTCTGCTTTGTCACCTAGGTGCAAGCTTGGTCCCGGCTAGATGAGGTCCAAAGCACTACATCCCTAAATCGAGCTCTGAGCCTAACCTAGTTGAAGGGGATCATTAATGAAAATAGCCACTAAGAATGTTTCAGGGACCAACCTTCCCGTTAAAAGGAGAGCCATTAGGGACCTTATTGAATCTTCCAAATGTGATATCGCCAGGAGTCAAGAATTTAAGTTAAGACTCCTCATCTAAAGCAATCCTTAAATCAATTGGATCAGCAGGAGGTATTTTGATCGATGGTTTGGAACTCTAGTTTCTATTAGCTTCAATTTAAAAGGCTTGGAACTTTCTCTTTATCCATAAGCTATTGTATATTACATCTAAGACAGAAATTTCACTCATAACAGTGCATGGCTCGAATGACAAGAATATTCAGCATGCATTCTTCTGAGAGATACAGAAGGAAGGTTTATCTTGCTTTGCCTTGGGCTGCCGAGGGAGACTTCGAAGTCACTAAAGCAATTGCAAATAGAAGAGAAAATTGTTAAACTGTGTTTCTCTCTCCGACTTTGGTGACTTTATCTCAAGTCTCCAACTTCTAGATCTGAAATTAAAAGGGCATGATTTTCCTTGGTTAAATGAAAGAGAACTCTACTCCTTTATAAGATTGGATAAATTTCTCATCTTCTCTAAATCGGATAGCCTCTTCCCAACTTCTTCACAATGTGCCTTGGTGAGTGCCCACTATTGCCCTGGATTGTGGTTCTCAGTTCAACCTTAATAGATTATTCAAAATGAAAAAATCACAGGTTTTAGAGACTAATTTGAAGATGTGGTTCAATTTAGCTAGATGAGATCAACCTCGTAAAGCAATGGATAAACAACATCAAATCGATGAGATCATTCTTAAAATTGGGGAAGCCAGCAGAAATATTACAAATAGAACTTTCAAATTTAAGATCATGAAGGACATTGATATCATCAATAGAAAGGAGGAATCATTCCAGCTCTTTAGCCATGAAATTACTATAAGAAAAATTCTCAAGCAATACTTAGAGGACATGTATACTGAGGACGAGTTGTATTACAAAAAGAGGTTTAGATAGCAACATTGCTTTCTTTCACAAAATTACTTCAGGCATATAGAAAAGGAATTTAATTCTTTCCTTATCTCATGAGGGCAAAGAAGTAATCAATTTTTCTAACACTGATTCATCTTTTCATGAGCACTTTAAGAAGCTATTTGAATGTCCTCCAAGCCTTATATAGATGGATTAGGGTGGTTTGTTTGCATTCTCCCCTAGATCTCTCATCTCTTGACCAGCCTTTTTCTCTAGATGAGATCAAGAATGCAGTTTTTCTCTTAGTAGAACCAAAGCAATAGGTTTAGATTATTTTCCCCTTTTCATCTTTTAGAAATTCTAGAATCTTTTAAAACTGAATTATGCTTACATTACCCTTCTGCCCAAGAAAGATGGTATGCTAGGTGTGAAAGACTTTAGACCCATTATCTTGCTAACAATCTTTATAAAATCATATCTAAAGTGTTGGCTACTAGATTAACCATGTATTTATCAGACTTGATTGAAGATTATCAATCGGCTTTCATTAAAAGTAGATCATTTGTAGAGAACTTTTTATCAGTATATAAAATTATTACTCATTATAAGAAATCTCAGAAGAAAAGCATTATTTGCAAAAATAGACTTTGAGAGAGCATTTGATATGGTTAATTGGGACTTCTTAATCTCCCTTCTTCATGTGAAAGGATTCTCTAATAGATGAATTTGTAGTTGTGGTATCTCTTATCTTCCTCCACTATAGCCCCATTGATTAATAGCAAGCTGCGCAAGTGAATCAAATGCAAGAAAGACATCCATCAGGGTGACCTTCTATCGCCTTTCCTATTTACTCTTCCCACTAAAATCGTAATAAAAGCTTTGCAAAGAGTGACCTTCCATAGTTTAATAGAGGGGATTCATCTTCTATGCTACCAAGGAGTCATCTCTTTTAGCTCTTAAAGCCATTCTCTTAATATTTGTGAACTGCATGACTAGAGATCAACTTCCATGATGTTATAATACTACCAATAAAGATGGATGTTCATTAGTATTCCAAGAGGAGGTTATGTCAGGTTATATCTACCAATAAAGATGGTATCCATTGGTATTCCAAGGGAAGGCTATGTCTATTAGCATTACCCATGTAAATTCTTATTAATTTTGATGAATGTAACATCTTTTTTCATATGCCTATAAATAGATGACATGGAGTTGTATTTGAGATACCCAGATGGAATAAGAGAAAACACATTAAAATTTTTAATATTTTTTGTGTCTCTTTGTTCTATTGTTATTCTTTAATTATATAACACATAAAAGCTTTGTAGTTTACCTAACTGTTGGCAGAGAGAAGAAGTGAAATTGGTGAGCTTATTGAATTGTAAAAATGTACCCATTCACTTATCTTGGCTTGACACTATATGATTAAAAGTTATTGAAGCAAGCTTGGCTCCCCTTACTAGAGAGACTGTAATCAAAATTAGTCTCCTAGAAAGAAAAAATCTTATCTATGGGTGACATGTTAACCCCTGTCAATTCTATCATATCGGCAATGCCTTCAATTTTATCCTATCGGCAATGCCTTCCTACCATATGTCTATGTTTAACCTACCAAAGAGGTGTGCTCAAGGAAAATATGGTATCAATGGCTTCAACTATCTAGTATATTGGGATTTAGTATGTAAATCTAAAAAGTAGGAGGTTTGAGAGTTAATGATATCTCTACCTAGAACAAAGTATTGTTTGTCAACTAGGTATGGAAATTCATCTCATGGAAAAGCTAATAAATCAGGCATGCTACCCAAGGGAAGGTTAAGCATCAAAGTAAGGAAGGTTTCGATGGTATACTCACTAGCATGGAAGGGTGAGGTTTACCATCAAAGCAAGGAAGGTTTTGATGGTATACTCACTAGCATGGAAGGGTATCATCCAAAACTTGAGTGGCTTTTAGAATTGTTCCTCCTTCAACCTAGGGAATGATAGAGGGATCAAGTTCTAGGAAGATGCTTGGCTATATAATACTCCTCTTAGTATTCTATTCCAGAGGTCTACAGTGGAGCACCCAAACAAAATATTTCAAATCAGTAGAATGGGGGATAGAATAATGGCAAATAAAACTATTTAGACCTCTTTCTTGGCTTAACACAAGCCATTTGGGAATGAAGACTCTTCCATCTAGAATCTCTTAAGTAAAGGCACATTTTTAATGAATTCTTTTTAAAAATTTCTCAATCAAGAAGGTGTCCTTTAGTCATATTATAAGCCTGTTTGGAACAGTCATACCATGGAAAATCAAGGTTTTTGCTTTGCTTGCTCTCTCTGCAATTGTTTTCATATAAGGGAAGTACTTTCTAAGAAAGTTGGCACACCAGCTCAGATAATCCTTTATATGGAGAGTATTTCGAGATTGATAGTCATTTGTTCTTATCATGCCCTTTCATAAAGGGATGTGGACATTATTTTTTGACCATTTGCATATGCATTGATGCTCAGAAGTTTGCCCTAACTTTGAACTTCATGGAGGATGAAGTATATTCCTAGCTTGTGAAGCAGGGCATGAGATCAACTTCTCCTTATGGCTTGATGCAACATATGAAAATAAAGGAACCCGCTAGATTTTCTTATTTATTTGCTTATCCAAGCGTTAGGGCATAACCATTCTGCTATCATCCCACCATCCTATTTAAGGTGTCTTGTGACATTTTTCTTAAATGTTATGATGAGATAGAACAATGATGCATTCTATTTCAGGAAAAAATCGAAATAGCTCCATCCTATATGATTTAAAACCTTATTTATAATGATTAGTCCTACGTCCAAATTTATATACCTTTTTTTTCTTTATTTTTCCTTGGATTAATCTTCATCTTCTTCTTCTACTTCAACTTTTTTTTTCTCACTCCTACCTCGCTTTCATCTAGCCATTCTTTCCTTCTTCTTTTTTCTCCATTTTGATTTTCTTTTTTTTTTGTGCCTCCTTCTTATGATTATTGGTTGTGGCCCCTGCAACCTGTAAGCTATTTCTTTCTACTTTACTTCTTGTCTCGATGTGAGGTATATATTAATTGCCCTAATCGTAAAAATGTTGCTGCTTTATTTTTTTTATAAATTTTTGTTTTGCTATTTCTTAAGTGTGAAAAAAATTTGATGACCCAATATTTATGTAAAAAGAGTGTGTATATATATATATAGTATATATATATATAGGAAAAGTCTTTGTACATCGTCCTGATGCAGCAAGTCCTATGTGGGCTGCATCGCCTCTCTTGATTGGTCCACATGGATCCTACTGGCTGAGGTGCCGGACGGTATGGCTCTGCTATGATGTTACGTTCTGATCGTGACGGCCATAAAAAGTGCTTCACCTTTTTTTAAAATTAGTGTGCAGACGAAAATGCCTTTCCCTTCAGCCTACTACCGCCATTTTTTCTTGGATTTCATCTGTGCAAGAAAAACTCTTTCTTCCCCCTCGCTCTGGCTTTGATGCTAAGGAATCAGTCAAAGTTTGAGCACGATCCTACGCCCTCGCTCTGAGAGTCCGGTCGAAAGAAAATATTTCAGCTACTGGAGTCGTGTACAAAAACTCTAGAAAAATGTATACAGCAGGAAGTAAAAAGTCCTTCTCCCACTTCTTTATAAAGCTCCTTTATTACACCAACTGTTTTTATCGTTAGAGGAAGTTAATGTGTGACCAAACCATTTAATGCACGGTAACTTCCTTAGAGTTTAGTGTTTTGTAGCACGAATGTTGTACTCTTTTAACTAGGATGTTATAACTTATGAACTGGGGTATCGTCAGAGCGTTTCAATCGCCATAAAAGCTACGACACCCCAGATTTACTGTTAAGACATCGTGGAGAAAAGCCTATGACACCCGTGCTTAAAATTGACCATGGAGAGAAGCCCCACAACAACCCTGGAGGAATTCGGCTGAAAATACTTCGTGACACCCAGTTGAAACCTTACGATACCCTAGCACCAATGCTACGACACCCGTGCTTATAACTGACCACGGAGAGAATCCCCGCAACACCCTAGGAGGAATTCGGTCAAAATCCTTCGCGATACCCCAATTGAAACCTCACGACACCCTAGCACCAATGCTACGATACCCTGCTTAAAAATGACCATGGAGAGAAGCCCCGCAACACCAGGAGAAATTCTGCCGAATATCCTTCGCGACACCCCAGTTTAACCCTTACGATACCCTAGCACCAATGCTACGACACCCATGCTTATATCTGTCCATGGAGAGAATCCCCTCAGTTCAAACATCACGACACCCCAGCGACAACTCCTACGACACCAGTGCTTATAACCTTATGACACCCAAGGAGGAATTCGGCCAGAAATCATTTATGACACCGCAGTTGAAACGTTACGATACCCTAGCGGCAACGCTACGACACCATGCTTATAACCTTCACGATCTTTGTTTGTTGCTTTCCGGGGTGTCGTAGTTTGTTCTCTGGGGTGTCTTTAACTGCTAAATGGTGTGTCGCAAGGTTTTAACTGACCCTGGAGAGAAGCCCGTGACCCCCAAGAGGAATTCGCCCGAAAATCTTGCGACACCCTAGTTGAAACGTGACGACACCCTAGAGACAATGCTACGACACCCGTGATTATAACCTTCGCGATCTTCATTTGTTGCTTTCCGGGGTATCGTAGGTTGTTCTCTGGGGTCTTTAACTGCTAAGGGGGGTGTCGTTATTTTTTATATGGGGTGTGTAAGTTGTTTCATGGGGTGTCGTTAGTTCCTGCCTGAACATTTTCAGCTACGGTGTTGTAATATCTGAACCTTGGTGTCGTTAGGCCCTTCCTCAATGTGTTATGAATTGGTGTCATTTTCTATAAACTGGGGTGTCGTGACTTCTGAATTCAGATCATAGATGGCATGTATTCCTGGTATCTGAGGTTCAATCATAATTATATTTCTTCAAGTGAGGTGTTGTATTGTTTTAACCTTCGTATCCTAATCCTTTGTCAGGATATATTGATAACTAAATCTATGGATATCATTGTTCATGACTGTGTGCCTATATTTCCATAGATAATGCTGAAATTATAGATCGAAAAGAAATTGATAACACTCCCGGCCGTGCACCTTCACCCATCGCTCCAAATGCAGGGATGATACTGTAGTTCCTCCAACTGGAATGGAATTCAATTCAGCAGATGATATATACTTTCTATAATGGATATGCGAAAAGAGTTGGTTTTGGAATCACAACAGTGTGTAGCAGGGCCAACAACAAAAAAATAACTTTGCTTCAAGCACCTGGCATATTGGAGGCAAGGAAAATCTAGAAAAACAGAGAAGAGTATGAATCATAGGGATACTGAAAGTTGATTGTATGGCATCCATAAAAGCAAGACTGAATGCTACAAGTGGTAAGTGGATATTGGTTGAGGTTTCTCTAGAACATAACCATGGGATGTCCATAACATCAATTGGTTATCTACGGTCGCATAGGAGGATCAGCACACCAGAGAAGGCAGAGATCAGCAATTTACATGCCGTGAATGTTTCGACAACTCAGATATACTCTGCCATAGCAAGGAGAAAAGGGGGCAGAAGACAATTGGATTTCACCGAGAAGGATGCTCGTAATTTCATTTGTCGCGAACGTTAGTCTAAGCTGAAAGAAGGAGATGCTCAGTCGATGGTAATTCATTTCACCGAAATGCAACTCAGAAATCCCAATTTCTTCTATACCTTAGACCTCAATGATAATGGTCATCTGAGATCTGTCTTCTGGATTCATCCAAGGTCAAGATTGGCATGCACATACTTCGGTGATGTTCTAAGCTTTGACTCAACCTACTTGATAAACAAATATCAAATGCCTTTTTGTCCATTCGCGGGGTCAACCATCATGGACAGTCCACCTTGCTTGGTTGCATATTATTGTCTGATGAGAGCACTGAGACATATAAATGGGTTTTTCAGGCATGGCTGGATGCAAATGGTGGTCAAGCACCTATTGCCATAATAACTAACCAAGATAAGGCAATCGAGGCTGCTGTCAAAGAAGTTTTTCCTAACACACGACATCGATTTTGTCTTTGGCATATATTGAAGAAGATACCTAAAAAGATTGGCCACATTTGCACAGCAAATCCCAAGTTTATGGTTGATTTCGATGAGGCAATATATGATTCATTGACCATACAGTCATTCGAGGAAAAGTGGGCACATGTTTGGAAAATATAAAGAATGCAAGTCTGTAGATTGGTTGAATGTCCTTTACGAATGTCGAGATAAATGGGTCCCAGTTTACCTTAAGGATACATTCTTTGCAGGTTTGTATATCATTTTCTTTGGTTCATGTTCGCGTTCAATTTTTTTTGTTGACAAAATTATGAACATGGATGTCATCTTCACAAAGGAGCAGGGCATAAATCACTTCTTCGATGGGTTTATAAATTCGAAGACTATACTAACGGAGTTCATAGGTAAGTACGAAGATGCCTTGAAAAAAAGGTACGAGGCCAAAAATGAGAAGATAATAGGACATTGCAAACGATTGCTTTCCTAAAGACATCATCACCTTTTGAGAGACAAGCTGCAGGAAGGTATACAAGGCGTATTTTCAAAAAATTTCAGAATGAGATCCTTGAAATGGCAGCATCAAATACTAAATTGATCAAGGAAGCTGGCAACTGTTGTGTATATTCTGTAAAGTCATATGAAAGGATTGAAGTCGATGGAATTGACAAGGAGATGATCAAAGATTATATCATGTCATACGATAGAAATATTGAGGATGTCTAATGCTAGTGCCGATCCTTTCAGTTCAAGGGGTACCTATGTAGGCATGCCTTGTTGGTTCTTATCAAAGTGACATATTTCGTTTACCATATAAATACTTCTTGAAGAGATGGTGCAAGGACAGAAATACCAATTCGACGAATTCGACTGTAATACTGAAGGTTATGATAAAAGCAAACGAAAATCATGTTACGCAGTGATAATTTTTTAATTGAAATGTCTTAATATATGTTTTTGATAATATTATGTTATTGATTGTAGATATAGTTTGCTGAGTCATCGGATGATGAAGCTCGCAGAGATAGCCTTCATGTCTGAAGATGCATTTAATTTAGTAATGGATGGTCTAACACCTATATTCAAAATTACTGTGGATGCCAACTGCGCAGCTAAGCCAGGTACAAAGCTTGTAATTCAAGATCCTGAACAAATTAGGATGAAAGGTCGCCCAAGAGAGAACAGATTAAAGACTGGAGTCGAGAAGAAGTCAAAAAGATCAAGAAAAAATCTGGTCAAGGAAACCGTTGACGCTCCACAAATGCAAAATAAAATAAGAGCTGCTTCCAGCAACAGGCAGACTTGTATGTATGCAGTCAATTAACACCGGAGAGGACAAGGAAAGAATTGTACCACCTTCCGAAACTTTGATGGACGAATTTGATGCTTATGTATTGAGTTAATTTACACAGGAGCATATATAAAACACGGGTGTCGTAAATTTCTAACTAGGGTGTCTTGGTTGCAAATGAAGTGCTTTTAACTAGAGTGTCTTTTTCAGTCAAATGAAGTGCTCATCTCGTCTGCCAAGAAGATTTGATATTTACGAATATGCTTGCACTATTACGACACCGAAGCTCTGGGCTAACGACATCCCAGTACTCATGAAAGGACACCGAAGCTTTTAGCGCGACGATACCCCGGCTCTGGGCTAACGACTCCCTAGCTCTACCGCGGCGACATCCGAAATACGGAAGGTAAAATCGTACAACACCGAAGCTTTTAGCGCTACGACACCCCAGCTCTGGGCAGCTCTACCACGACGACACCCAAAAGGCGGAAGGCAAAATCGTACGACACCAAGCTTTTAGCGCGACGACACCCCAGCTCTGGGCTAACGACTCCCTAGCTCTACCACGGCGATACCCAAAAGGAGAAATCCTACGACATCCCAGTACTTATGAAAGGACACCGAAGCTTTTAGCGCGACGACACCCAAGCTCTGGGCTAACGACTCCCTAGTTCTACCGCGACGACACCTGAAAGGCGGAAGGCAAAATCGTACGACACCGAAGCTTTTAGCGCGACGATACCCCAGCTCTAGGCTAACGACTCCTTAGCTCTACCGCGACGACACCCGAAAGGCGGAAGGCAAAATCGTACGATACCGAAGCTTTTAGCGTGACGACACCCCAGCTCTGGGCTAACGACTCCCTAGCACTACCCCGGCGACACCCGAAAGGCAAAATCCTACAACATCCCAGTACTCACGAAAGGACACCGAAGCTTTTAGCGCGACGACACCCAAGCTCTGGGGTAACGACTCCCTAGTTCTACCGCGACAACACCTGAAAGACGGAATTTATGTATGTAACTAGGTTGTCATTATGTATGTAACAGGGGGTAAGACATAAGACATACTTGTCAGCTGGGTGCCATTATGTATATAACTAGAGTGTCATGAAATTTTAAGAGAGGATGTCATAATATTTTAACATAGGGATAAACATACCTGAAGGAGCCACATCCTCATTCGAATGAAGAACGATGTCCTTGCTTTGTTCCGCCATTTTCTCCTTCTGGTTCTTCTTTGTTCGCGGTCTTCGTCCACAAACGAAAGCACTCATCTCCATGAATGAAGTAGATGGAAGAAAGAACTATGAAAGAAATTTAGGACACTAGTGGCTTCTCGAGCAAGAAACGAAGGATAGCTTCTCGAGCAACAAATAAAGGACCTCTAGGGTTTAGAAATTTTTTTATGCCAACCTCAGTTATAAGCACGGGTGTCGTAGCATTGGTGCTAGGGAATCGTGAGGTTTCAACTGGGGTGTCATGAAGGATTTTCAGCTGAATTCCTCCTGGGGTGTCGAGGGGATTTTCTCCGTGGTCAGTTATAAGCACGGGTGTCGTAGCATTGGTGCTAGGGTGTCGTGAGGTTTCAACTGGGGTGTCATGAAGGATTTTTGGCCGAATTCCTCCTGGGGTATCGCGGGGATTCTCTCTGTGTTCAGTTATAAGCACGGGTATCGTAGCATTGGTGCTAGGGTGTCGTGAGGTTTCAACTAGGGTGTCACGAAGGATTTTCGACCGAATTCCTCCTCGGGTGTCGCGGGGATTCTCTCCGTGGTCAGTTATAAGCACGGGTGTCGTAGCATTTGTGCTAGGATGTCATGAGGTTTCAACTGGGGTGTCGCGAAGGATTTTCGGCTGAATTCCTCCTTAGGGTGTCGCGGGGATTCTCTCCATGGTCAGTTATAAGCACGGGTGTCGTAGCATTGGTGCTAGGGTGTCGTGAGGTTTCAACTAGGGTGTCGCGAAGGATTTTCGGCCGAATTCCTCCCGGGATGTCGCGAGGTTTCCTCTTGGGACGTCGTAAAGCTTACTACGGTAACCGGGTATTTGGCTTCCCGACACTCTCTTCAGTAATGGTTTCTTCTGTTCCCCATCCCCCGAAACTCAGCGAGGGGGGCGCAAACCTTCGTTTCCTGTGAGCGCCCATTGAGATGGTGGCACATGACGAGTTTCCATGATAGGAGCGCCGGAGCTGAAGGCTCGGGCAATCGAAACACCCACCAGGAGTAGCTTAAATATGGATGGGGAATGCCATCGTTAATCACCTTTTCAGTTGATCTTCCAAAATTTTTGGATACTAAGATGGCTTATGGAGGCAAGAGGCGATCGATTGGCCCCCATGGGAGCCGCCGCACAATGGTAACCGTTGATGCGGAGGTCTTGGCGTCGTCGCTCGTAAACCGCGAGCAACTCCAAAAGGCGGCCGAGCAATACCTGGTCGTTTCAACGAGAGAGATCGAGCTCCTGTGTCGGGCCAATAGCCGGCTGGAGGGGCAAGTAGCATCCCTCCAGTGGAAGATTGTCGAGTTAGCCCCGCAGCGTGGGGGGAGCTCGGCAGTGCTCGAAGAAGATGACAAGCCCCAGTGAGGGCTCCTGTACTTTTTTCTTTTCTTTTCTTCTTATCTTTTCTTTATGTGATGGATAAAAATAAATTTTAGTAACTTTTGTGTTTGCTGCCATTCGCTTTTATCATGCGAGCCTTACCAAACGGACCATCCTCCTGGGGGTCTTTGGTGATCTTTCGAAACCCACACACCCTAGTTGAAAACCCACGACACCCTAGTTCAAAACCCACGACACCCTAGTTGAAAACCCATGACACCCTAGTTTAAAACCTACGACACCCATTCAGAAAACGTTAAGACAAAGCATTAGTTCAAAACCCACGACACCTAGTTGAAAACCCACGACACCCTAGTTCAAAACCCACGACACCATACTTCGACACCCTACTTCTACCCGCCATCTTATCTGGTAGGAGATCCTGAAAGCCATCATCAAGCTCATAAACCACAACCTCAACCCCAGACTCCCGCTCCGTGGTACCATCATCCATAGGAAAAATGTTTTACAATCAAAAGAGTTTTTTTATCGTCAAGCTCATAAACCACAACAACCTCATAACGAAAGAATGTTTTGTGCTGCGGATGACATTTCCTCTAGAAGTTTTTGTACAAAGACTTCAGTAGCCAGGTATTCCAGCCTCGAAGCTGAAATATTTTCTTTCGACCGGACTCTTAGAGCGAGGGCGTAGGATCATGCTCAAACCTTTGACTGATTTCTTAGCATCCGAAAGCCAGAGCGAGGGGAAGAAAGAGTTTTTCTTGCACATATGAAATCCAAGAAAAAATGATAGTAGAAGTAGGCTGGAGGAAAGGGCATTTTCGTCTGCATGCTAATTTTAAAAAAAAGGCGAACTTTTCATGGCCGTCACGATCAGAACGTAACATCGTAGCAGAGCCATACCGTCCACGTCAGCCACGTAGGATCCACGTGAATCAATCAGGAGAGATGATGCAGCCCATGAAATTTATACACCGAAGACGATATACAAGACTATATATATATATATATATATATATATATATATATATTCACACATGATGAAGGTGTTGTATAATAAAAGCAAGGAAGGCTTTTCTCCCCTGGTGGCCACCAAAGCATCCAAGGGGTCCACACTTCGTACTATTCATGCACATGATTCAAGTTGTTGTATAATAAAAGCACGGAAGGCTTTTCTGCCTGGTGGCCACCAAAGCATCTAAGGGGTCCACCACTTGGCGGTCACCCGGACAGTTTCACAATCTGGCCGCAAGCAATGACTTCCACGACAAAATAATGGGAGACAAAGTTCAATAATGGCGATCTCTGTATGGGATCTCGAGCAACATGCACTTTAAGAATGTGGTCCACGCCGTGACCGAGTTCAAGCACCACACATGCCAAGAAAGTTGATGCCAAGTTTCTAGAACAGTGTTATATAATCGCTTCATAATCTCACTTCTTTCTTGACATGACTAACAATTGATCTGGGGTACTACATGACCCTTTTTTTTTTTTTTTGATAAGCCTGTTGACGCATCATATTGACAAATAATAGTATCTCCGTAGTCACGTACCAACCTATAGCATTTATATCTAGAGAAACATTTAGCAAAGATTTTACCAATTCTATTGAATTACAAATCAATTAGTCCAACATATTGCTCATTGCATTCGTTTATTTGTAATATTATAATATTACAATAAATTTACAACATTCATAATAAATTTATAAATATTATAATATCAAAATATTTATGATATTATAAAAATATTATTTATAATATTTATAAACATAAATATTGGAATGTTATATTTATAAATGTGTACAATATTTTAATATTATAATGTTTATAAATGATTGTAAATTTATAATCAATTTATAAATTTAGCTTTATTCATGTTTAAAGGAGAGAAAAAAAGGGTCATGCAACCATTACCTAACCTCAATGCTATGTAAATAAATAACATTTATCCATTTATTTTTATAATAAATTGTGTTAATATTTATAAATTTTGTAACTCCTAACGCTTGTGTAAATTATAAATATTTACGCATATTTATAAATTTATAATATTATAATATTTATAAACTTATAAATGTTATAAATTGATTGTAAATTATAATATTATATAATATTGTAATAATATTATAATATCATTTAAAAATAATTATGAAAATTATGAAAATTTTAGTACAATTTGTAATTGCAAATATTAAAATATTTATATTAATAAATTGTGTAATATGTTTATGTAAATATTTTATAATATTTATCTTACCCTCTGTAGCTAAATTTATGAAAATGAATTATTTACAAAATGATGTATATATGACAAAATAATATTTATAATAATAAATTATTTACCAAAACATATTATTATTTTTATACATAATACATTTTTGGGCTCTTAAATTTTCCTTTTACAACTCCATAGGCAAAGTTATGTATATGGATTTTATAATTTCACACAAACTTTCCTTTCAAAGATCCCTCAAATAAAAAATTTATGAAATTTTGAATCTAAATGCCTCATTTTTTTTGGTACAAACGGGCGATCACACAAGTCTCGTATGAATAGCCCAGATACATCAGAAGATAAAATATGCTGAAGAAGAATCGGACAGTGATCTCCAGGCCTCCAAATCCATGAACCAGTATGCTGAGCCATAGAGGTAGCCACCCAATCTGCCATATGATGATCAGGACAGAGCCAGTCACTCGCAAATTGACCAAATATCCCTCAAATTGGATTAGAGGGACCATCAAAATAATTCTCCTTCTGCAACCAAGAAATGACCGTCATAGAATCACCCTCGATCATGATCCTAGGAGCGCGGAGAATCCGAGTGGCATAAAAATCCCCCCCAAGCCGCATAGAGCTCAGCCATCGGGACAGAATAGTCAAGAGAACCAAAACCTCCCGCCAACAAATCACCCGCCGACCCACGGATGATGAACGCAGAACCAGCAGCTCTACCACGGACACTCCCATCGAAGTTGATTTTGACAAATCCTGGAGGGGGGCTCCCAAGAAATGAAAACCGGATACCGGTTCGTTGCCGAAGCAGCAGGGAACCCCAGCGGCCAGAGGAGCCAGAACCAACACCAGAGAAGACACGGCATAGTCCATAATCAGCAATCTTATCTTCCTCACAATCCTATGAGGAGAAGCAGTGATATTCAAAAAAATGAGCTCATTCCTTGACAGCCAAATCTGATATGCCGTGGCTGCCCAAAGACCACGCTTATGCTGAGATCCCCACCGAATATCATGGAAAAAGGAGGAGCGCGGAGATGCCATAGCCTCCAATCTACTAGAAAAACCCATCAGATACCATATCCGTCTAGCTCTAGGACATAGAAAGATAGCGTGGTCATCCGTCTCCTCCAGCCGACAAAGAGGACAGATCGGCTGAATAGACAGACCCCTCCAAGAGAGAAGACCAGACGTAGGAAGGCAGCCCCAAAGAAGCTTCCAAATAAAAAGCTGAACCCTAGTAATGGTGGGAAGCTTCCAAATCCAAGCAGCATCCTCAGTGCGCCGGGACTGTGGCCTGAAACTCCTCATAAGGTCCTTGAAGGGGGCCTAGAGAGACAAGATCTCTGCCAAAGCCTAGAATCACATCACAGCCAGGCATAAGAGGCATAGATAGAATCCGCCGAGAAAGCTCCTCCCCAAATAACCATATCACCGTGGGGATATGCCATGAGGGGGAATCCAGGGAAATCAAATCCTTAACCCTTAAACTGGAGGGGCATCCATATTAATAAAAGAGGGCCATCTCGAAAGGGGGAGCTCAGAAATCCAAGTATCCTGGATAACATCAATCGAATAACCATCTCCGATACTCCATGAAACATTCTCCAGGATAAACTGACCATATCTGCAAACCTCCTTCCAAAAGTAGGAAGATCCCCGGGTCGGCAAAATGGGCGAGCCGACGTCCACTCCCCATACCTCGCTCGCATCAGAGAGCTCCACAGACACTGCGGCTCTAAAGAAATCGAGAAGCATGTCTGGCAAGAAGAGCTTCTCTTCTAACAATCAGAGACTGAATTCTAAGACTGCCTTCTTGGATAGGCATACAGACTGTGTCCCAGGATAATAAATGCATGACATGACCATCTTGCATAGAGGCCCAAAGAAAGTCTCTGAAGCATCTCTCTATCCTCCTAAGACAGGTAGTCGGAATAGCAGTATTCGAAAGAAGATACAGAGAAGCGAAGAGAGAACCGATCGAATAATAATGACCCTGGCCATCATAGATAAACTAGTAACCTGCCACCCCTCAAGGCGCTGACGAACCCTCCTCTCAAGCTCAGCAAAGTCAAACAACGGGACGTCTACCTGTAATGGGATCCCGAGATACATAAATCGATCAGTCTGAGTAGATATACCCGACAGATTAGTAATGGCTTCCCTAGTAGATCTGGTGGTCTTCGGGCTGAAACATATAGAAGATTTAGATAGTTAACCCTCTGACCCGAGACAATAGTTCTGCACAATAGAATGTAAGGAAGCCGCATTATCAATGGAAGCCTGACCTAGAAGAATACAGTCATCAGCGAAAAGGAGATGGGAGACCGTAGGGCCCTGACTCCCGGCCATGAATGGGACAATCCTCTGATTCTGTTGTGCCTGATGAAAAGCACAAGAAAGATCATCGCAGCTAGAATGAACAATAAAGGGGATAACGGGCACCCCTGCCTCAGACCTACAGTAGAATGGAAAAACTCGTCGGGCATCCATTGATAATCAGAGAAAAAGAAGGCCTCTGAATACAAGCCAAGATCCACTTGATGAACAGCTCTTCAAACCCAAACTCCTGGAGCGACGGTGCAAAAAGACCAACTCATCCTATCATAAGCTCTCTCCATATCAAGCTTAACCCCATAAGACAACGACTAGCTGGGGCTCTTTGAAGATCAGGCATAAATTCCTGGGTGATGAGAACATTATCAGAAATAGAACGCCCTCTAATAAAAGCCCCCTGCTCAATAGAAATGAGGCGAGGAAGAACAAGACGAAAGCGGCCAGCTAAAAGACGAGCACATATCTTATACAAAGTGGTGCAAAGGCTAATAGGCCGGAAGTGCTGCGGGAGAGAAGCCTACGGACGCTTGGGCACCAGAGAAATAAAAGTCTGGTTCCACTCCTGAGGAATGATCTTTGTCTGGAATACAATTTGAATAGCCTGAGTCACCTCGCGCCCAACAATCCCCCAATAGTGACGGTAAAAAAAAGCGGAAATCCATCAGGCCCAGGGGCCTTATCCAAGCCAAGCTCCCAAAGCGCCACCCGAATTTCCTCCTCAGTTTAGGCCTAAGAAGCATATCATTCTCCTTGGCCAAAACCTTCCTAGAATCAGGAACTCGAACAACCGGAGCCCCCTCCCCTCGGACTCAGTCCATCTGGTCTGAAAGAAATGGAGAAGCAAATCCCTAATAGAGTGGATGTCCTCCAGAGTATGCCCTTCAGCATCAACTAATCTCCGAATCCTGTTAGCGGATCGCCGCTTCAAAGTGGCCTGATGAAAAAATCTGGTTTACAATCCCCCTCACATATCCACTGAACCCTGGATCTCTGCCTCCAAAACATCTCCTGCTGACGGAGAAGAGAGTGATGGCGAGCCAGCGAGTCCCGAAGCAACGAGAGGTCCGAATCCAACAAAAACCCATCCTGGTCCTATTCTCCTGTAAGGCAGAAATGTCGGCTTCTACCCGTTCGACTTGTCTAACCAGATCCCCGACCTCCAGCCTATTCCATCTGGATAGACGACGTCTAACCAGCATAAGACGCCGAGATAACCTATAAATAGCATTACCCCTGACAGGAAGGTGCCAAATCTGCGAAATGATAGACCGAGCAGCAGAATGGACCATCCAAAACTGCTCAAATCTAAACTGTCTGCGATGATACATAGCAACCTCCGTAGAAATCAAAATGGGGCAATGATCAGAAGCAATCCTAGGAAGGTGGGCAACAGTAACCGCATGAAACCTATGAAGCCACTGAGCCGTAGCCATAGCTCTGTCAAGTCTCTCCCAAACACGAGCCGAACCCTGACGGTTATTACACCAAGTGAATTGGGTCCCTGAGTACCGCAAATCCAACAGCCCCGAGGATCCTATGAAGGTTCTGAACTCACTAACATCAGCCGAGGCCAAACCGTCTCCCTCCATGCTTTTCATTAGCCTCAGTGATGCTGTTAAAATCAACGGCAATAATAGATGGGAGGCCCTGAGCAAGAAGGGAAAGAAACTCAGACCATAGGATCCGTCTCTCCCGATAATCCGTACTAGCATAAATAGCTGATAGAAGCCAAGGATCAAGGACCCCTCAGAGACTACAAGACCTATCTGCTGGTTGCACTGATGAAAAGCATCAACCGTAACAGCAGCGGCATGCCAAATGGCCAGCATACCTCCAGACAAACCTTCAACCTCAACCGCATACGATGACCAGGACTGAGAAATCTGCCTCCTAAACTGAGCCAGACTATCACCCGACAACCTTGTTTCCAAAAGAACACATATATCAAAATTGTGAAGCTGCACCAATCTACGAAAGGAGGATCGAAATGAAGGCTTTCGAGCTCCTCTAACATTCCAAATTAAGATCTTCATTTACAAGGATGATAAGTTGGGACCCCACCCTGGTCCTCCACCATCGCAATATCAAATAGGCACCCACTGGATGAGGTACCCCCCTCAGCTAACAAAGATGGACCAGCCTCCGGATCCTTACTAACGACAATAGCCCGAGGAGACTGAACCGGAGATAGGGGACCAGATCTCATGTTTACACTATCTGAAACCTTCGAGGAAAAACCGACAGGCCTGTCAGAGCAGGACCTAACCACTTCCTGACCTCCTTCCAGAGAGTAGGAGGCCAGGGACATCCTATCCTGGGAAACAATCGATATCCCAGAGCTTTTACAGGTCCGAGACTTGCCTTTTCCTTTTTGTTTCCCAGATTTAGAAACTGCCCTCAGGGCCTGATAATCAACTGGTCTGGCCCGCTTAAGGGGACCCGGACAAACATCCCTATTAACCAGAAGGCCACCTTCCCCCGACATCAATCCAAGAGAGGCAAAGGGTTCTTCTTCAAAAGAGGATTATTCAGACCCATCTCAGGAGAACCCACCTTTTCAGCCTGCAGCAAAACGTTCTCAGCTGAAACTAAACCGGCACGCTCACCCTGCCCCGGCACATTCTCTGAGACTGAACGGCCTTGCATAGACTCCCCCACTGGACACCTAGTAGCCTTGGCTGAATTGCCCCTACCTTCGAAGGAGTCGGCACCCTCCTCCGAGCTAGCTTAGTAGGAAAGTTCCAGCCCTCAGCAGCTTCAGCACCACTCAAGGGAACAGTAAGCTTCCTCTGAGCTCCCGATCCACTACCAGAAGCCCCCGGAGACGACACCGACTGCATCTTCCTCCTCTCATCCCACTGGGAACCTGGGGCAACCCTTCGTTGATAAACTGCTGCAATCCACGGACCATAAACAGGGCTGGACGCAGCACCTTCGACTCCTAAACCAGACGGCTGAGAACAAGGGCCACTCAGATGCATCGTTCCACAGGAAGCACAAACCCCCTCCATATTTTCAAAAGCAAATTGCTGCCAAAAGGGAAGGCTGATCCCTTGAATTCGTGCACCCGACCTCAGAGGACGACGAAGGTCGACCCGGAGACACGCCCTGGCAAATCCACCTCTGCTCTTTGCCACAGTTGATGCATCCAGACAGATGAACTGCCCGGCTGGTTCCAGAATGACCCTGATGAATTCCTCCTTCCAGAACTCCATTGGAAGGTTGGGGAGCCGCACCCAAACCAGAGCTGACAGAATCGCATCCTCTGCCAGGATGAATTCCGGCCGCCACGGCTCCGTCCCAATTACTTGTCCGTTAACCATCCATGGACGATTGAGTACCATGTCATAGGCGTTCGGATCTTCAAAACGGAATAAATGGCACCAGAATGCCAGACTGATCGAAGCAATTTCACCTTGAATTCCCGCTCTCCTAAACTCCCTGATCAGCGCCGCTGCCGGAACCCACTTGTGGTAAGAATGGACCAGAACGGCTCTCGACTGTCATCTGCCACTTCGGCCTCCAACTCGGCTACAGGGACGCGAATAACATCTGGAAAGGATGCTTCCAGAGACGCAATTACCGACGGCGAAGGAGACGGCGAGACCCAGCGAAAGCCGGATCCCACGTCCGTCGTCCCGGAAGCCTGCCCAGACATAACCCATCCGACGTCATAGAAGAGAGGGGCCAGCAAGAGGAACAATCCGCCGGAGGCACAGCCGGAGATGACGCAGATCACCGGAGATCGGGGAAGACGACGGTCGAATCCTGAATCGTAAAGCACACCCAGAAAACAAACCAAAGCTCAGTCGCGCACGAACTTTTGTTATTTCTATAACCTTTGCCACCACAATATTCTCATTCCTATGCCTCATTCAATTGCAACCTTAAGGAATTTGTCATAAATTACTTCCTGAAGTTCTTATAATGTCAAATGGAACCTTGTAGACTGACCACGGTGATAGGTAAAGCCTGTATGGAGTAGAATTTTATTTCATCGGTGAAAATTATTTTTTTATATTCAAAAGTTATTCGTGAATACAACCCACATTAAGAAATCCAACCCACCCCAATTCATCTTCTTGTTTCTCAAATTAAATAGGAAAAGAGGAGACGCGAGCCATGAACATGGCTCCATGATAGACTCTAAAAACACAGGCTATGGCTGCCAACCAATGCCTCCACCCAACTACCTGGCCATCCAAAAAAAAACCTCTCATGATCGTTTTTCCTATTCCATAGCCATTTGATAGTAGCATTTGGGAGGGGTCTTGCTGCTCATAAAATTAGTAATGACCAGCAGCAAGGATTCCAGTGAGGAGAGGCTAGGGGATATATATGAATAGGGTAATTCTCTAAAATCCATATTTTTAAAAAAATTCTAATCAAACAATAGATTAATCTTTCCATGAACCCCATCACTAGATTGATAAAAAATTTGAATTTCACAAATCTAAAGATAATCTCAATATCATGAGTATATGGGTACATATAATATAAAATAAACTATGCCGGGTTCATTGCAATATTCATAGCTCTTTTTTGTTGCAGGAACTAATTAAGATTTTGTGCTTATGGTATGAAAGAATATTTTCTTTTATCTTATGTGCAACAAAAGTATTATGGCTCAATGGGTCAAACACAATATATATAGAATGAGTATAGTGACCTTTTCTTATGATAATCAATTTAATATACGCTTTACACATTAAGAATTGCATATTCATGATGCTCACACTTAAAACGTAAGCTCATATACATCAAATAGTTCAATAATATAAATAATAATAACTAATCATAATGGATTTATCCTAATAATTCATCAACTAATTAATCCAAGTCTTTAAAGAATAACTATGCTGGTCTACATTTGAACAAATTCTAAAAAAGAATGGTAGTGATTCTTTGATCCAGCATTGGTAAGCTTAAATTAGAAAACCGAAATTACTGTTTTTTTAATTCTAAGGTAATCAAAATATAACCCATTTTTTAATTAAAACATTTAATCTTATGCGACTTTAATAATTTCTAAGCATGGTAACATGTTCCACATCATGTTAAAATTATATATGACAATAATTGATATGCACATAACCGGCGATCCAATAACCATGCAAAGTTATAGACCAAATGGTTAGAAAAAATACTTTGCATCATAAAGTTTGTTGGGGGGTAAAATCATCATTGCGTTGATAACCGTGCGAAGGAGCTAAATTAGCCCCATCCCCGCTACATTACGCTCATGAAGAACGAGCTAACTAATGTGGTCCAACAGATCGAGCAACCCATAGCTCGGTCCCCCTTGAGCTACCCAAAGCTCGGCTTCCCTGAGCTATCCATAGCTCGGTTCTCTCCGAGCGACCCATAGCTCGATTTCCCCGAGCTATCCATAGCTAGACCTCCCCGAGCTACTCATAGCTCGACCTTCCCAAGCTTCCATGGCTCGACTCCCCCGAGCAATCCATGGCTCGATACATACCTCCGTGGAACTCGACGCGGGAGAGCCCAGACCTAGCGTAACAGAATCCCAAACAAAGAATCATATCGAGGAGTGGTCTAGGATCTAGAATAACAGCCTGGGACCTACGCATTCATCAGATCTGGCCATCGAAGAGCTCTCTCAGCCGTCAATCCTTCAACAACAGGATACGGATCCCACCGGCCTTACAACAGCTTGATTCGAATCATTTCCGTATCCTAACAACCCTCGAACCTTCAGAAGGCGCTCATGATCCAGGTGATTGCCTATAAATATGACATTCTAGATTCTCTCAGGTACGCATACAGCTCCTGGCTCACTCTCACTCACTCTCTTTCACCTTCACTGCTCGTCGGCGCTCCCCAGAGCTCCCGATTGGCCACCCCAGGAGGGACTCCCCAGAGAGATCCTTCTCCTCATTTCTGTTGATCGTTGATCCCCACTGACTTGAGCGTCGGAGGGTCTTCCGCAGAGGGCCACCCCCAACGCCTCTCGCGTGAGGACTTCTGTGCAGGTCCGCCCAGAAGGAAGCCCAGATCAGGAGACCGACCGCGCCCGAGTCGAGGACAGATCCCGGCGGCACAGATTGGCGCTAGAGGAAGGGCCTCAAGTCCCATTAAAACTGAAGAAAGGAGACAAGGATCTCGATCCGGAAGAGAACCCCTCCAATGGTTAATCGAAGAAGGGCAACTTCTGAAGCCCAGGACCAGGTCGCCTTCTAGAGACCTAATCCGATGAGCAGCGTGGCGCCGCAGCCACCACCCATTGAGACCCCGTCGCCGCCAGCCATCCCGGTGACCCAGGACCAGTTCACCATACTGGTCCAGCAGGTCCAAGCCCTGACCCATCTGATTCAGGACGCCTCGCAACCCCCTGCTCCACGCTCCTGAGAAGGCCGCTGCCCCTCTCTCTCCAGCCACCTCCTCCTTGGTCGCATGGAGCCGCGGACCCCCCGCACCGACCCAAGGGGGACAAACCAGCCCCATGATGTGGCTACAATAGGGATCCTCCCAGATCTCGGCAGGCCGGTCCCTCTCCTCGGTGTCCTCCCACCATGATTTGACGCCGTCCCGCGCTCTCCTCGCCCAGCTCCTCCTCTTACATCTGAAGAGGAGATCCGCCGACAAATCTGGGAAATGCGTCAGGAGCTGGACGCCGCCAAGCAGGCCCATCCGCCTCAGCCCAAGGCAGAGCAGGGCATCCTTTCTCCAAAGGGATCATGGAGGAAGTGATTCCCTCCCATGTTAAGCTACCGCCATCGAGCCCTACCATGGCTCTTCTGATCCAGATGATCATCTCAGTAGCTTCTGGTCAATAATGATGTTCCACGGAGCATCAGACGCGATCCTCTGCTGCGCCTTCCCTTCCACCCTCAGAGGATCTGCCGAACCTGGTTCAACGCCTTGAAACCAGGTTCCGTTGATTCATTCGACGAGCTGAGCCATCTTTTTATTGGCCAGTTCGTCAGCAGCCGCCGTCACCGGCGAAGGTCCGACTCCCTCTCTGAAGTTAAGCAGAGAGAGGGGAGTCCTTGAGGAATTACTTGGCCGCTTCAACAAGGCCATGCTGGAGGTGGACCACCTTAATCATGAGGTGGCTATGTCCGCCCTAGGGGGGAGTTTTGAAGGAGAGCGACTTCTACCTGGCGATGGAAGTCAGCTACCCCCGAACCTCTCCAATATGATGGCCCTGGCAGACAAATACGCCAGGGTCGAGGAATCACGGAGAGCTGCCCGCGCAAGCTGGCAAAGAAGAGAGAGCCTAAAGGTTCGGACAGGCACCGCCGATCCGTCAGCCGAGCCCGCCTCGCCGCCAAAGAGCTCCCCTGCCGCCACCAAGAAATCGCTCCCGGAGCCCCCCAGGCGATTCGACCGGTACACCCCACTAACTGTACCCAGGGCGCAAATCCTCATGGAGATAGAGCGCCAGCTCCCCGACCAGCCCCTCTCCGAGGGAACCCAACTCGGAGGGACCCCACCAAATACTGCCGCTATCACCGGGAGCATGGCCACGACACTGAGGAATGCTGGCAGCTAAAGAATGAAATTGAGAGGCTGATCCAACGGGGCCGACTGAACCAGTTCAGAGGGCGCCTGAGCCAGGACAAGGAGGTGACGCCAGCCGAGCCTCAGCAGCCTCCTCCTCCTCCCAATCCACCCGTGATCGGCCACATTAACATGATTGAAGAGGCCGGCGGCTCGAGCTCCAGAAATGATGATGAAGGCTCGCGCCAAAGAGAGCACGAAGGGTGAGCTCTCCTTCTCCGACGATGATCTCCAAGGGATACAGTTCCCACATGACGACGCACTGGTTGTATCCCTCAATTTAAATAACTACGATGTAAGCCGGATCCTGTTGATAGTGGAAGCTCGGTGAACGTTTTGTACCTTGATGTGTTTGCCAAGATGAAATTGCTCATGGAAAACCTCCGAGCCGTGGACTCCACCCTAATGGGGTTCACCGGCGATGTTATCGTCCCAGAAGGGGTCGTCACCTTAACGGTTCGAGCAGGAACCTGGCCCCTTGTGGCCACTGTTCACAGGACTTCCTAGTAACTAAGCTCAGGTCCCCTACAATGCCATATTTGGAAGACCCGGCCGATGTCCCTCAAAGCCGTTGTCTCCATCCCACACCTATCTATGAAGTTCCCACCGGGCGAGGAATTGGTGTTCCGAGGGAGCCAAACCATGGCTCGGCAGTATTTTGTCACCAGCCTTCAGTCCAGAATGCCCGAAGTTGATGGGCTGGACGCTCGGGAGGACTTCGCCGAGCAACGGGGGGAACCAGCCGAAGAACTGGAAGAAGTACCACTGGACGAAGCTCGGCCCGACCGAACCATAAAGATCGGGTCGCTGCTGAAAGGAGAACCTCGGCGGGAGCTGATCAAATTTCTCCAAGCAACGGATGTCTTCGCCTGGACCGCCTCCGACATGCCAGGAATCATCCCCGAAGTCCTCGTCCACCGCCTTAATGTGGACGAGATGTACCAGGCCCGTCAAGCAAAAGAAGAGGAGCTTTGCCCCAGAACGGCAGAGAGCTATTGAAGAGGAGGTCGACAAACTCATCAAGGCCAACTTCGTCCGGAAGGTAAATTACCCAAGTTGGCTTGTCAAATGTCGTCATGGTGAAGAAGTCGAATGGCAAGTGGAGGATCTGCATCGACTTCACCGACCTCAACAAAGCATGCCCGAAGGACAGCTTCCCTCCCCCGGATTGATCAACTTGTGGATGCCACCTCGGGTCACCAAATGCTGACGTTCATGGATGCCTACTCGGGCTACAACAGATCCGGATGGCCCCCGAAGATGAGAAAAGACCGCCTTCATAACCGACCGAGGTACTTACTGTTACCGTGTTATGCCTTTCGGTCTTAAAAATGCAGGAGCCACCTACCAAAGGCTGGTCAACAAAGTATTCAAGGAACAAATCGGCCGGAACATGGAGGTATACGTCGATGACAAAATTCAAGGCATCATAGCACGTCAAGGATCTCTCGGAGAGCTTTGCGACACTCCAAATATCAGATGAAGCTCAACCCAACTAAGTGTGCCTTCGGCGTTAACTCCGGGAAGTTCCTCGGCTTCATGGTCTCCCAGCGAGGTATCGAAGCTAACCCCCAGAAGATTCAAGCTCTCCAGTAGATGGCGCCCCCGGCGTCTATTAAAGAAGTCCAGCGCCTAACCGGAAGGATAGCGGCCCTTAACCGCTTCGTGGCTCGGTCTGCCGAAAGATGCCTCCCCTTCTTCAAAACTCTCCGTCGCCAAAAATTTCCAATGGACTTCCGAGTGCCAAAAATCATTTGAAGATCTCAAGAAGTACCTCGGCTCTCCCCCACTCCTCAGCAGTCCAAATCCTGGGGAGACATTGTTCCTATATCTGGCTGTCTCCGAAGGTGCCGTTTGTTCGGTGCTGGTCAGGGAAGAAAACAAGGCCCAGAAGCCGATTTATTATGTCAGCAAACTGCTCCGTGACGCGGAGACGAGGTATAGCCGGATTGAGAAGATGGTGTTGGCCTTGATCACCTCTGTTCGGAAGTTGCGGCCTACTTCCAGGCGCATTCTGTGACGGTCCTGACTGACCAACCCATCAAGGCGGTGGTCCACCGCCCGGAGACATCAGGGGAGAATGACTAAATGGGCCGTCGAGCTGAGCGAGCATGACATCCGATTTCAGCCTCGCCCGGCCATCAAAGCTCAGGTGCTAGCCGACTTCCTCCTCGAATGTACCATCCCGGAGGACGGCTCCACCCCTGACTCCCCCGAGAAACCAAAACCTGCGCCCGGTGGCTCCTCCATATCGATGGGTCATCCAACGCTCATCTCCGGTGCGGGCTTGGTCCTCACCAGCCCGGAGGGGGAACTTTTGAGTATGGTGTCCGCTTCTCCTTCCCGGCCTCCAACAACGAAGCTGAGTACGAAGCCCTGTTGGCGGTCTCCGGATCGCCCGCAACCTTAAGGAGAAACTGAATGCCTTCACCGACTCCCAGCTGGTGGCAGGTCACGTGCGAGGGGAGTTTGAGGCCCGGGAACCCAACATGATCCGATATCTCCAAGAGGTGCGGGGCCTACTCTCCCATTTCTCCGAATTTGAGATCATTCAGATTCCTAGATCTGAAAATGCCCGTGCCGACCTGCTATCTCGGCTTGGCGACCGCGGAGTCAATGGACGCCGAACAAAAATTCCACCTGGAGACCTTGGAGAGACCTAGTATCGCGGAAGCCGACCGGTGATGCAAGTTGAGGCCGAACCATCCTGGTTCGACCCCATCCTGAACTACTCAAAGAAGGGTCGCTCCCGGCCGATCGAAGAGAGCTAGAAGGCTAAAGCTGCAGCCACCCACTATGTGCTAATTGATGACCAGCTCTACAAGCGGTCTTTCTCCATGCCGTTGCTCAGATGCCTCCGCCCATCTGAGCTGATTATGCCCTTGAGAGGTGCACGAGGGATTTGCGGCAACCATCTGGGGAGCCGGTCCCTGTGCCACAAGGTGCTGCGTCAAGGTTACTATTGGCCGACCATGCAGAAGGATGCGACGACCTTGTCCGAGCTTGCGACCCCTGCCAAAGACACTCTAGTATTCAGAGGCTCCCTCCGCCAGCTTGGTCCCCATTTCCTCCGCCTGGCCCTTTGCCAAGTGGGGGATGGACATCCTCGGCCCGTTTCCGCTCGCCACGGGGCAGCGGAAATTTCTATTCGTCGCCATCGATTACTTCACTAAGTGGGTCAAGGCGGAGGCAGTTGCACAAATAACCGAGGCCCGGGCCAAGGACTTCGTGTGGAAGTCTATCATCTGCGGTTCGGCCTCCCACACACTATCATCACCGACAACGGCAGGCAATTCGACAATCCGAAGTTTCGCCAGTTCTGCGAGGAGCACGGGATCCACCACCGCCTTACCTCGGTCGGGCACCACAGGCCAACGGAGCAGCCGAAGTAACCAACCGGACCTTGCTTCAAGGGATCAAAGCTCGACTCTCCAGAGCCCGAGGCAGGTGGGCGACGAATTGCACCATGTCCTGTGGGCCTACCGCACCACCCCGAGAGTACCCACAGGCGAAACCCCATTCCGAATGGCCTTCGGTACAGAGGCCGTCATCCCCGTGGAGATAGGGCTCCCTTCTGTGGGTGGAAAGCTACTCGGAGGAAGCCAGCGATGAGCAGCTCCGCACCAACCTTGACCTGGTAGAGGAGATCAGAGAAAAAGCTCGGATCAGAATGGCTACCTATCAAAGAGTGGCCCACTACCATGCCTCCAGAGTCAAAGGGAAAGCTTTCTTGCCTGGCGACCTTGTTCTCCGGAAAGCATCTGTCTCCAAACCGCTGGAGCAAGGAAAGCTGGCCCCAAACTGGGAAGGCCCTTACCAAGTAGCGAGATCGTCGGACCTGGGACCTACAAGCTGCAAGATCTAGGCGGAAGATCCATCCCTCGGACGTGGAATTCGGACAATCTCCGCAAGTATCATCAGTAGGGTACGCCCTCTACAGGCTCGCCTTCTTAAATTTTTGTCGGCACTTATTTCATAATTATGACATAAATCACCACAAATTATATCACCAAAAATTGTGAAAAGAAACATGCCGCTTACCAGTCCTCGGCACGACCGAGTTACCTGTTTAAACAGGGATTCTCCGAACCTCGGCAGGGCCGAGCAATAATCTCCGAACCTCGAGCACAAATCTCCGAACCTCGACTGGCCGAGCAAAATCTCGAACCTCGACTGAGCCGAGCAGCAAATCTCCGAACCTCGGAGGAGCAGCAAATCTCCGAACCTCGGCAGGGCCGAGCAAAATCTCGAACCTCGGCTGGGCCGAGCAGCAATCTCGAACCTCGGCTGGGCCGAGCAGCAATTCTCCAAACCTCGGCTGGGCCGAGCAGTAATTCTCTGAACCTCGGCAGGGCCGAGCAGCAATTCTCCGAACCTCGGCTGGGCCGAGCAACAATTCTTCGAACCTCGGCTGGGCCGAGCACAAATCTCCGAACCTCCGGGCCGAGCAACAATTCTCCGAACCTGGCTGGGCCGAGCAACAATTCTCCGAACCTCGGGGCCGAGCAACAATTCTTCGAACCTCGGCAGGGCCGAGTCATAAATCTCCGAACCTCGGCTGGGCCAGTAACAAGTCTCGAATCTCGGTTGGGCCTAGCGATGAATTCTAAAGCCCGGCTAAAAACCAGAGTGCATAAAGCCCCGGCAAAAACCGAAGCACGCAAACCTCGATTAAAGCCGAAGGACTTCCGAACAGTCCCCAGAACTTCGGTGGTTTGAAAAATGCACACTGTGCAAAACCGCTAACAGACACAAAGTCTGCGCCTTTAGCAAATCCCTAAAGGCCTCGGCAGGCCCTACACGCCGCCCATGAACCCCAAGCAAAGTCGGGAATCCCCCCTACTGCTAAATCCCCGGACGATATCCCTGTATCTTACCGCCCAAACGCCTGTCTCGCTCTACAAACAAGACCATGACTTAGCACGTAAACCCACGGGACCACCCAGATCCCCATCGGTTCAAATAGAAACGAGCGGTTTTTCCTCTTTTATGAACTAAACGACAATATCATCAGAGAGCAAAAAACTGCCAAAAAAGACTTTTTCTCTTTATTTATTTATTGGAAAGAAAAAAAGTACAGAAAAGAAAGAAAAATGGCCTTCGCTGAGGCCTAACGTCTCCCACCAGGAGCTGTCAAGTCTTCAACACGCCGGACAGCTCCACAACTCGCTGGTGGAGCGATGTGATCTCCCCCTTCTGCTGGTCTATGACCCGGCGAAGGGCCTCGGCCTCCCTCGTGGAGACGATGAGTACTCCTCGACCACCTTCTCAAGCTGCTCGTGGCTTGCGAAGGCTGACGCCAAGGCCATGCCGTCGACCATCACGACGGAGCGGCTCCCCTGGGAGCCCCCACGACCGTCGTTAACTACACCAGATTCATTGGACGATCGCTCTCCACCCTGAGAAGCCATATCGGGAGCTGTTGAGAGGCTAACCAAAAGGATGGTGAACGCTGGCATCCCTCCCGTCTGTATTTATACCCCTCAGGCGAGTATCTCAATTAGTCGGGTCATAAATACCACCCATGAGAATTTGCCATGTGTCACCGCTTTAGCTGACGACCACAGGATCCGAAGAGCCATGCCCCCTCCCAAGGGGTATCGGTAAACGTCGACGAGTTACTCGGGAACCCCCTCCTTCTCTAGAAACTGGGTTCCTCCCGATCTGCCGGGCCCTCGGAGTAAATGCCCTCGAAACTCCTCCTAATTGCCTTAAATCGGCCGCCCTTGGAAAATACGAAAAGAAAGAGCGTCAGCACCTGACGCTGACTCGCTTCCCTCGGAAGTAGCCAAATCATAAATGTCGGGCGTACCCATGCGCCACCCATTCCGCCTTGCGCTCCACGCCGAATCTCATAGGAACCAAACATCATGAGTCTCGGTGGTGACCAAGTCATCCCTCGAGCCATAAATCTCCGAACCTCGGCTGGGCGAGCAACAATCTCTGAACCTCGGCAGGGCCGAGCAACAAATCTGAACCTCGGCAGGGCCGAGCCATAAATCTCGAACCTCGGCTACACCGAATCATGAGTCTCTGAACCTCGGCAGGACCGAGTAATAAATATCTGAGCTTCGGCCAAAGTAAGGAACTATCAAACAATCTCCAGGGTTCCACCCGAATTCGGGCAGCCTGTGAGCCTCGGCTAGGTTGGATAGCGTGGAATCCTCGGACAAGTGCGAGCGATCCCTACGCCTCGTTTCATCGCCAACAACAACTCTTGGCACAAAAGAAACAGAAACTAGGGAAAAGAACAAAACTTCCTTTATTTCATAAACATCGAATCAAATTACAACCGCCTGAGAGGCATTACAAGTGCATTTAAATGCATGAAATAAAATGGGTACATAACTTGGGCAAACTGCTCCAAAGCAGCTTCGGGTGACTATGATGCTTCGGCATCCAGTCCAACAGATCAGGCAAGCCATGGGCCAATCAGCTCGAGCCGATAATGAGCAGACGACATGGCCCAACCGTTGCGACCAGCTTCGGTTAATAATGATATCTCGGTGATCCAACCAAGATATCAGAGAAATCAGAAAGGGCGGACAGACTTTTGTCCCAAACCATCCAACCGAAGGGCCCCCCGACGGTAGGAGGGAAGATCGCGGGCCCTGATACCAGGGCACTCCCCCAAATCTAGTGTGTACAGCTAGCCATTGCCCAAGTCGAAAGGCAATGTACTAGCGGACGACACACCATCACCCCTCCTCACGTGACAAAAGATTCTCCGGGCGGACGAGCCCAGGGATCCGGGCCAGGGGAGGAGGAGAAATTCACGCAAGCCATGGGGAGCACTCGTGGACTTCCTACCCTACGTCCCGAAGGGTGGACCGCAAAGGTCACACAGGAAGCGTATATGTGCGCTCTCCATGCGATCTCTGCGGACCTCCTGTGCGCTCTCCATACGATCTCCGGAGCTCCTTTCTTGAGGGCAAGCCACCCCCCAGCAGCCCCTTCATCACCCCAGCTGTCCGGAGGACGCGACGACTTGCAGGAGGAAAGCTCGGTCCTCCGCTCTAAACCTCAGAGAGACAGGCATCACGAGTATCTTCATGATTCACAGAAAAGAAAATTTTGGGATGGCCCAACACAGCCCTCCTTCCCCTCTTTTATAGGCGGAGACGAGTCAGGAACAGCTATCAGAAAGCCCCGAGACTTAAAACGCCAAGCCCACGCCACCACATGGCCTCCTGAAATGAAAACAGCGCCCCCCAATGCGCACTAGGCGCGTCGCCCAAGCCATGACGCATGCCAAAAGATTGCCTCTGATCCGGATCACGAGCTTTAAATGCATAAAACCGTCCGCCGACCTTGCAGATACTGGCAGATCTGGGGATCGTCCTGCGAAAACGACATCCTTTAATGGCAAATGAGCACTAACACCGCACATCAAAGCGACCTGTTGGAAAAGGTCGACACAACAGAGGTTCGTCGGAAAGTGCCAGGCGACCTTTTGCTGGCCGCAGAGCCGTACCACCTACTTCGTGAAACAAAAATCGACCCACCTTGGAAAAGCAAAGCACTGACAGGGGTAATAAATAGATGCTAAGGCAAAACCCTCTTTCACCAAAAAGAATAAGGGGATGACAGCGAAGGTTCAGCAAACCCCCTGTTCGGGGATGAACTCCCCTCTTTTCGTTGAAGGCACGATCTCAGTTTGGCCACTGATAAGGCGGACTACCTCGGCCCTAGCCGAGTCATTCTGCCCCTCAGCCCTAGCCGAGCTATTTTTGTCCCTCGGCCCTAGCCGAGCCACTTTATCCCTCGGCCCTAGCCGAGCTACTTCGTCCCTCGCCCTAGCCGAGCTCGACCTCGGCCCTAGCGACCCACCTTATTCTTCGGCCCTGGCCGAGCCACTGCGTCATTCGGCTTAAGCCGAGTTGAATCTCTCTCAACCCCCATCTTTTATACTAAGCTGCGTTGTCACTTGACTCTCTCGTCAGGGCTATCCCTATGCCTTGGCCTCGACCAAGACGTTCCCTCCGAAAAATGAACCAAGCGGCACTCGCGGCTGGGACGAAAATTTAAGATGAGAAGTCATCCAAGAAGACAAGCAAATAAAAACAACTGGCACGTTTATTGATTTCCAGTCAAATTACAAAACAAAAGAAAGAGAAAATACATATGAGCCCCCAAAGGGTCAAGACTTAGGATCAGACCCGCATCTCTTGCGGCAGCACCAGCGGGAGCATCGCTTGGTCCCCCCTCCTGGTGGTATCCCGCCGGGATACCTCGGCGGCGACGTCAACTCCCAGAACAGCTTCGAGATCGACGTCAGAAATCTCTCCATATTCGTCTTCCTCGCCCCGGGGTGTGTGTCTCATACTCGGTTTCCAAACAAGACAGGTCAGGTCAGGATAGGTTTGAGCAACCTTAGCCCGCCTCCTCTTCGCCAAGCTGGAACGCATCGGCGTAGGCCGCCCTGCATTCATCGGCAAACTCGGTAGAGTTCTTGTACTCCTCCACCGCTGAAGAGGCCCGCGCATTTGCCTCGGCTAATTGCTTCTCCAATTCGGAGATCCTTCGATGCCTCGAGGCTGCCTCCTCTCCGAATGCCGCCAACCGCTCCTGAAACTCTGGCCCACCTTGTTCAACTGCAGACAAAGAGCCAAGTAAAGCGGAAGCCGAAAACCAAAATGGGTTAAACAAATAGCGCCCTACTGCTCGCCCCGCCGAGCTAGCTCACCCTCCAGCACTTGGACCCTATTAAGAGCCCTAGACTTGGCCGATTGGTTTTGCCGAAGGCTCTCTTTTAGCTCATCCACCCGGGACTGGGTGTCTCCAATTTCTTGACGGGCGAAGTCGAGCTCGTCAGATAGTCGGGCAGCTTGTTCATCCGACCACTTTAGCCGATCCTTTGTGTTGGCGAGCTCTTTATTCAGGCGGGTGAGGTGGTCCTGCTGCGACACCTATGCTCTTCTTCCTCGAGCCTTTTGCTCCAGTTGCCTTTATCTTCGGCATGGCTGGCTTTCAGCTGGTCCCACCTCTTATCAAAGAACTGTTGCATAGAGTTGACCTTGCTCTCGTGCTCCGCCTTGGTCTGAGATAACTCCAGACTGAGCTTCTCGGACTGCTCACGGAAGCCTTGAAGCTCACCGACCTGTGTAGCAAGTTGAGAGGCTCTTTCCCTCTCAACTGCAAGAACCCTGCGAGCCTCCTCGAGCTCCCTCTGAAAGACCACCAGGGCTCGGGAAAGTTTATCTGTAGAATCCACCCTCTCCTTGAGGTGACCAATCTCCTGGCGAGCCCTAGCCCAAGCTCCAACAACCAGATGCAAGCACCACTTCAGCGCCCTCATGATCAGGGCATTCTGCAAAAAGGATCGCACACATAAAAATACAGTCGAACTAACCGACTAAAGACCCTACTTCGGTGTGACGACTTACCCGAGTCGCATAATCCGTGGCAATCCTCGTAAGGGCAGAATCGTCGATCTCGGGGAGAAGAAAAGCCTCATTCGGCACCCCGGTGTGCCTAAAGGCCATCTCGACAAGGTCCTCCGGATAATTCCCTCCTGTCGAGGAACCCTCTCCCCCTTGGAACGCAGACCGTACCAAAGCGGAGAACATGGCACTCACCTCCGGGTCACGTGAGTGGAAGTCTGCGCTCAGGGAACCAATCTGGGAACCCGACCCATGAGGCCCTCGGTTGGCCAGCCTCCTCCACCAGGGCCCTCATTTGAGAGGCCTCGAGCACTTCGCCTCGGCGAGGGGGCCCCGGTCCGAACGTCCCCATCGCTCGACGGCTCCCCTCCTCCTTCTGCCCCTCCATCTCCTTCTTCCCCCTCTTCTGCTTCTGCCTCCTCGAACATTCCCCCAACAGACTCCTCGGGAACTTCGGCTTCCCCCGGGGCCTCCTGTGCCTCGGCGGAAGGCCCCTCACCAGCAGCACCCCGCGAGGTTCGATCGATGGTTCGGCAGGTTCGACCACCCCTTCGTCGCCTGCTGGCTCTCCTGCCAGCAGCCCAGGCCGAATCTCGGCACCAACCACTTCTCCTGCTTCGAGCGAGGTGGAGGTCGCTCCCACCTCCCCTGTAACCTCTCCGAGCTACCGGCCTCCAATGAGGAAGACTGAGCCGCCTCACCCCGGGGGCCCCCAAGTGAACCGGCGTTGCTCCCTCGCCGTCATCGACAAAACGACAACATATGGGGAGGAAATTCCAGCAGCCTCCTCGAAATTCCTGCGACATCCCGATCTTTGCCTCCGGACAGCCCCTCCTCCGGCGCCAAAAGATCATGCACTGCCGGAACTCCGATGCTTCCGGCCCGCGGCGAGGAGTGCCGATCATCACCGTCTTTCCTGACCCCCCTAGGGCGGGAGCCAGGGGGCGGAGCCTCTTCTTGGCCCGATGCTTACTACTGGAGCCGGATCTCCTGCGGCACTTTCCCAGCTCCTCCCTCATTTGGTCCACGAACGCCGACCTTTCGGCTGCAAAGGCAATATGATTCGCCTGTTAGTTCGCACAAAAATCGAAAATGGAGCCACATTAGGCTATCGGCGAAGTGATACTCACCGCGAGGATCGACGGGGCTCAATCTGGCACAAAGAGAGCGTCCTCCGATAGAAGGACACTGGCTGGAAGTGCTCGACCGCGCAACGCGATCAGATCCCTTTTCTCCGACTCGGTTAACTCCGGGTGCGCTTTTGGATCCTTTGCGTTCTGTCCCCACACCCGAGGAAATCGAGCCGATATTCCCCTTGACTATGAAGAATCGCAACTTCCACTCCTTTATCGACGACCGATGTAGGGCCACTCAGAGGCCTCCCGGAGACCAGTTGAAACACACCCTGAACATCGGGAGGGTCGCGGTCGCTCCAACACGGTTGCACAACGAGATGAACCCGATGAGGTTGCACCAACTGTTGGGAGCCACCATGGTGAAACATATATTGTAGAACTTCATTACCTCCCGCACCAGGATGAAGAGGAAACCTAAGGCCTGCCCTCAGACTTTCCTCGTAGCAGAATGCTCCGTCCCCCAATCTGGATGTTACCCTGTCCTCAGCCGTCGAAGCGACAAGGTAACATCCCGGGGGATCTTGTACAAACGGTGTATCCGCTCCAGGTCCGCCAAGGTCACCTCCGAAGCCTGATCACTTGGACTCACCATGTCTTCAATCGCAAGAGACGCTGAGCAAGATCGCTGTAAAACGGAAAGACGAAGTTCCCCAACGGAAAGCGAAAGAGCGCTTCAAATAGGGATGGCGCCACCACGACTCCATTTTTCCCAAGGAAAACGCCTCAGGGTGAAGATGAGGCGTCTCAACCAAGGCATCCGGAACCGCCACTACGGGCGCCATGAAAATCGAGATCTCCTACGTGGCGCCTCCCCAGTCGTTGCCTTCGCCCCTAAGGAACGATGGATCCACCTCAAGAAGGCAAGACGGCCCCATGGCATTAATTAGGGCATATTGCGTAGGCTGTCAAATACGCGTCCCCCGTTCGGATTGCGCCACCTAAGTCTATACTCCCTATGCCCGAACCTACGTTCGAACTAGGGAGTGGGGGGCATGTGTTGGGGGTAAAATCGCCATTGCATTGATAACCGTGCGAAGGGGCTAAGATCAGCCCCATCCCCGCTACATTACGCCCATGAAGAACGAGCTAACTAATGTGGTCCAACGGTCGAGCAACCCATAGCTCGGTCCCCCTTGAGCTACCCAAAGCTCGGCTTTCCGAGCTACCCATAGCTCGGCTCCCGGAGCGACCCATAGCTCGGCTTCCCGAGCTACCCATAGCTCGGCTTCCCCGAGCTATACATAGCTCGATTTTCCCGAGCTACACATAGCTCGATTTCCCGAGCGACCCATGGCTCGGCTTCCCCGAGCTATCCATAGCTCGGCTTCCCGAGCTACATAGCTCAGTTCTCCCCGAGCGACCCATAGCTCGATTTCCCCAAGCTATATAGCTCGACCTCCCGAGCTACTCATAGTTCGATTTCCCGAGCTACCCATAGCTCGGCTTCCCCGAGCTTCCACAGCTCGACCTTCCCGAGCTTCCATCGCTCGGCCTCCCCGAGCTTCCATAGCTCAACCTCCCCGAGCTTCCATAGCTTGGCTCCCCCGAGCAATCCATGGCTCGATACATACCTCCGTGGAACTCGACGCGGAGAGCCCAGGCCTAGCGTAACAGAATCCCAAACAAAGAATCATATTGAGGAGTGGTCTAGAATCTAGAATAACCGCCTGGGACCTACGCATTCATCAGATCTCGGGCCATCGAAGAGCTCTCTCAGCCGTCGATCCTTCAACGAACAAGATACGGATCCCACCGGCCTTACAACAGCTTGATTCGAATCATTTCCGTATCCTAACACCCTCGAACCTTCCAGAAGGCGCTCAAGATCCAGGTGATTGCCTATAAATATGACATTCCCAGATTCTCTCAGGTATGCTCACAGCTCCTGGCTCACTCTCACTCACACTCACTCTTTCACCTTCACTGCTCGTCGGCGCTCCCCCAGAGCTCCCGATTGGCCATCCCAGGAGGGACTCCCCAGAGAGATCCTTCTCTCATTTTTGTTGATCGTCGATCCCCACTGACTTGAGCATCGGAGGGTCTTCCGCGGAGAGCCACCCCCAACGCCTCTCGCGTGAGGACTTTTGTGCATATCCGCCTAGGAGGAAGCCCAGATCAGAAGACCGGCCGCGCCCGAGTCGGAGGACAGATCCCGGCAGCAACAAAGTTTATGCTAGCAAATTCTAGACTATAAGGCGATTTGTTAGTTCTCTATTCACTCTCCATTCATTATAAGAGGATTGATATGGATCTATCTAGTAAAGTTATCTTTGAGAGAGAGGAACCATGGCTTTATATTTATAACTATCATGGAACCTTATATCATAGTTCCTTGTTCTAATAGGATCCTATCTCTTATATATAACTAGGATGGTGTCCTACCTTTTAAAAAAATCTTTTAAACAGTTGAAGTTTTACAAAGTCCTTGAGAGATCTTAATTAATGATGCTTCAGGACATATTATGAAACAATTCTCACATATTACCCTCTATAATGGTTTGAAAATGTGGTGAGGACATATGTCAAAAGAATTTATATTGTACCTTCAATTTCAATACTAGATATATTGATTTTGTATCAAGATAAACATGTAAGGTTTGATATATACTTATGATGCAACAAATCCATTCCTTCTAGAATGGAAAGGAGGGTCCTCCAATGACGCATTTATTTAGAACAATGCACGGTGTTATAAACTCACAACTTAAAAACTCAAGCTATTATGTGAAGAACTAGTGCAGACTTATAAATCCATGTATTACCTCTTTTATTAATTGATAAACGACTATAGGAATGGGCTCTGGTCCTAATACCCATGTTGAGTCTTACTTGAATCTACTTTGCTTACTACATGAGCTTGTTAGAATTTCTTCAAACCTCTCGGACCAAACCATACACCAACTAGCAACACATGAAATTTTAACCCTCAAAATTTTAATTAGTATCTATATAATTGAAAAGGAGAAAATGGTATTCATGTGTTAGCTGTAATTAATTCCAAATATGTGGCTAAGGAAAACTTATGCCCCCCACCCCTCCTCTTTCTTTTCTAAAAGAAAAATATTTGAAATAAATGAAAGGAGAAAAAATAAAAATGGTGTGGCATCCCACAATGCTTCTACATATCGGTGTTTTGAAAACCGGACTAGGACCGGTCAGTCCAATTGGTCCAATCGAAAATCGATCATCAATTCGGTCCGATTTTATTATTAAAGTTGATTTTTATATGACCCGATAAAAATCGAAAATATCTATTGAACTGACCGGATTTCAACCGGTCCAATTCGGTTTTTATATTTTTTAAATTTTTATTGAATTATATTTATATTTTATTATTTTATATTATTAATAAAAATTTAATTATAATATTATCCGATCTGATCAAATCGGTTCATCCGATCAAATCAATTGACTTGTGACCCAAATGTTAAGTTGATTCATTGTTCGGTCTGATTTTTAAAACATTGAAATGAGGAAAGTCTTTAGGGAATGCAACTTAGAAAAACTCAGCCTTCAATAATTCTTTAGTATCCAAATAGCCAGTAAAAGGGAAAAGAATATTAATGCTTTGTCTTATGTCTCTTTCCATCGCATGCATCAATTTTAGTTATTGAAAGATAAGGTGAAAACAAATCAAGCAGATCATGAACATTTTGTATTCAGCTAAGTAACAAGCTCGATCAAGCAACATGGTAACTTCACTCTCCCCTCATCTCACCTCACCTTGCTCCTTAGGTAGTGTTTGATAGCCCAAAATCTATCCCTGGATAAATGTACGGGATAGCATTTATCCAGGGGATAGCTGAGGGAATAAGCTTTTTTTAAAATTACAAGTCTGTCATCAAGGGATAACTTTAGTTGTTCCTGGGTTCCCTAGGGAATAAGCTCAGGGGATAACCATAGTTAACCATGGGTTATCCCCTCTGGTTAAATTTTTTTAGACTATCCCTTCTGGCTATAGCATTTAGGAATAAGAAGGGATATCCAGGGATATCCTTCCTTATCCCCCAAATCAAACATTGCCTTAAGGTAGTGTTTGATAGCTCAAAGCTATTCCTGGATAATGTACGGGATAGCATTTATCCAGGGATAGCTGAGGGAATATGTACCATTTTAAAATTACAAGTCTGTCATCAAGAGATAACTTTAGTTGTTCCTGGATTCCCTAGGGAATAAGTTCAAGGGATAACCCATGTTCTTCTAGTTAAATTTTTTAGACCTATTCCCTCTAGCTATAGCATTTGGGGATAAGGAAGGATATCCAGGGGATATCCCCCTTATCCCCCATATCAAACATTGCCTAAGTTTCATCCCTAACCTTATCCTTATCCCTACTCTCCTCACATCTCATGTTCCTCTTGCCCTACCCTGGATATCTTCCTTATCCCCCATATCAAACACTGCCTAAGTTTCATCCCTAACCTCATCCTTATCCCTACTCTCCTCCTCATCTCATGTTCCTCTTGCCCTACCAATCACCAGCCATGGGCCATGTCATTTATCATCTCTATCAAAACCCAGTCCAAGAATGCTACTTATTACCATCTTCTCTTGTCCATATCTCACTCCACCATTAGTTCTTTGGCAATAGGTAGAGTCAATTGTTCCAATCTAACCGGAAAGATCCTTGCTTCTATGCATCGTTCACCTAAGTTAACAAACTAAGGCTTCATCACTCACCTCAAATTGAGATCTCATCGATAAAAGTTCCAAGGACTTGCCTCTAATAAGATACTTCCTTCTCTCCTCTCTCTCTCTCTAAAATCGTATCCAACCTTTTCCTACTCCCATCTACCTAATAGTTAGGTTGATTAGAATATATGTTTGGGTTGGCTTGTTTAAGAAACCAAGCTTGATTAGAGCTCGAACACAAGCTTGACTCATATATTCAAATGAGTCAAAATGAATACTAAACCCAAGCCTTAAAGATTTTTGCAGCACCAAGCTTGAGCTTACGTGCTTAAGCTCTGCTTGAGCTCAAGCTAAGCTTGGACATTGATGGTCTTGGTCAAGCCAAACCCAAACAGCTTAGTATTTGGCTCGGTTTGGTTTTGCTCTACTTACTTGCACTCAAGCCAAAGATGTTTCAAGAAACAATGAAGTAAAGAAGATAAAGAGGAATAAATATTCTAGGTAAGGCTAAGAATATATGGAGCACACATTATGGGTTTTATATAACCATCTAAATCATACAACATTTGACTTTACATGGTGTAATCCCCTGGATTGCTTAACTGCTCGTGAGAGTTATCACAAGATCAGAAGATAGACTCTAGATATTTGAATTCAAGTATATCTAACTACAGAGTCCCTTGATTTGAGGACTCTGCACCGCCTTTAAAAGATCACCGAAACCTCCTTCCCATCATACGTGAACGCCCCCTTCTCATCATCTTCTCATGCGGACGTTTCTTCCCCATCATCCCTGCATGCGCCTGCTCCTGGTAAGTCCCCTGTCCATGCTTGAGAGAGAGAAAGTTAAAAAAAGGAGAGACAGGAGGAACCGGGTTGAAGAACCCAGTCCCTTCCCTGGTTCAGGCCCGGCGGCGTGCCCGCCACCTCGCCGGGCCTGAGCCCCGGCCGACAACCCCACCGACCGGGGGCGGTGTCCGGTGGGGTGCCGGAAGAGAGAGAGGAGAGAAGAGCAGTGACGGGAGAAAGAAGCCTGGGAAGATTGTTGTAACCGGCGGTCCGATCCTTGGTTCGGGCCCGGCGGCGTGCTCGCCGCTTCGCCGGGCCTGAGCCTTGGTCGGCGACCTCCATCGCGCCGGGCGTGCGTCCGGTGGAGGTCCGGCCGGCCACGTGCCGCCGGCACGCATCGTGGCCGATAAACAGTGAGAGAGAAAGAGAGGTATAAAGAAGAAATTGGAGAGAGAGAGAAGGAGGGGAGGCCGACCGCGGCGGCGGCTCTGGTCCGGCCAACGGTGGCCGACCGATGCCAATTTGGCCGGAATTGGCGCCGGCACCGTGGAAGACGCGCGCGATGAAGAGAAAAGAAAGATTGAGAGAGGAATTGATGAGAGAGAGAGGGAGGGGAGGCTGGCCGCGGGGCGGCCGACCCCGGTCTGGCCAACGGCGGCCGGGCCGCCTCCAATTTGGCCGGCGGCCCTGGCCGCGCACAGCTCTCGACTCCTCTGTTTCAAAAGAAACAGAGGAGCGGGGGTAATAAGGATTGAATGGGCCGTTGGGCCGTTCAATCTTTGGGCTGTTGGGCCATTTTTGGGCACTATTTGAGTGGCGTTTTGAACCCTGTATCGGGTCGAGAATGACAAAGTAAATATATGGCCCGAATCAGGATTGATTCTAGTTTCTAGGATAATTTTATTTCCCTATTTGGGTGTATATATTGAGAATATTCGAGGTCAAAGTTGGGCCCGTGAAGTGGTTTGGGTAGAGTTTAAGAATTATTTTATAATTCAGATTTTAGAAATTTAATAATGAAAAATGATACTGTAGGTTCCCAGGTGTCCAATTAGCTGAGTTATCAATTGGAATTTGCGTACTGATGTAAGTAAGTCAAGTATTATAATTTTATTAATTATTTAATTTGTGAACTGTGAACTTACAGTTAAATATAATTATGTTAATTTGGCAAAATCATGTTGTTACTATAATATGTAATTATGATAATGACAGTAAAACTTTATGTGTCGCCGCGGTTCTCACATGACAGATTATCACATGACAGATTCTCACATGACAGATTCACATTATCACATGAAGATTATCACATGACAGATGACAGAATACTGGTACCAGGACCCTTCCTCTTAGGGGATATTTAAGAGTGATACACAAGATGTGTTTGTAGGGCCGTGGGACACATAAAGAAAAATAATGACAGTAAAAATAATGTTTTGTTTACATCGCATATATTCTAGTAATTATTATTGAATTAAGTTTCAAATTAATTGATCTGATGACATGAACTGCTGATAGCATGATAAATGAAATTTTGAAATTATATTAGGCTTACTTATTGAGTGTGAGCTCATAGAATTCTCACAATGTTTTTCAGAGCCTCAGGAATGAAGAAGGATAATTGGGATAGAAGGAGCTTCTATTAAATAGACTTAGTTTCATTATATTGATTTAGTTCAGATTTGCTTGTGTGTAGGGCAGGGAGCCCAAGACTGATAATTATGGTTTGTAATAAATCATGGATGTGAATTTTGCTTTATATTGATTTATGTGATGAAGTTCGAGACGCCTTGCATGCCTGGCATGCGGGGTTGTCATCCTAGCTCAAATTTTGGGACTGGGTGTGACAGCTTTAGTGGTATCAGAGCCTGGTTATGACATTAGGGACATATACATGATGACACTTTAGGCAAAACACTAGAGTGACATAGAGACAATTATAAATTTAAGGAATTTCAGATATTATGCTTTGAAAGCCTAACAATTAATGTTTACATGATATTAATTACAACTAATTTATCAGGAGATAAGAATGGCACGTCGCACTAGAAGTCGACAAAATGATGAGAGTTCCCAGGTTGGTAATGCTGGCCAACCGGGAGGTCTGGAAGCCACCGGAGCTGCTGCCCCTGCCAATTCAGTCGGGACTGATCAGCAGCAACTCCAGACCGAGATGCTTCAGGTTCTCTCGGGTATGGCGCAGTCGATGCGGGACTTGCAGCACCAGATTCTGCAGGCCTTGTCCACTCAGCCTGCTCACACTGCTCCGCAGACACAGCCTGCCCCTCCTGTTCCACAGACTCAGCCCGACTCTACTGCTCCACAGACCCAGCCTACTCCATCTCAATCCTGGATAGGGGTTGGCCGCAGCTTTGCAGACTTCAAGAAATTTGCCCCTGCCCCTTTCTCTGGATCCACCAACCCTGTTGATGCTGAGCGGTGGGTGCGAGACATGGAGAAGGCTTTTATGGCCCATGGTAGTCAGGATATGGAGCGGATCAGATTTGCCACCTACCTTCTCCAGGGAGAAGCCTATGATTGGTGGTTAGTCGAGGAGCAGCGTCGGAATGGACAGATTATTTCTTGGGGAGAGTTTAGAGAGATATTCTTCGACAAATACTTCCCAGGAGTGTACAGAACAGATGGAATCAGAGTTTATCAAATTGGAGCAAAAGGATCTTTCTGTGGCCCAGTATGAAGCTGAATTCACCAGGTTGGCCCGTTTTGCTCCAAATATTGTGACCAATGAAATGCCAAGGTCACCAGATTCACTGAGGGACTACGACCCAGACTGAGGCAAGCGGTCAATGCATTTGAGCTCCTCACTTACAGTGCTGTAGTGAATAAGGCCTTGGTGATTGAGAGGGATATGAATGCTGTTCAAAAGGATTGGGAGCTGCGGAAGAAGAGAAAAGGGCCTACTTCTGGCCAATCCTCTGCTCAGGCCAAGAAGAAGGGTGCACAGCAGACTCCAGCTGAACCACAGAATAAGGAGACTCGTTGCATTCATTGTGGTAACTCCCACCCTGGAAAGCCTTGCCGCAGAGTGACTGGTGCCTGCTTTGTCTGTGGGAAAACTGATCACAAGATTGCTACATGTCCCTTTCGGAAGGATCATCAGCCTTCTTCAAGTCAAGGAATGAGCCAGCAATAGCAGCAGCAGCCACCGAGGACCCAGGGATGGGTCTTCAACCTCACTCAGCAGGACGCTGCCGCATCTAATTCTGTGGTGACAGGTATACCCTTTAATGTTATATCTAGTATTACATTCTTATCTAGTGCAATGCATTGACAGTTAATTAATAGTAGGTGCAATCCTTAATGTTAAAACAAATTACACTTATGTCCAGGAATGATTAAAGTAGGTACTGCTTACGCTCAAACTTTAATTGACCCGGGTGCTACGCATTCTTTCATATCTGACATCTATCTTGACAAGAATGCATCATTGACACCTATTCCTCTGGAGCAAGAGCTGCATATTGCGCTTCCAAATGGAGATGTTATGAAAGTTGGCACAGTATGCAAATCTTGCCCAATTATCTTGGAGAATAGGAGGTTGAATGCTGATCTCATTGTCCTCCACTGAAGTTTTTCGATGTTATCCTTGGAATGGATTGGTTGGCCTCCTGTCATGCTTCAGTAGACTGCTTCAGGAAGACTGTCAACTTCAAAATTCCAAGCCAGCCTGAATTCAGTTTTATTGGTGGTCAGAAACACCTAGCCTCAGTGTTCATATCAGCGATGCAGGCTGGAAAGTATTTGATGAATGGTGGTCAAGGATTTCTTGCTGTAGTCAAGGACCTTCAGTAAGAAGAGACCAAGTTGGAGGATATTCCCATAGCTCGAGAATTCCCTAATGTCTTCCCTGAGGATTTGACTAATTTACCTCCTGATGGGAAGTCGAGTTCTCTATTGATCTAGTTCCTGGAACTGGACCTATATCAAAGGCCCCTTACCGTATGGCCCCGGCTGAGCTAAAAGAACTGAAGGATCAACTGCAGGAGCTCCTAGATCGAGGATTTATTAGACCCAGTGCTTCTCCTTGGGGTGCTCCAGTTCTATTTGTTAAGAAGAAGGATGGCAGTCTTCGACTCTGCATTGATTACCGGGGAATCAATAAGGTAACAGTGCGAAATAAGTATCCTCTGCCAAGGATTGACGACTTGTTTGATCAACTTCAAGGAGCCCGGATATTCTCAAAGATTGATCTTAGGTCCGGGTACCATCAGCTCAAAGTCAAAGAAGGGGATGTGCCAAAGACAGCATTTAGAACCAGATATGGCCACTATGAGTTCTTGGTGATGCCGTTTGGGTTAACTAATGCCCCAGCAGCATTCATGGACTTAATGAACAGAATTTTTAAACCATATCTGGATCAGTTTGTGGTGGTTTTCATTGATGATATTCTGATATATTCCAAGAGCCATAAGGAGCATGAGGACCACCTGAGAATCGTGCTACATATTCTTCGAGAGAAGAAGCTTTATGCCAAGCTGCAGAAGTGTGAGTTTTGGTTGGATCAAGTATCTTTCTTGGGTCATATAATCTCTAAAGATGGTGTATCAGTGGACCCAAAAAAGATTGAAGCTATCATTAACTGGACCCGACCTTCCAATGTGGCAGAATCAGAAGCTTCTTGGGTTAGCCGGTATTACCAAAATTTGTGGAGAATTTCTCTCGCATTGCTCTACCCCTAACTCGCTTAACCCAAAAGCGAGTAAAGTTTGACTGGACAGTGGAGTGTGAGGAAAGTTTCCAGGAGTTAAAGCAGCGCCTGGTGTCAGCTCCCATTCTTGTTCTTCCAACAGGATCTGAAGGTTTTACTATATATACTGATGCCTCTCGAAAGGATTGGGATGTGTTTTAATGCAGAATGAAAGAGTGATAGCTTATGCCTCCAGACAACTGAAACCTTATGAGCAGAATTATCCTACTCATGATCTGGAATTGGCTGCTGTGGTTTTTGCTCTGAAGATTTGGCGGCATTATCTATATGGAGTGTCGTGTGATGTGTATACAGATCATAAGAGTTTAAAATACATCTTCACACAGAAGGAGCTGAATTTAAGGCAGAGGAGGTGGTTGGAACTATTGAAGGATATGACCTGAATATACAGTATCATCCTGGGAAGGCCAATGTAGTAGCTGATGCCTTGAGCAAAAATCCTCTTCTGAGTTAGCTGCTATGATTACTTCCCAGCCTCACGTATTGAGAGATCTGAGAAGTGGGAGGTTGGTCTGAGATACAGCAGTCTGATGGGCTTGTTGCAGCACTTGTACTCCAGCCGACCTTAGTTGACAGAATCAAGTCCTCCCAGATGGAAGATCCAGATCTACAAAGGATTAAAGAAGTGGTACAGTCAGGAGTTCAGAATGAATTTTATATAATGGAAGATGGATCCCTGAAATTTGAAGGAGACTTTGTGTGCCAAACAGTGAAGAGCTAAAGGCTGAAATTTTGAAAGAGGCTCACTACTCTCCTTATACTGTGCATCCAGGTGGCACTAAGATGTACAGAGACTTAAAGGAAAATTTTTGGTGGAAAGGCATGAAGAGGGAGATTGCTCAGTATGTGGCCAAGTGCTTGGTGTGTCAGCGAGTGAAAGCCGAGCATCAAAGGCCTGCGGGACCTCTTCAGTCTCTGATGATTCCACAGTGGAAATGGAAAAAGATTACAATGGACTTTGTGACTGGTCTGCCCAAAACCCCTAAGAGCAACGATGCAGTTTGGGTCATTGTGGACAGACTAACAAAATCAGCTCATTTCCTACCTTTCAGAGTTGGGGTCTCTAGTGAAAGATTGGCTAATTTGTATATTGAGCAGATCGTGAGACTCCATGGTGTTCCGGTATCTATTGTATCAGATAGAGATACCAGGTTTGTATCCCAGTTTGGAAGAGTCTTCATAAGGCCATGGGAACCAAACTAAACTTCAGTACAGCCTATCATCCCCAGTCAGATGGACAATCAGAGAGGACCATACAGATTCTGGAGGACATGTTGCGAGCCTGTGTGATGGACTTGGGTGGAGCTTGGGATAACCACTTACCTTTGGTGGAGTTTGCATATAATAATAGTTACCAAGCCAGCATCCAGATGGCTCCATTTGAAGCTCTGTATGGTAGGAGGTGCAGATCTCCTATATGTTGGGATGACGTGGGGGAAAGGAAATTGCTAGGCCCTGAGCTGATTCAGCAAACAGTAGATAAGGTGCATTTGATCAGGGAGCATCTTCGTACAGCTCAGAGCAGGCAAAAGAGCTATGCTGATGTCAGAAGAAGGGAATTGGAATTCCAGGTTGGGGATCATGTCTTCTTAAGGGTATCACCAACCAAAGATGTGATGAGATTTGGGATTAAAGGAAAGCTGAGTCCACGTTATATTGGGCCTTTTGAGATCTTGAGCAGAGTCGGAGAGGTTGCTTACAGCCTGGCACTGCCTCCGATTCTATCTGGGGTACACAATGTTTTTCATGTATCTATGTTGAGAAGTATATCTCTGACCCCAGCCATGTCATAGCGTATGAGCCTATACAGTTGAGGAAAGATTTATCATATGAGGAGCATCCTGTGCGTATCGTAGACCGCAAAGATCAGGTTCTGAGACGGCGTACCATTCCCTATGTCAAGGTGCAATGGAGTAATCATTCTGAGAGGGAGGCTACTTGGGAACTGGAGGAAGAAATGAAAGAAAAGTATCCACACTATTTGTATCTTAAAATAGTTAATGATTGAAAACTGTTAGCTTTAGTTGATTGTTAGTCCTTGGGACAAAAAAATGGACTTTTAATTTTATCTAATAAAAGTTATCAATTTCGAGGCCGAAATTTTTATAAGGAGGGGAGAATGTAATCCCCTGGATTCTTAACTGCTCGTGAGAGTTATCACGAGATCAAAAGATAGACTCTAGATATTTGAATTCCAAGTATATCTAACTACAGAGTCCCTTGATTTGAGGACTCTGCACCGCCTTTAAAAGATCACCGAAACCTCCTTCCCATCATACGTGAACGCCCCCTTCTCATCATCTTCTCGTGCGGACGTTTCTTCCCCATCATCCCTGTGCGCGCCTGCTCCTGGTAAGTCCCCTGTCCATGCCTGAGAGAGAGAAGTTAGAGAGAGAAAGTTAAAAAAAAGGAGAGACAGGGAGGAACCGGGTTGAAGAACCCAGTCCCTTCCCTGTGTCGACCAGGTTCAGGCCCGGCGGCATGCCCGCCGCCTCGCCGGGCCTGAGCCCCGGCCGACAACCCCACCGGCACGGGGCGGTGTCCGGTGGGGTGCCGGAAGAGAGAGAGGGAGAGAAGAGCAGTGACGGGAGAAAGAAGCCTGAGAAGATTGTTGTACCGGCGGTCCGATCCTTGGTTCGGGCCCTGCGGCATGCCCGTCGGCACGCGCGTGGCCACGATAAATAGTGAGAGAGAAAGAGATAAAGAAGAAATTGGGAGAGAGAGAGAAGGAGGGGAGGCGGCGGCTCTGGTCCGGCCAACGGTGGCCGGACCGATGCCAATTTGGCCGGAATTGGCGCCGGCACCATGGAAGACGCGGGCGATGAAAGAGAAAAAGAAGATTGAGAGAGGAATTGATGAGAGAGAGAGGGAGGGGGAGGCTGGCCGCGGCGCGGCGACCCCGGTCCGGCCAACGGTGGCCGGGCCTCCAATTTGGCCGGCGGTGGCCCTGGCCACCGGCACAGCTCTCGACTCCTCTGTTTCTTTTGAAACAGAGGAGCGGGGGTAATAAGGATTGAATGGGCCGTTGGGCCGTTCAATCTTTGGGCCTGTTGGGCCATTTCTGGGCACTATTTGAGCGGCGTTTTGAGCCCTGTATCGGGCCGAGAATGACAAAGTAAATATATGGCCCGAATCAGGATTGATTCTAGTTTCTAGGGATAATTTTATTTCCCTATTTGGGTGTATATATTGAGAAATATTCGAGGTCAAAGTTGGGCCCATGAAGTGGTTTGGGATAGAGTTTAAGAATTATTTTATAATTTAGATTTTAGAAATTTAATAATAAAAAATGATACTGTAGGTTCCAGTGTCCAATTAGCTGAGTTATCAATTGGAATTTGTACTGATGTAAGTAAGTCAAGTATTATAATTTTATTAATTATTTAATTTATGAACTGTGAACTTACAGTTAAATATAATTATGTTAATTTGGCAAAATCATGTTGTTACTATGATAATATGTAATTATGATAATGACAGTAAAACTTTATGTGTCGCCGCGGTTCTCACATGACAGATTATCACATGACAGATTATCACATGAATGACAGATTCTCACATGACAGATTATCATTATCACATGACAGATTATCACATGACAGATGACAGAATACTGGTACAGGACCCTTCCTCTTAGGGGATATTTAAGAGTGATATACAAGATGTGTGTTGTAGGGCCGTGGGACACATAAAGAAAAATAATGACAGTAAAAACAATGTTTTGTTTACATCGCATATATTCTAGTAATTATTATTGAATTAAGTTTCAAATTAATTGATCTGATGACATGAATCTGCTGATGCATGATAAATAAAATTTGAAATTATATTAGGCTTACTTATTGAGTGTGAGCTCATAGAATTCTCACAATGTTTTTCAGAGCCTCAGGAATGAAGAAGGATAATTGGGATAGAAGGAGCTTCTATTAAAAGACTTAGTTTCATTATATTGATTTAGTTCAGATTTGCGTGTGTGTAGGGCAGGAGCCCAAGACTATAATTATGGTTTGTAATAAATCATGGATGTGAATTTTGCTTTATATTGATTTATGATGAAGTTCGAGACGCCTTGCATGCCTAGCATGCGGCGGGTTGTCATCCTAGCTCAAATTTTGGGACTGGGTGTGACACATGGATTATAGGATTTACATACCATTCAATTGCATGTAAGAGCTAAAGATTACTTTATCATTTCACAATGCGTGACATTGCCAACTATTGTCATTTCAAATATAAGTGTTATTTTTATCATACTTAATTGATTTGATTATATCCTTAATTTTAGTTAGGACAATCAATCTTGATTGATTTGATTTCAATTTTAATTTTATCAAGGATAACCAATTTGGATTGATTTTCTTGATTAATTTCTTTTTTTTATAGTTTCCTTTTGTAATTATATAAATTGGCTATATAAAACTTATTATACATATAATGAATATTGTTGATGCTAAAATTCGCTCTTCAACTCGGGTACATTCCGACTCCGGATCTGGATACCGATCTCTCACCTGAGTAGAACCTGTAAGACAGTCCTCACACAGAGAGTGTCGAGAGTGGCCCTCTGCGGAAGACCTCCGACGTTCAAGTCAGTGAAAATTCACACCAAGCAGATGTGAGGAAAAGGCTTTCGCAGAAGAGTCTCTCAAGAAATGGCCTCTCGAGAACTCTGAGCTTGCTTGAGCTTCAATGGAGTTTTTTTAGTAGGAGTGTGAGTGTAAGCGTACCTGAAGAGCTTTAGGACAAGAGTATTTATAGGTCGCCGATGTGACGATAGGCAATCACCTGATTCCTTGGGCATGTTGGAGAGGGTCCGAAACCGTCAAGATTCGAATCAGATTCGAATCAAGTTTGTTAAAAGGCCGGTAGCATCAGTATCTAGTTAGTTAGAGAATCGATGGCTAGAGAAGCTAGTTGATGCTTTAAGATTCGATGGTTTTATAGACTCTAGGCCACTTCTAATACTATTGGATAATTTTTCGCTCAAGATCGTTAAGGGCCTTCGTGGCTGGAATCTGGTAAGACTACTATGAATTTGAATTCTTCGTGCTTGGTTTCGCAGGGGCTCGGGGATACCTCGGTTCTACCGAGGAATATGAGGATACCTCGGCTCTGCCGAGGCATATGAATACTTCGGTCCGACCAAGATAGGAAGATGGCTCGGGGGATACCTCGGCTCTGCCGAGACATATGAATACTTCGGTCCGGTCAAGGTAGAAGATAGCTCGGGGATACCTCGGCTATGTTGAGGCATATGAATACTTCGGCCTTAAAGGTGGCTTAGCCTGAGGATGGTTCAGTCTTACCAAGATGTACTAGCTCTTGTTATTTTTTAGATATGATAGTTGGCTGATCAAAAATCAAAAGTGGTCTGATCTTTTTGTCGTATGCAAGTGTTAGCGCGATGACAATTTTATCCCTCATCAGATACATATTAAAATTATATAATTTAATCAATTTTTCTTTTCTCTCCTTTGTATAGTTACTATTATCAATAGGGCTTGCTATTGTACTCATGGTTATTTATAAAGTCATTTTACTATTCATTAGTGTAGGATATTGTTATTGGCATCTTGCGAGATAAACTAATTGCTTCGATGGTCTAATAATCTGTTTTGTTTCCAATAAACTCCGATGGCTTTGCATATTATCCTCTTTTAACCTTCTTTCGAGTCAATCATCCTTCTCATTTTCTTCATCTTTTTTTGACTTTTTTTTTTTTGTACATCAACACTGCAGAGAAGAGGGGGAGAAAATACTTAGGCATATTCAGAATGCTGTGAGGCTGGATTCATGATAAAATGTCTATAATAGATGGTCATCACCTTCTACTTCTCCCGCTCATCTTTCATATTTTAAAATCAAATAGTTAAAAAAATATAAAATAAAAATATATATTTAAAAAAAAAGGTTGGAGGACCGTAGCTAAAGCCATTGCAAAGGGATGGCAATGGCCCGGGATGGCTCAGGTGGCCTCTATTGGTTTTCATTCATGTTAGAAAAAATATTATCGTTTTCGGTTCCATTAAACCGTTATAGTTAACGGAACAGGAACAAAAATACCCGATCGAGTAAACAGTACCCACTGGATACCCATTTGATTGTTTATATTAAAAAATAATATATTTTATAAAAATAAAAATAAAAAGAATGATTCAAACGTGTTTTACTATATATATATTTTATTTATTTTAAATTTTTAAATTTAATATATATATATATATTAAAATTTAAATATATTATATTAAAACAAATTTTGAATGGTTTATCTGTTTAGTCATTAATAAATACTTTTTATTATCTATTAAACTATTTAAATTAATAATTTTTTGATCTGTTAAAAATGATATAATTAGGTAAACGACCAAATGAAAAAAAAAAATTGCCACCCCTGATTGCAAATTGCATTTCCTGGCAACATGGTTCGATTTAAATTGTTTTCTTGGTTTCAATATCAGTAACGAGTCTGTCGGAGGTGGCGGACGCCATGGCCACCGAAATGAGGTGGGCTGTCTACCGAGGGAGGGAGCAGTCTGGGCTCGTGACACCGCTCGAATACCTTCCCACTGGGTAACTTTCGTTCTACTTGCCTCTATCTTACTAGAAACCTGTTTGAGTGGAAAAACGATCGCTTTGGATTGATCTCTCCTATGAGAAATTAATATTGATGGTCGTGAGAATTGGCGTGAGTATTTATTATCGAGATTAAAGGCTTTTTTTCCCCCTTTCTGCTTCCCACTGTTCAGGAAACTCATCCTACTAAGACCAAGTGCAAACTATACAAATAAAAGAATATCTTAATTTAAATTAGATAATAAATTGAGACAGATCAAAAATTTAAACCTGGACCAGTCGATTCTTAACCCTGTTTGCTTCAAAGTTTTGATTGCCCCACACGTGCACGCAAGAGAGAGAGAGAGAGAGAGAGAGAGAGAGAGAGAGATCACCATGCACATCTTTATTTGTGATCATACATCATTGGATGATGGCTTAGCCCTAAAGATGGGATATATTTAGATAGAAAGTGATTGCATTGGAATCCGGTTAGAGGACATTGAACACCAATAAAGATGATAATGCATATGATGAGTTGGGAACTAAAGTGGACTCTAGTCAACCCAACCCCTAAAAAGAGGTACTTCATGTCCTAACTAATGCTCCAACAAAAATAGAAGAATAGTATGAATAGTGTTTGGGATTGCTCAGCTAAGGTCCTCTAATGCTTAATTCAGTGAGGAAGAAAAATAAGGAAGCCAAGGGCAAACCTTGTAGCCATCCTACCTTTAGAAAGAGGAAGAAAGACAATGCTAATGGTCATTGATTGCTGCAAAGAAGATATGAGACAAATGGGGCAAGAGAATCTAGGAGACTGAAGAGGCCAAATGAACTGAGAGAACCATTTCCCTTTTGAGGAGGATCCTTCTTATTGGTAGGTTCTGGTACTAGTACCCGATGTTGCTTTAGTAACAATGACATGCTTGATTTCGATGGTAAGATTAACGATAGGACTGTTGGAAAAAGGTAAACTTAATTGTGTTAAAGAAACCGAAAGGTCATAATAAATTATGAAGGATTAATTATTGCGGCAAAAAATTAAGAGTTACATTGAAAACTAGAGTCATGTGAAAAAACCAAAAGTCACGTGGAAGACTAATATATGATATATTTATGAGGGAAGATCGATATTCACTTTCTATGTCTATATATAGGACATATTGTATTGAGTCTAAGTGAGTGAGGAAAGCTTTATGAAATGATAATATAGAAATTTCTTCCACTCCAAGCATTTTTTCTTGAGCATTCAAAGTGCGCTACCAGAATATTTTCCAACAAATTTGGTATCAAAGAGCAAAGAGCTAAAGAACCTGGTCAATCCTAAAGCAAAAAAAGAAAGCCAGATAGCCAAAAAGCCTGGTAGATCATAAAGCAATCAGAGAGCAGCTTCAGAATCGAAATGAGTTCATGAAGAAGTTGTTCATATTCTCCATCAAGGTGTTAAGTCTTCGAATCAAAAAGAATCCGTTGAAAAGTGTGCAAGTCTAAGATAAAAGAGACTTTGCAAAAGAAAAGAAAATAAGAGTAGTCTTTAGAGGTTAAAAATAAGAGATCTTGGTAATAACACCAATTGTGCAAAATGAAGGATGAAAAGGTAATAGTTATGGTTGCGCCATATAAGGTAATGCTCAAAGAAATACTTGAAAAACTAACTTTTTTCAGCAAGGTATACAAGTGAGAAGTCTGGACCAGAACATTCTTCAAGTTTTGTGGCAACAGTTATTCTTGAAAATACAAGTGAAAGTTTATGATCAATGGTCATTATTATTTCAAAGAAGGAAGCAGAAAATACTGTAGCATTACAAGCAATTATCTATTTAAAAAATACTTATAATATTACTTTGAAAGATGTTCATTTTTAGAAAATTGAAGATGTCAAGATATCAGTGCAAGATTTGCATGAAGCCTATGAAGAGCTGAAGAACAAATATGAAGATATAATTAAAGAATTAAATGAGCTGAAGCTGATAATGAATAAAAGAATTATCATAAAGATGAAGAAAGAGTGATTGAAGAAATATAAGATATCCACCTCATACATCAATGAGAAGAGCATTTGCCATAAGAGATTTTTCTTCTGGTTGCAGTTCAAATTAGTAATTGAAAGTATGATGAAGAAAGGACAATTAAGTTTAAAGGGGGTGTTGAAAAAAGATAAACTTAATTGTGTTGAAGAAACCGAAATGTCATAATAAATTCTGAAGGATTAATTATAGTGGCAAAAAACTAAGAGTCATATTGAAAATGAAGAGTCATGTGGAAAAACAAAAGTCATATGGAAAGACTAAAAGGTTACATTATAATGTATTTATGAGAAAAGATCAATATTCACTTTCTATGTCTATATAGGACATATTGTATTGAGTCTAAGTGAGTGAGGAAAGCTTTATGAAATGATAATATATAAATTTCTCCCACTCCAAGCATTTCTTCTTGAGCATTCAAAGTGCGCTACCAAAATATTTTCTAACAAGGACTAATCTTTTTATCATGGGCTATGCTTTTGGCATAGAAAAATGCACAGAGTGGTCCGGTCTTGTCCGCAGGTTTGACAAACGGGATGGCTAGGGGTTATGCTTGTTATATCCTCTTGATATCATCTGATCGTAGCAGATGGCAACAACGTGGCTTAAAGACCGTGAAGTGTTGTGACTAGAGGTCAACATGGTGTTAACTTAATTTGGCTCCATCACATGCCCATACTCCCAAGGTTGAGAGGCTTACTTAGGCGAGGGTGTAAATCTAAGTGAGCATCGGATTTGCCTAAAATGAGGTCCTTTTAGAGTAAGCCTACAAGTCTGTTTTGGCATGTCAATCCTTGGGCTTGCTAGCTTTATTAAGGGTGCTTAGCAAAGGACCTTTGCAAGCTCTCTCTTCCCTCCTATGAGAGAAAGTTCTTTTGAGCTGTTGGTCTTGCTCCATACTTTGCTTCAGGTTGGTACAAGAGTACTTGTCAGGGAATCAACTTCTGATAGGAGAATGAGGCGCTGCTTTAGGATCTAGTAGTGATGATAGGGCTACATTGATTACAAGATCTCTCTATTTCCATTAGGGGAGTTATTTTTCAAACCGGTGTCAATTGACACCGATTTAATAGATTTAGTACGGAAGTCAAACATTTTATGCAAATGGTGTTAAAGTTAAAAACGCCATTTGAAATAGCATTTTTAACATCCACCGTGGCACTAAAAAAATGCTACTTAAAATAGCGCTTTTAAAAGCACCATTTGAACTGGCACTTCTTAAAAGCGCCACTTCAAGTGGTGCTTTTAAGAAGCACCACTAAACGCTCTCCTTCTCGTAAAAGAAGCGCGTAAAGTGAAGAAACGGTTAAGTGGTACTTCTTAAAAGGGCCATTTTAAGTGGTGTTTTACATCCACTGATGTGGCACCACATAGGATGTTAAAAATGTCATTTCAAATGATATTTTTAACTTTAACACCATTTGCGTAAAATGTTCGGTTTTCGTACTAAATCTGTAAAACTGATGTCAATTGACACCAGTTTGAAAAATAGATCTCCATTAGGGTCCTTCTAGTTGGTTTAGGTTTTGTGCCCCTTCTTTTCCTTTTACTTCGAAGGGCGAGAGGAGCGCTACACACTTGAATCAAGTGCGGGATTGGCGACTAATGACCAACGATTCATGCTTTTAGAAGTAGATGCCTTGGCCCTTTAATCACCTTTCTATTATACCTATTGTTGGTTTTTTCAAAAAATTTGAATTTTCTTTTTCTTTTTTGGCTTGTCGAACCTTCAGCGCTTCGTGATTGCATTTCTTCTTCCTCAATCTTTTTTTTTTGGCATTGTCCCCCCTTTTCTTCATTTGTGGTTGGCTGCATTGGTTCTAAAGGCTTGCTATTTTGCCAAAGATGGATCATTTCTGATTTTCCTTGGCACAAAGTTGGGAGCATACTATCAAAAAAAGCAATAGGGAAGGGAGGGGGGGAGTGTAATGAAGGATCAGTATTTGGTGAGGGTTCAGCATCGTCTAGTCTTCTGCCCTTACAATTTAAGAAGGTAGCACGTCTCATTGAGAGACCATCTCTGGTCTTGTTGAGGGTCATCCCCGCTTCTATAGTCTTCGCTAGCCTGTTGATTGGACGATAAAGTTCTCTCCCTTCAAAGGGCCTTAAAGTTTCTATGGATCCAAATTGGACCTTCTCCATAAGTTGAGCATCTCCTTCCCATCTTTCAGCAGGTGTAATCTTGGGTTAGGCAGACCTATAGCCCGATCTTTACTTGGTCACTCTGGCACTTGTGTGCGGCACCGCTTTACCCGATTTTCCTAAGGAGACTATGCGACGTGGGATAGTGTCACGTCATGGACTTTGATCGATGCTCGTAATAGACTGAGTGTCTAGGGGCCCTTTTCAATTGAGAATTGATGAATATCACATTCCCGACCTGTGTATTTACCATCGGGAGTATGCTTTTACCCTTTTTGAGCGAAATCACCAAGCAAGAGCCTCCTTATGAGAGGTTGAGGAGATGAAAAAGAGGCTCGATAATATATGGCAAGAGCTGGGAGAGCCAAGGCAGCATCCATGGTAGAGGCAAAGAGATTCGAGGTTAATGTCGGAAGACTTGCGATGAAGCTTGTAGAAGTGGAAGCCAAGGCAATGAGGACCAAGGTGAATGCGGCTAAGACGAAGGCCAAGATCATTGGACTAGAAGCTAAGGTGCAAGCCACCGAAGTTAAGCTGATGAAACATGGCGAAACATTGCGGTGGAGATTGCAGCCAAGTACCTCGATCTCGACTTCTCATTTTCAGATGTCATGGAGGGGAGCCCTAATGGTAGAGGCAGTTGTGCATATGGTCCTGTCAACCATATGGACTAATCCGAAGCGAGGAAGCATCGCTGCAGGGGTCAAAGACACTACAACCATAGGCCAACTTGAAGGAGGGTGCCACTAGTGGCTTTGGCCACTTCACTGACTTTAGTTGAGGTTTGGTTGTCTGATGAGGTTGAGGTGGGACCACTGCTGATGATCATTCCTTTAAATGAAGAGGAAGAAGAAGAAGCTTCCGCAACTTACTAGGGCATCTATGATGCCCCCTAGCTTTGGTTCTTCTTGAAGTGTTCCTTCATCATGTGGTCTTCTGATGGCCATCTTCCATTTCTTTAGCCTTTTCTTTTTCTTCCTTTTGATGGGATGTGTTTTCATATTTGATTTCAGGTATGTCATATGATGCCTCTTGGTTTCCCTTGCACCTACTTGGTGGCTTGATGAGTAAAATACTTTCTTCTTTTTTATAAGACTGGGTCGCCTCTTTCTTATGTAGAAGTGGTTGAATGGTGCTTTTCCTCCTTCCCTTATATTTTTGGTGCCAAGGATAACATCATTGGCCTTGTTGGCCGAAGGTTTCCTCCAAAGGAAAAAGAAATTGCTTTAGGAGAAGCATAACCAGTGATATGAGACAGAGTACACACGAATCAAGATTCTGTTTCGGCAATAAGTGATCCAGAAGTCTGGCATCTAAGTTGTTTACTTTGGGTTGAAAATGTTTTGGATTCGCTCGTTGTAACTTGTGAGTAGTCATATCTTCAGCTGCTGTGTTTAAGCATGGTTACCCATAAATAATGTGGGTTAACCATTGTTGAACATGAAAGACAGTAGACACATATTGTCAATCATAGTTGACCATGGTTGATCTGATTATTTTTGTCACTTCTAGAAGCTCAGTTCTAAGTGCAAAATGGCTTGATTTGAAACTCATGTTTTAGGAACTCATTTCATAAATTTCTCACTGCTATATGCTATCAAATTAACCTGTAGTGGCAATTGTTGAGGTCATGGAAAGATAAAAAGAATGTGGACATTCTTCATCCAACTTGTCCAAATTATTGGGAAAATTGACTTATTAGATGGAAGAAAGTGGAATTATTGCCGAGACCACTTAAACCTACATAACCAGACTAGAACAAGCATAAAGGCATGAATCATGTTATCATCAGTTAGCAGAAGTAACGTCCTTGCTTCTGTAGATTCAAAAATTGTGGAGAAATTGTCCATCTTCCATGATGCCAAGAAGGTTGGATGATACTTGTGGTTCTAGTATTAACCAGAAATAACCAAGACATAAAGAAATTAGTCCAATTGCTCAATATTAGATGGCAATCAATCACCACATTATTAATTGGATGCTTTTAGTTGAATGGCCTCCACAAAGAGGAGACAATTGTTACTGAATTGAGTTGTTTTAGGAAACTTTATAGATGTAGGCTGGTACATGATGACACTTTTACATAGGACACAGTAGATTTTGTTTAAAATCTAGTGAGGACCCTTGCATCAAGAATGAGAATGTATGAAGCTTGGTATGCCGTACCATCCCATGTTGAGTGTACCATACTGTATCAATGGTGAAATGAGACTCAGCACTGGTATTCACCGGGTCTCAGTACATTGAACCAACCTATGTACCTGGCATACTGACGCTATACAACTGTGGTACTAGTACATATCCAGTATCGAGATGAGGAATCCTAGTATGGAAAGAGTAGGTCACCTTGATAGAGTGTCTTTTTGAAAGAACAAACTCATGCAGAATTGCTACTTAGCTCTTCAAAAAAGATTTAAAAATAGTATACTTTAAAAAACTCCTAGCCAATTCCTGTTTGGTTTATACTACCTTGAGAAATCCCTTTTCATAGAGCTTTAAGATGGATATTTCTATCATGATGGTAATGAATTTACTATGAGTTCCACAGCATGTAGATCTTGTTGAGTCAGGCCAAAATCCAGTATTTAAGTTCTGCTTGCTAAAAGTTATGGTTCATCCACTTTCTTCGTTGCTTGAGTAGACAGTTTGCAATTGCATGAATGGATTTAATAATTTCTTTTGTTTCTTTCTGATATTACAAGTTGAATCTCATATGATTTAATGCGGCTACCAAATTCTTAATATGCTTGTATTTACAGAACTCCTGATGTGGCTTCCATGCATCTTATCACAGGATCTCAGCGTTGGATAAAAATTGGAAGAAACTTTAGGGTTATGTTACCTTTATAAAGCATGAAACCTTGTTGTTAGGCCATAGAAGGAAAATAGAGGAGCATACACATGTTTAAAAAGCAAACTTGGCTTTCCATGGATTTTCTCCCTTGAGATGAGATTTTAGAATCATGCATGACCAAGTAATTCACGCTGATTAAATCAGCTTTTAAAGCAGTAGTGGTTAAGTGTGCCTCTCTGCCACCATTAAGACCCTAGGGGGATCTTTCTTTAACCATGTCATGGTAGTGTTGTAGTTTGATGTTACTCATGGCATAATTATTTTTCAAAATTGCAACTTTTAAGTGATGATGGCATGCTGTTCCATTTTTTATTAACCTTTGTCGTTAGGTTAGCTTTACAAATTCCTGTTCCATTCTTTTAGTGTCTGTTTTGATGGCTGAACCCGTTATCCTGTTTTATCTATCAAACATTCCGGAAGTTTCTCCATAGCATAAAGTGGAAAGGAAGAACCTGGAGGAGTCCTAAGGAGTCTTGAGCACAGTGTATCCCTATTTTATAGGGATAATGGAATCCACCGACAAGATGATTATCCCTGAAAATCATGATAAATAAATTGCAGCAATCCTCTTATCTCTCTGTTCTCCCTCTGGTTCCTTCCTTCCTAAACCATCTTAAGAAGCAGCTGTCTCATCTGATAAGTTATAGCCAGGATGCAGCATTCCAGCACCCATATGGGCTTCGCATCATCGTCGTTAGCCTTTTCACTCACTTCATCATCCCTTGCATCTGCTAAAAGTTGGGCAGTATCTTTTCTCTTGCACATGACCATAGCATCTCATTTAAGTAACCACTTCCTCCAACAAAATGATGATGTTTGAATTGTTGATTGTAATGGTACTTCATATTTGCTAGTACATTAGTATTATTCCCAACTGTTATCTGGGTTTTATTTGATCGCAGATTCCTAGTACTACCGTAAGGATGAGAAAACTTGTTGTTGAGGTATGTGACATTGTTGCAAAACGTGGAGCTCGTTTGGCAGCTGCTGCTGTAGTAGGCATTCTGATAAGTTTATTAATGATTTTAATTTAATTATTAAAATTATTGCCGCCGGGATTCGTTCTTCGACTCGGGCGCAGTCGATCTTCAGTGGACGGACCTGCACACAAGTCCTCGCGCGAGAGGCGTTGGGGGTGGCCCTCCGCGGAAGACCCTCCGACGCTAAGTCAATAGGAGGAAATCGGCAATCAACCAGAAAGTGAGGAGGTGGATCTCTCCGGGAGACCTCTCCGGGGGCGGCCAATCGTGAGCTCTAGAGGGCAAGAGCACCGACGAGCTGCCGGCGGGAGCAGGAGAGTGAGAGTGGGGTGTAAGTGCGCATGTGCGCGTGCGTACCTGAGGGAATCTGGGAGTGTCCCATTTATAGACTGTCACCTGGATCTTGAGCGCCTTCTGGAAGGTTCAGAGGTTGTTAGGATACGGGGGTGGATCGAATCAGGCCGTTGTGGGGCTGTTGGGATCCGTATCTTGCCCGTTAGGGGATCGACGGCTCGGAGAGCTTTTTGATAGCTTGAGATCTGGTAGATGTGTAGGTCTCAGGTAGCCTTGATATGTTCTAGACCATTTCTCAGCATGATTCCTTGCCTAGGGTGCCATTACAGTAGGCTTAGGCTCTCCCACGTCGGGTTCCGCGGAGGTGGGTATTGAATCGTGGGTCGTTCAGTGAAGCCGGGCCATGGAGGCTTGGGGAAAGCGAACTACAGGAAGTTCGGGAGAGCCGAGCTATGGAAGCTCGGGAGAAGCCAAGCTATGGGAGCCCGGGGAGGCCGAGCTATGGGAGCTCGGGAGAGACGAGCTACGGAAGCTCGGAGGAGGTCGAGCAACAGGAGCTCGGGGAGGCCGAGCTATGGAAGCCCGGGGGAAGCCGAGCTATGGGAGCTCGGGAGAGGCGAGCTACGAAAGCTCGGGGGAAGCCGAGCTATGGGAGCCCGATAAAGGCGAGCTACTGGAAGCTCGGGGAAGCCGAGCTATGAGAGATCGGGAGAGGCGAGCTACTGGAAGCTCGAGGAAGATGAAAAGAGGAGGTCGGTCTTAGCCTCTCGTATGGATATTAATGCAATGACGGTTTTACCCCCCAACAAAATAAATATTAATTATTTTAGATTTATTAAGAATTGATATTTTTATTAATATTTTTTTTAGAAAAGATGGTCAGAAATGAAAAGGGCTCAATTTTTTGGAGTCCGTTTGCTCAAGAAGGAAGAAAAAGATGATTTCACATGATTCTTGGTGCAAACTAACTCAGGTAACATAGAGGAGACAGCTAAGGAGTTTTCTCATGATATATGAACGATCTTGAGCTCGATTGACTTCAGCTTTGATTGGAAGAAAAAGCTCTAAACGAGCTTTATAAAAGAAGGACCTCAGGCAGTAGTCCGTGAGAAGGAGTTTCTACAAAGTTCTTTTTCTTTTATTTAGATCATTTATATTTAGGTCTATGAGAGAAAAATTATGGAAGGGATGCTGGCAATGTGTGGCTAGATTCTTTCAACTTGGGATGATGATGAAGTCTGTAACCAGGTTTTATTTATTTTTTGTTCTTAATTTCTATGCAATAAATATCATGCTCTTCTTTAATATATCTTTTGAGTTATTTTTTTATCAAGATTTTGATTTGGCGTATATGGCCTATACTCTCTATCGACTTATCGTGATCTCAGGATACAGTACGTGCCTAAGAGAGAGATCGTAGTATGATAGTTTAGACCTCTAACTTTATAAATAATTAGATAGTTTATACTCTAAGTGGACGTATCGTGATATCTTGATATGGTCCGTGCCTGATGAGAGATAAATTATTCTGAGCCTAAATTTGCAAAAATTATTGCTATTGCAACATAAAGAAATGATAAAACCTATTTTCATAGTGGATTTGGATACCTGGGTTGCTTCTCCTATGTTTTAATTTCGTTAATTAATTAGTTGTTATCTTTTAATAACATCTATTTTTAATATAATCCTCTACAGATAATTTTTTCTTTGTTTCTCATGAAATAATTGTTCTTGATCCTTGAGAATACGATTCCGAATCACCACTAGCTATAGTAGTGAGTAAATTTTATTTTGACTGTCAATGACAGCTATCAAATTTTAGCATCGTTGCCCGGGATCCAAGTATGATTAGTTCACAAAAAAATTAAAAAATAAAAATAAAAAATTACCATAAATTTTCTCTTAATTTTATTATTATTTTTGATTTTTTATTCTTTTTGTTATTTTATTATTATTCATGCTTCTATATAAAAAAGGAGTAAAAAAATCTTTTTTTTGAATAGTTATTCTCTCTTTAGTTTATTGCTTGCTTTTAGTTACCTTAATTATTAGATTTTTTATCTTCTTTTAACATAAAAAATATTTACTTCTTGTCACAAATCCACTTTTAATCTAATTAACTTTTCTTTTTAATTAACTTACCTAAAGAACCTAAAAGAAAACCCTAAAATACTTTTCATAAAATATAATTAATTTAAGGAAACAAATAATAAACTTTAAAAACTTCATAACTTGTTTTGATACCTTGTTTGACTTGCATTACATTTTCATAAAACACTTTAAGGGCACAACTCCTAAATACCATAAGGTAGGGATTTCATTGCCCTTCCTTGGCCTATAAACCACCATCCTACGTACTGCATAACCCTAAGCCATTAATTTAAAATGAATTAGATAATGGCCCCTAAGGATTTTCGAGCTCATTAGGACAAGAGACTCTGAGAGTTGGACTAAGCTCAGTATTAACTGGTGATGGAAATTATGTATACTAGATATAAATCAAATTCATGAAAACATTGCGGAAGATATAATATAAAATTCTTAGATGCCCAGGATCCTTAGGAACCTATTCATTAAATCTCAAATAAAATCTAATTTTATTCATACCTGAGTCCTTTATCGATGTAGATGAGGATGAAGCTGGTTAATCCTTTGCCATTAGCCGTCCATGTGTCCGGCCTCTAACGGTGATCCACGCGGAGAAGAGGGGATGAAGACATCCAAGGTATGAAGATGACACTACGGGAAAGAGGGGTGCTAGTGCCTCTTTGATGAGGACATCAGTTCAGACCAGAGTTCGGGTCAGTCGAACCAGTCCTTCAATGTTCCTGTACCAACAACCCAGAGTCAGCAGGCCATGTCAGGGAAGACCACACCAGATAATCTACGAAGGTCCAAGAGGTTGCAGAACAAACGGGCTTGAAATTTTATGTGTCGGACTGGGCCCAAACTTGGCTGGTCACATGAAAACGGACTGCTGATTCAAAGTCATTGCCGTTGGCCATGAGCTGCTGTGGATTTTGGCCATCGGGCTCGTCTGATAGGAGTTTTGGGCCTGTTTCGTTTTTAATGGCATAGTTGTAATTTTTCTGAACTTATGATGTTAGGGTTTTCTCTCTTATTTAAGTTGGTTTTGGGCGGCCGTCAGAGGAGAGAAGAAAGACGCTGTTTTAGATTTCCTTTTTTTTCCTCTTGAATAAAGATGAATTTTTCTTTTATTTTTTGATTCAAAACAATTGAATTGAAAATTCAATTGCTCTTCCTTTAAATTTCGGATTGAGAGTGATCAAAATTCAAAATTTTCCCCTTTTCTTGTCAAGATTCGAACCAAACCTGGATGAATTCTTTTCTCGCAGATTAGATCGTTCTTGAGTTGCAGGCGTTTTGAATATCGCCCTGCATCAACTTGGTATCAGAGCCTTGATCCATTCCTTCCATTACCGCCTTGATCCATTCCTTCCATTACCATCTTGATCCATTCCTTCCAAACCCAAATATCAACCCTAACCGAAATTTGATCCAATGGAGCAGAAGAACAATGATCAATCCCTGAGAGACGCGTGAGAGATGCTATGCAAGACGCCATGCGAGACCAGCACCAGGTGATGCAACAGATGATGCAAACCATGCAGGCGATGATGGCGCGGCTGGAGGTGCAGAATCGTGCCCAACCCCTTCGCGTGGAGGAGCGTGATGAAATTGATGAAGGTAGGGAGAGGGGTTTCGAAAATCTGGAGGCACCACCAATTCGAAGAGGGCAACAGAGGCCTGATGTTGGACTTCCAAGGTATATCGATCAACCTCCCTATTTCGAAAATCAGAATCGGTGGGAAGCAGGCTTCAGGGTCGAAATTCCAGAGTTTAAAGAAGGAATTAACCCAGACGAGTATGTAGATTGGACCCTTCAGGTCGATGATTTTTTCGTCTGAAGGAGGTGCCCTTAGACAAGCAGGTACCGCTTGTCACAATTCGATTCAGAGATAGGGCTGCTGCTTGGTGGCATGCGCAGCACTATCGTAGATATATGGATGGGAGACCTCCATTAGCGTCATGGGCAGCGCTAAAGCAGGAGATGAACAGGGAGTTTTTGCCTCCGAACCATGAGCAGATTTTGTATTCGAAGTTGCATGGTTTGACGCAAGGTAGTCGGAGCGTCGAGGAGTACACAACTGAATTTTATCGATTGGTTGCACGAAATCGGTTGATTGAGGCTGAACCGAGATTGATAGCCATGTATCTTCATGGCTTGCGGCTGCCAATCCAAGATGCACTGGCTGTGCATCGAATTGATAGCGTAGGAGATGCGCATATGAGGGCTCAGGCAGTGGAAAAGAGCTTGATGAGAAACAGGGGGTTTCAGAGCAGAGGGGGTTTTACTACGGGCCAGAGTTCAGGGCAGAATTCAGGGGGCAAATTTATGCCTCCAGTAGCGAGGCCGCAGGCATCAGTACCTCCAAGACCAACAGGGTCGAGTGGAACCTCAGGTTCTCAGGCGAGAGTGGGCAGCAACAGGGCTAACATTCGGTGCCATCGGTGTCAGAATTTGGGGCACTATGCCAATGAATGCCCCAAGGCGCGAGCTCAGTTGTATATGGAGGATTATATGGGGGATGAAAATGGAGGAGAGTTCCCTGAGGATGAGGAATTTAATGATGAGCTGTGTGTTATTGATCCGGACCATATTCAAGGGGAGAGCTTGGTGATACGAAGAATGTGTCTGGCGCCGAGATCAGATGAGGATTGGCGTCGGCACGACATCTTCACAACGAAATGTTTTGTGGCTGGCAAAACATGTCGTGTTATCATAGACTCCGGCAGTTGGGAGAATGTGATAGCAGAGGAGGCTGTGAAGAAGCTGGGGTTGCAGACAGACCCTCACCCACATCCATATAAGCTCGGTTGGGTGAACCGAAATGCAGACATTCAGGTCAGCCGAAGGTGTAAGTTGTCACTGTGTTTTGGTCCTCATTTCGAGACAACTATTGAGGCGGATGTTGTTCCAATGGATGCTACTCACATCATACTGGGGCGTCCGTGGCAGTTTGATAACAGGGCAGTATACAACGGGTACACCCACAGTTATATGCTGCGTCCAGATGGGAGGAAAGTTATTTTGAAGCCGCTTCAGGAAGTGAGTGGACAGAATACAGTAATTTGTTTACCAAGCACAGAATTCGATGCGAGTTTGGATGGAGAGGATGTTTGTTTTGCTTTGGTGAGCAAGTCAGGAGACTTCGGCGTGGAAGAGGAGCAAAGGCCAAATATGATTCCTGAGGAGTTGGTGTCTATCTTGGAGGAATTCCGAGATGTTGTATCAAAGGAGCTACCGGCCGGATTACCACCTCTCCGAGATATTCAGCACGGCATTGACCTTATTCCGGGCTCAGTGTTGCCGAATAAGGCTCATTATCGGATGACACCGCATCAGCATGAGGAATTGAGGAGGCAGGTCCAAGAACTTTTGGACAAGGGGTTCGTACGGGAGAGCATTAGCCCGTGCGCGGTGCCAGCCCTTTTGGTACCGAAGAAGGATGGTACGTGGCGCATGTGTGTCGACAGCCGCGCGGTTAACAAAATTACTGTGAAGTACAGGTTCCCGATACCGAGGTTGGACGACATGCTTGATCAGTTGAGTGGTGCTAAGGTCTTCACGAAGATTGATTTGAAGAGTGGGTACCATCAGATAAGGATGAAGCCTGGAGACGAATGGAAGACAGCCTTCAAGACTAAGGAAGGGCTGTATGAATGGTTGGTAATGCCATTCGGGTTGTCCAACGCGCCGAGCACGTTCATGCGCGTAATGAACCAGGTTTTACGTCCATTTCTTAGCTCATTTGTGGTTGTCTACTTTGATGATATTTTGATATACAGCAGGACAGCCGAAGAGCATGTGGGCCATGTGGCACAGGTTTTGTCAGTGTTACGTGAGAACCAGTTAGTTGCTAACCCAGAGAAGTGCATTTGGATGGTTGGGAGACTGATTTTTCTGGGGTACGTTGTGACTGGAGAGGGGATTCTCCCAGATAGGAATAAGGTGCATGCAATTGTGGAATGGCCAGTACCATCAACCTTGACAGAATTGAGATCCTTTTTGGGTCTTGCAGGGTTTTATCGCAGGTTTGTCAAGGGGTACAGTGAGCTGGCTGCACCTTTAACGGAATTGTTGAAGGGAGCCAGATTCGGGTGGAATGATGCCGCACAGGAGGCATTTGATGGGCTGAAAGTCAGATTGACCGAAGCTCCTTTATTGGGTCTTCCTGATTTTGATAGAGTTTTTGAGGTGGATTGTGATGCTTCGAAGACTGGAATTGGGGCAGTGCTTAACCAGGAAGGAAGACCAGTCGCATACTTCAGTGAGAAGCTGGGAGGAGCTAAACTGGCTTATTCGGTTTATGATCTGGAATTGTACGCCATTGTGAGATCCTTGCAGCATTGGCGCCACTACTTGATTCAGCGGGAGTTTGTACTGTATTCAGACCATCAGGCGCTGAAGTTCTTACAGGGTCAGCATAAACTGAGTTCAAGGCATGCGAAGTGGGTGAGTGCCTTGCAGGAATACACTTTCAGCATCAAGCACAAGTCTGGTACGTTGAATAGAGTGGCTGATGCTTTGAGTAGGCGGAGCTTGTTGATTGGCGCTATGCATGTGTACACTCTCGGCTTTGAGAGTGTAAGGGAGGACATTCGTGTGGATGAGCACTTCAAGGAGATTTTGGCCAAAATTGAGGCGGGGGAGCGAACTGATTTCGTTCTCCATGATGGATATTTGTTTCGAGGTAACTGCTTATGTGTTCCTGATACGTCTCTTCGTGTGTTGATCATCCAGGAACTGCATAACCAGGGTCACTTCGGAAGGGATAAAACAGCCTGGTTGATTCGGCAGCGGTTTTATTGGCCTGGTCTTGACCGAGATGTCAAGGCTTTTGTGAAGAGGTGCAGGTTGTGTCAAGAGTCGAAGGGGACAGACACGAACCAAGGTATGTACACGCCTTTACCTATCCCAGAGGCACCATGGCGAGATGTTTCTATGGACTTTGTTGTAGGATTGCCACGGACAGCAAGGGGACTGGATTCGATTATGGTGATTGTGGATCGGTTCAGTAAGGTGGCGTGTTTCTTGCCATGCAAAACCACTTTTGATGCGTCAAAGGTTGCTGACTTATATTTTGCTTCAGTGGTTCGACATTTTGGTATACCGGCATCCATAGTGTCAGACAGGGACAGCAAGTTTATGGGACACTTCTGGCGAGAGCTGTGGAAGAAGTTGGGCACAAAGTTGAAATTCAGCAGTCCTTATCATCCTCAGACGGATGGACAGACTGAAGTTGTCAACCGTAGCTTGGGTAATCTGTTGCGGGCAAATGTGCATGAATTCAGGAGCTGGGATTTGTGTTTGCCGAAGATTGAGTTTGAGTTCAACTCTTCAGTGAACCGTTCTACAGGGTTTGCTCCGTTTCAGATACTGTTTGGGTTCTTGCCAAGAGGTCCTTTGGATGTTCTGCCAGTTGAGTCGCCAGAGAAGATGAGTCAGAAGGTTGAAGATAGAGTGTCTGACTTGCAGGAGATACATGCGACTGTTAGAGCCAAATTGGAGCAGACTTACGCCAAATACAAGGCGAAAGCTGATCAGCAGCGTCGGCAACAGTCCTTTGAAGTGGGCGATTTGGTATGGGTTTACTTACCGAGGGAGCGGTATCCACAGGGAGCTTTCACGAAGCTCAAGCCGAAGAAGATAGGTCCATGCCAGGTATTGGAGAAATTTGGTGACAATGCCTATCGGGTTGAGTTACCAGATGATGTCTTCATTTCGGATGTGTTCAACATTCGGCATCTGACCCCTTATGCAGGAGAGAATTCGAGCTTGAGGTCAAGCTTTTCAGAGGAAGGGGAGAGTGATGAGGACATCAGTTCAGACCAGAGTTTGGGTCAGTCGAACCAGTCCTTCAATGTTCCTGTACCAGCAACCCAGAGTCAGCAGGCCACGTCAGGGAAGACCACACCAGATAATCTACGAAGGTCCAAGAGGTTGCAGAACAAACGGCTCGAAATTTTATGTGTCGGACTGGGCCCAAACTTGGCTGGTCACATGGAAACGGACTGCTGATTCAAAGTCATTTTGGCCATGAGCTGCTGTGGATTTTGGCCATCCGGGCTCGTCTGATAGGAGTTTTGGGCCTGTTTTCGTTTTTAATGGCATAGTTGTAATTTTTCTGAACTTATGATGTTAGGGTTTTCTCTCTTATTTAAGTTGGTTTTGGGCGGCCGTCAGAGGAGAGAAGAAAGACGCTGTTTAGATTTCCTTTTTTTTCCTCTTGAATAAAGATGAATGTTTCTTTTTTTTCTGATTCAAAACAATTGAATTGAAAATTCAATTGCTCTTCCTTTAAATTTCGGATTGAGAGTGATCAAAATTCAAAATTTTCCCCTTTTCTTGTCAAGATTCGAACCAAACCTGGACGAATTCTTTTCTCGCAGATTAGATCGTTCTTGAGTTGCAGGCGTTTGAATATCGCCCTGCATCACTCTTGAATCCCCTTACAGAAATACAGAAGATTCTTTGAAGAAATATCTAATCTTTTTCTTCTCATGTTCTACCTTCCTAGTAGGAAGGAACCATATTTATAGGGTGAAAAGGAAACGTTCTAAGGGAGAAGAAGAGACCTCTTTGGTAACGTCATGGTAACGTTAATCCAAAGAAACAAAAGAAACTTCCATTTTTATGGTAACATTAATCCAAGGAAACGGAAGAAACTCTCATTTTCATGGTGACGTTAATCCAAGTATCACAATCTCAGCCTTTGAAATTAGGAGTTGGTTATCTCATAACTACATGCCCCAATTTGTACGTGTTCATCATCGAACCATAGAGATTCATGCCTCATCCCATGGGCATGATTCCATCTTCACATGGCTGAGATTGGCCATCCATACCCGAATAATCAGAGCCATCCATCACATAGATCAAGTCATATTTGGGTATCCAATTATTTGTTCATCATATGCACAAATAATTTCTCCTTAACATTCCTTCTACTATAATGGAACATATCCATTATTATTATATCTTCTTTAAATTGGGCCTCACTCAATTATTTAATTGATCATCTTATCTGAATTAAATTTAATTTAATTCTCATTTTAATTCATCCAAAATTCTCCTTAATGCGTGTGACCCATTAGGCCCTTTAACATATTGGCAATAATCATGTCCTAATCATAGACCCTAGGAATGATTGGACAACTCTTTGTCTAAGTCAACAACATGATTATAGATCATGAGAGGCCTCTAGCAAAGCATCATGACCACCCAACTGCTAAAGGTTTTATTGACGTGACCATCAACACTGTCCATGAACGGTTACCGTATGATCAAATCCTTTCGTCACATATCCCAGATCAATCAGTGGTATGGAATGTGTCAACCTGTAATTGATCTTTGTTTACTTGATCTCAGGAAAAATTGACTCATATGAATTAGAACTTCGAAACCATTTCGAATTCCAACTCAACCTTGCAAGGATTTAACAATCAATTTAATCCATCAAGTAGCCATGGGATATAACCCTTTCTATCAAGGGAGACGAATCCTGTCTTGATCAAACACCATCTTCATGTGCTTCATGTCATACCCAACCGACACCATATTTGTCACCCGTGGCTAGAGCGACGTTTGGATGCCATCAAAGCATGACATTCCACACATGAGATGCAATGAAGATCTCAAGTCAAAGGATCACTCACACCACCGTCATTAGAGATCAACCATCGACACTATATAGAATATCCATATGGGATCTCTGTACGGGTCATCCAATGCATCGTTACAATAACGAGCATCCACACACCTATCCAAGTATCTTCATACTTCAGCTTGTGAAATCAGCTGCTCACCCCAAGGGTGAGGATATGCAATGTGTGCTAGTCTCACGGTGTTTGATGGTGTCCAGTCCCATCTACACATCGACTAGGAAAGTTTAAAGAATCGAACCATAACGTGCAATTTGGATCTCACAATTTGTAATCTCTATTACAAATTCCATATGCACGGTTCACATTCTTTTGGACTTTATCTCACAGACAAATATATCAAATAAAAGACATCTGAATAGATAAAGAAACCATTTTATTTGATTTGTATTCATAGAATGTATACAACATCAATCCAATTGGATCTAGGGCATACACTAACAATCTCCCACTTGCACTAGAGCCATTCACCCATGTATTTAATACCGAGTGACTTAACATGATTATCATGCTTCTGCTGTGGCAGGGCTTTAGTGAGCGGATCAGCTACATTATCCTCAGTGGGGACTCGTTCTATTTTTACATCTTTCTACCAATAATCTCTCTAATTACATGGTATCTCTGAGTACATGTTTGGACCTCTGATGAGACCTTGGCTCCTTAGCTTGCGCAATAGCTCCATTGTTGTCACAATACAAGTGTACTGGATCAGCAATGCTTGGAACCACACCAAGTTCAGTGATGAACTTTTTGATCCAAACTGCTTCTTTGGCTGCATCTGATGCTGCAATGTACTCAGCTTCGGTTGTAGAGTCGGCAGTCGTCTCCTGCTTGAAACTTTTCCAGCTGACTGCACCGCATTGAGTGTAAAGACATAGCCTGATTGAGATTTATAATCATCTTTATCAGACTGAAAACTAGAATCCGTATAACCCTGAACTATGAGTTCGGGTCCTCCATAAACCAAGAACATATCCTTAGTCCTTCGTAAGTACTTAAGGATATTCTTGACGGCCATCCAATGTTTCTCACCAGGGTTTGCCTGGTATCTACTAGTGATACTCAATGCATAAGAAATCAGGTCTCGTACATAGCATCGCATACATGATGGATCCGATTGCTGAGGCATATGGAATCCTATTCATGTGCTCTCTCTCCATTTGGGTCTTAGGACTCATGTCCTTGGAGAGATGTATCCCATGCGATACCGGCAGGAATCCCTTCTTGGATTCCTCCATGCTAAACCGTTTTAGCACTTTATCTATGTACGTTGATTGGGACAATCCAAGCAACCTCCTAAATCTATCTCTATAGATCTTAATACCCAGTATGTAGGCTGCTTCTCCCAAATCTTTCATGGAGAACTTGCTGGACAACCATTCCTTCACTTCTTGCAGCAAGGATACATTGTTTCCTATCAATAATATGTCATCTACATATAATATCAGGAAAACAATAACACTCCCACTAACCTTCTTGTACACACATGGATCATCCTCATTTTTGATAAAATCAAACTTTTTGATTGTTTCATCAAAACGGATGTTCCAACTTCTAGAGGCTTGCTTAAGTCCATAAATGGACCTTTGCAGCTTGCATACCTTTTGAGAATCAATGGACTCAAAACCCTAGGTTGTGTCATATACACATCCTCCACTAAATCACCATTTAGGAAGGCGGTCTTGACATCCATTTGCATATCTCATAATCGTAATAGGCTGCAATCGCAAGCAAAATCCTTATGGACTTAAGCATGGCTACAGGAGAAAAGGTTTCATCAAAGTCAACACCTTGCCTTTGCTTGTAACCTTTTGCAACTAGCCTCGCCTTATAGGTAATCACATTACCATCCATGTCTGTCTTCTTCTTAAAGACCATTTGCACCCAATGGGTTTTATCCCTTCAGGTGGATCAACCAAAGTCCATACTTGGTTGTCGTACATGGAGTCCATTTCAGACTTCATGGCTTCAAGCCATCTCTTGGAGTCAATGTCACAAATTGCTTCCTCGTAGTTAGTAGGCTCATCATCTTCTATAAGAAATCCATATCTCTCAGGAATATGATGTGTTCTACTAGACCTACGTAGCTGATGTGTACTTGGAGCTACCTGTTGCTCCATCATTTCTGATAGAGGCTACGTAAATGTTGCCTGAATGTGAGTTGAGTCTCCTGCTCAACTCCCACTGCATTTGACATTTGCTCCATGTCATCTAATCGGTCTGTGTCAATTTGTGGTTCTTGAGTTTCACTAATCTCAATATTTCTCCCACTGTCGTTTCTTAGAAAAATCTCATTCTCTAGGAATATGGCATGCCTTGAGACAAAAACCTTTTGCTCGAGTGGATGGTAGAAGTAGTATCCTTTTGTTTCTTTAGGATACCCACAAAATTACACTTGTCGGATCTAGCTCCAGCTTGTCCGACTCATTACGCTTTACATAAGCGTAGCAACCCCAAATCCTTAGATGACTAAGGGTTGGTTTCTTTCCACACCATATCTCATAGGGAGTGGAACTGACCGACTTAGACGGAACTCGGTTTAGAGTGTATTCGGCTGTGTGTAGGGCATAACCCCAAAACATTTTTGGAAGATTTGCAAGGCTCATCATTGATCGCACCATATCTAATAATATGCGATTTCTCCTTTCTGATACACCATTATGCTGTGGCATACCAGGAGGAGTCCACTGAGAGAGAATCCATTCTCCTTCAAATATTCTAAGAACTCATGGCTTAAGTATTCCCCACCTCGATCTGATCGAAGTATCTTAATACTTTTGCCACTTTATTTTTCTACCTCGGATCTGAATTCTTTGAACTTTTCAAAGGCTTCAGATTTGTGCTTCATCAGATATACATAACCATACCTGCTATGGTCATCTATAAATGTGATGAAGTAAGAAAAACCTCCTATTGCCTGAATATTAATAGGACCACATACATCCGAATGTACTAGTCCTAAACATTCAGTTGCTCGCTCACCCTTTTAGTAAAGGATGACTTAGTCATTTTGCCATGTAAGCATGACTCACATTCCTCAAACGATTCCCAATCGAATGAGCCCAAGTAGCCATCCTTATGTAACTTGGTTAAACGTATTTCATTTACATGGCCTAAACGACAGTGCCATAGGAATGAGTTCTTAGAATTATTTGATTTAAATTTCTTAGTTTCTACATTGAGAATAGGCATTGTAAATTCAAAACATAAATCCCGTTGAACATTTCAGCAGAACCAAAGAACATTTCATTTTTAAAAATTAAATTCCTTTATTTCCAATTTCAAATGTATATCATCATTTACAAGACATGAAACGGAAATAATGTTCTTTGTTATGTTTGGAATATAGTAACAATTATTAAGCTCCATTACAAGCCCAGTGGGCAAAGACAAAGAACAAGATCCTATAGCTAAAGCAGCAACCTTTAATTCATTTCCCATGCGTAGGATCACTTCATCTTTTTTCAGCTTTCTACTGCTTCTTATCATCTGCATATTAATACAAATATGAGATCCACAACGGGTATCCAATACCCAAGTGGAATAAGAAGTAACAGAAGAAAACATCTCAATCATAAATATACCTGATGTAGAAGCATCTGTATATTTCTTTTCTTTCAGACTAGCCAGATAAGCCTTGCAGTTTCGCTTCCAGTGCCCTTCCTTGCCACAGAAGTGACACTTCCCCTTGGCTACTTTGTTTTTCTTAATGCCCTTATTTGGTTTAGTCGCCTTGGCCTTTTGGACCTTATTCTTCTTTGGCCACTTCTTACGAGCGCCAGAAGACTCCACGACCATAACCTACCCCTTTTCTTTCTTAATGTTGGGCTCGGCATTCGTCAGCATATTCGCGAGCTCAGGTAGAGATGTCTCTAGCTTGTTCATGTTGAAATTAAGAACAAACTGCGAATAGCTGGGAGGTAATTACTGTAGAACCAAGTCAATACTTAGTTCATGATCCATCACAAAATCCAGTCGTGCCAACTTTTCAATTAGATTGATCATTTTCAGTACGTGGGCACCCACTGATGAATCCTCAGTCATTTTGCACTGAAACAGCTCTTTAGAAGTTTCAAACCTCTCATATTGAGACTATGCACCAAACAACTCTTGCAAGTGCATCAAAATCTCCTGAGCATTCATATGCTCATGTTGTTTCTAAAGATCAGGTGACATTGAGGCCAACATCAAACATGTGGCCATGTCTTCAGCATCTTTATACCGGTTGTATGCCACATGAACCTCAGTCGTAGCATCCGCTGGTGGGACCTCCGTGCAACCTCATCTAGGACAAAAAGAATTTTCTCAGATCGAAGAACGATCCTTACATTCCTTAGCCAATCAGGGAAGTTGAGTCCAGTCAATTTGTTGGATTCTAAAATATTCCTAAGGTTGATGTTTACACTCATGGTTTCTCTGATAACCTACATAAAATTAGAACGAGTCAATTGCTACGAATACTAATCACCAACTTAATATTGTAATCCTAGATTTTTAATTAAGTTGGTTTCTCCCACTATTTTATCAAGGTTAATGGCCCTCTCTATTAATCTCGAGAAATTGGCATTCAATTTCCTTAGTGGGCTAGGATCCTCATTTGAATTACCTTGACCTTGGCTTTGGCACAACAAATCTCGGTAAACCAAATTTGGTAGATTATCATCAATCACATCTAATGTGACTCCTAGATCATTTAGGGGACATTGCCTTGTCAATCACATCCATATGTGATCACCCTAAAGTTTGCCTCTAGATTAGACTGATCCGGACTTTGGCCAATTATGCCAGCTAATCTAGTTAAGTCAACCCATTGTTCCATAATCAACTCCTCATAAGTACAATCGACCTCGGCTTTGGCATGACAAATATCATAACCTAATGATTTTGTATCATGTGAACAATGGAAGGCTTATGACTTAATATTCGTGGAGGAATTTAGCGCATATAGGTCCCATCTATATCTATAACATTTTATGATAACTATAGATAGTGATCTAGCTAGGGTATTATGATAATAATTTTTAATTCAAATTTTAAATTTCCTTATCATTTAATTATATGTTATGACATGTCGTTTCATCCCATGTAAATCCTAATATCTCTAACAAACCCTAATCATATTCTTGTCATGATAAGATTTTAGATTCAAAATATAAGATGTTAAATTCCATATAATTACATTTAATCACAATCTTATCTTGATCTAAATATCCAAACTAAGTTTTCAATGTTCATTATCATATAAATATCAAATCTTAATCATATCAATAATCATGTTAAAATTAAATCCTAAACATGATTTCCAGCATATAGTATCTATCATACATAAATAATAATCGCTATTTTAACATGACACATATATGATTAAATCTAAATGAATTATTATTTATTATCATATAATAAATCTTTGTCTTGATATTACATTCAAAGTACTCTATTTTAACATGATAATGAACATGCATAAATCTAAATAATATTATTTATCATCAAATAATAAAATTTTATTATATTTTAGATTTATTATTAACATATGAAAACTCTTCATGATTTTAAACATAATAAAAAAATCATATTATCAATCATATTGACTCAAGTATTCTATCATATTAATGAATTTGTAGCCTAAGGAGGCTCTGATAACACTGATGGGAATTATGTATACTAGATATGAATCAAATTCATGAAAACATTGCGGAAGATATAATATAAAATTTCCAGATGTCCAGGATCCTTAGGAACAGATTCATTAAATCTCAAATAAAATCTAATTTTATTCATACCTGAGTCCTTTATCGATGTAGATGAGGATGAAGCCGGTTAATCCTTTGCCACTAGCCGTCCATGTGTCCAGCCTCTAACGGTGATCCACGCGAAGAAGAGGGATGAAGACCTCCAAGGTATGAAGATGACACTGCAGGAGAGAGGGGTGCTAGTGCCTCTTGAATCCCCTTATAGAAATACTTTGGAATAAAGAAAGATCTAATCTTTTTCTTCTCATGCTCTACCTTTCTGAACCATATTTATAGGGTGAAAAGAAAACGTTCCAAGGGAGAAGAAGAGACCTCTTTTCATGGTAACATCATGGTAACATTAATCAAAGAAACAGAAGAAACTCTCATTTTCATGGTAACATTAATCCAAGGAAAAGAAGAAACTCTCATTCTCATGTTAACGTTAATCCAAGTGTCACAATCTCAACCTTTGAAATTAGGAGTTGGTTATCTCATAACTACATGCCCCAATTCGTACGTGTTCATCAAACCATAAGATTCATCATGCCTCATCCCTTGGGCATGATTCCATCTTCACATGACTAAGATTGGCCATCCATACCCGAATAATCAGAGCCATCCATCATATAAATCAAGTCATATTTGGGTATCCAATTATTCGTTCATCATATGCACAAATAATTTCTCATTAACATTCCTTCTACTATAATGGATCATGTCCATTATTATTATATCTTCTTTAAATTGGGTCTCACCCAATTATTTAATTGATCATCTTATCTGAATTAAATCTAATTTAATTCTCATTTTAATTCATCCAAAATTCTCCTTAATGCGTGTGACCCATTAGGCCCTTTAACATGTTGGCAATAATCATGTCCTAATCATAGACCCTAGGAATGATTGGACAACTCTTTATCCAAGTCAACAACATGATTATAGATCATGAGAGGCCTCTAGCAAAGCATCATGACACCCAACTGCTAAAGGTTTTGTTGACGTGACCATCAACACCTGTCCATGAACGGCTACCATCTGATCAAATCCTTTCGTCACATATCCCAGATCAATCAGTGGTATGGAATGTGTCAACCCTGTAATTGATCTTTGTTTACTTGATCTCAGAAAAAATTGACTCAAATGGATTAGAACTTCGAAACCATTTCGAATTCCAACTCAGCCTTGCAAGGATTTAACAATCAATTTAATCCATCAAGTGGTCGTGGGATATAACCCTTTCTATCAAGGGAGACGAATCCTGTCTTGATCAAACATCATCTTCATGTGCTTCATGTCATACCCAACCGACACCATATTTGCCACCCGTGGCTAGAGCGACGTTTGGATGCCGTCAAAACATGACATTCACACATGAGATGCAATGAATATCTCAAGTCAAAGGATCACTCACACCACCGTCATTAGAGATCAACCATCGACACTATATAGAATATTCATATGGGATCTCTGTATGAGTCATCCAATGCATCGTTACAATAACAAGCATCCACACACCTATCCAAGTATCTTCATACTTCAGCTTGTGAAATCAGCTGCTCACCCCAAAGGTGAGGATATGCAATGTGTGCCAGTCTCATGATGTTCGATGGTGTTCAGTCCCATCTACACATCGACTATGGAAGTTTAAAGAATCGGACCATAACGTGCAATTTGGATCTCATAATTTGTAATCTCTATTATAAATTCCATATGTATGGTTCACATTCTTTTGGACTTTATCTTACAGACATATATATCAAATAAAAGATATCTGAATAGATAAAGAAACCATTTTATTTGATTTATATTCATAGAATGTATACAGCATTCAATCCAATTGGATTTAGGGCATACACTAACAACTGGTTCACTAATGTCTAGGAAAGGGGTTCAAGAATGATGCAGTCGTGGTTCTTTAATTGTTTCGTTGTTTGACCTAGCCAATTAATTTGGTATCTAATGAAAAGTAACGGGGACCCCCATCGACCTTACCCTTACCTAGCCAGTTGCTAGTTAGTATTTGACTTCGAAGATTCAAAGGCAACCTTGGCAGTTAGGAGCTGTTTAGATATAGGGTAAACTTAGGGTAGAGAGTCCAGTGCTTGAAAACTTTTTTTTTCTAATAGAAACTTTAGCCTAATTAAGACACTCTTCTCTATCGTCTCTAGATCTAGGATTCCTTAGGTTCTCATCTTTAAACTTCTTCTTTTTCTTTTTCTTCTCTCTTCTTCTCTTTTCTCTCTACATTATATATATATATATATATATATATATATATATATATATACTCAAAATTGTAACTTGGAAAAGAGAGTCTAGTCGATTAGTAAGGATAGATCTAAACCTTACCTTGACCAAGAAAAAGTAACTATGGAGGAATTAGGATATCCTTTTAGCCTAAGAGAATACTGCTACCCAATTGGATCTGCCCAACCATCATGCATTCGACTACCCCAAACAAATGCTACCAGCTTTAAGATTAAGCCTCAGATTATCAATATGCTCCCTAAATTCATAGGAATTGAGAATGTCTACATTTTTATTAGAGAATTTGAGAAAGTATGTGATACTATGATGATGCATGAACTCTCAAAGGATGCATGAACTCTCAGAAGATGCTGTGAAACTTAGGCTAATTAACTTTGCTTTTAAGGAAAATGCCAAAAAGTGATTGTATAGTTTACCTACTCAGTCAATCTCAACCTGGAGGGTTTTGTTAATGCATTTTTAAGAAAATTCTTTCTGCATCATAAAATAGTTAAGTTGAGAAACAAAATTACCCAATTTCATCAATTAGGGAGAGAGCATTTCTAGAAGTGTGTAGACCGATTTAAGAACCTGTTAAGCCAATGTCCACACCATGGGATAGAGACTTGAGATTATGTCAAACTTTCTATGAAGGTCTAAACCTAAACTCCAGAACCATGCTTGAGTCATTGTATTAGGGCGACTTTATGCAAAAACCATCCAATGAAGCCTTGCAGTTTCTAGAGGATTTAGCAGAAAAGAGCCTACAATGGAGGGAACTAAAGAATCTAAACTCATACCATTGAGAGATTATATGCACCAATTCTCTCCATCTATAGCTGAAGAAGCTAAGATGGCATCACTAATTTATAGAATAGAAGCCTTGGAACTTAAGGGACAGGCTCCGATAAATCATGTAAACCAAGTGTCCGCACCTGTTTATACTGGATGCAATGAGCCAGGATATATAGTAGAAGGTGCCCCATTTCATGATCCAAACTAAAAATAGTTGTGCATAGGTGAATGCGACATATCAAAGAAAACTAACAAATCCCTATGCACCAACCTATAATCCAGGTGGAGGAACCATCCAAACTTTGCCTGGTCACAAGGTCCTAGTGCAGGTGGTCACAATTTCAACTAACCTAACTCAATGCTCAATTTTATAGAAAACAACCAACCAGTCAATGAGAATGAAAAGAGGTATAGTTTCCTAGACAAAGCCCTAGAAACCCTAGTTAAATCCTAAGCTGACACTTATGCCATGATAAATGGCACCAACGCCACCCTGAATAACTTTATGCAAACATAGTGCAATAGCTATCCACTAATACTCAGGCTATAGCTCATTTGGAGATGCAGGTAGGTCAGTTAGTCATAACTATAAGTGAAAGAGAACGGGGTAAACTACCAAGTCAGCTCGAGCTTAACCCTAGGAACGTAAACATCTAAGGATCAAAATAAGAAGCTTAGATTAACCAACAAGTGTTATTCATACATTAAGATCTGAGAAATAAATAGATAATCAGATAGGTATATATGAAGAAGAAGAATTAGAAGTCTCACCACTTGAACAACTTATTGAGCTGGGTCAGCCCAAAACACCTGAGGCATCGGAGTCTGATATAATGCCCAACTTACCAGCTGAGCCTATGCCAGAAGGAGATAAACAAAAATTAGGGTTGTAGCACCATTCCCAAATGAATTTAAGCCCAACTTAAATTTAGCCCAATTTGATAAGATTTTGAAGGTCTTTAAGCAAGTTAAAGTGAACATTCCATTACTGGACATGATCCAACGGGTCCCAACCTATGCCAAATTTCTTAAGGATCTATGTACCAAAAAGAAGACCACCAATGTGCCCAAGAGAGCCTTTCTGGAAGCCAGTGTGAGCTCTTACCTGTAAAACCAAATGCCAGTGAAATATAAAGATTCAGGATCACCCATTATTTCATGCATTGTGCGGAACACCCTCATAAACATGGCTCTATTAGACTTAGGGCGAGTGTTAATATATTATCATACTCTGTATATGAGCAACTAGGGTTGGAAGAACTAAAGCCTATGGAAATAACTTTACAACTAGCAGATACTCTTTGAAAGTACCCAAGGAAATAGTAGAGGATGTACTGATCAAAGTTGGTACTTTATCTATTCAGTGAACTTTGTGATTTTAGAAACAGGACCAGTGATGAACCCAAAGAACCACATCCCAGTGATTTTAGGTAGACCATATTTGGCCACAACTAATGCCCTAATTAATTACCAAAATGGATAATTAAACTTTTCTTTGAGAATATGTCAATTGATTTTAATATTTTCAATCTTACCAATACCCATCAAACGAATGACTCAAATTATGTTCAGGATACTGTTATGATCTAATTGACCTTAGTGACAAGGAGTTTGACCTAAAAATCTGCATAAACCAAGATGGGAAGCAAATTAATGAGGTTATTGCAATTGATGAAAAATCAAAATAGGAATCTCCAACTGAACCATAGAGAAAGTACCAGAACTATTATCCAAACCATCAATAGAGGAAGCACACAAATTAGAACTTAAACCACTTTCCAAGCACCTCAAATATGCATACTTAGGTCCATCAGAAACCTTCCTTGTGATTATTTCAATCGACCTAAACCTCATAAGAAGGGAATTACTGAATGTCCTAAAAAAATTAAAGAAGCGTTAGGATGGACCAGGACTGATATAAAAGGGATTAGCTCCTCGATCGTTCAACATAGGATTCACTTAGTGAAGGAAGCCAAGCCTACAAGAGACCCCCAAAGGAGACTTAAACTAGTCATGAAGGAAGTAGTAAGAGAAGAGATCATCAAGCTCCTTTATTTTAGTGACAATGGTAATCAGAGTAAGCCTTGATGTCTAACTGAAGATGATAAACTTAGCGCTTTTTGGAAGGTAACCCAAATTTTTATTTTTTGACTTTATTTTAGTGATTCTTATTTTTAGGAATAAAAGACTGCTCCGTATGGTCACTCCTAATATTATATGAGGCATATCTCATCCAGATGATATTTCTTCTTGTTTTAATTCTTCCTTACTCCATAATGGAAATTAAGTTGGGGGTAAGGGAAACCTTTTTAAAAAGTATTTTGAAAACGCCTTGGCAATTTTTAAAAATTTTAAATTTGTTTATAAATCATGTGTCATGAAAGAAATTTTTAAGCAAAATCGATTAGAAAAAGTATTGGTTAACGAGCCAAGGAGTAGACTAGCTGATCAGACTTTTAGCAGTCTACTTAGGTCATCTAAAGGCTACTAGCACTTCCATTATATGGACACTGGCAAAGTAAATTAGATATTAGTTGTAAGGTCAATTGAATATTCAATTATTACTAAAAATTGGTAATTGATATATACCCCAATGAGATAAGCTTAAATTTGAGGAAAGAGCTACTGATAAAAAAATAAAAAATAAAAAAAAAAAAAAGCAAGTTTAAATATTGGTTTTTTATCTAGTAATTGGGTACCTTCATCTAAGTAAGTATTATTGTTCACGTCAAAATGCAGACAGTGTGAAGATATCACTAAAAAAATAAAAATAAAAATAAAAATAAAAAGATATATATATATATCAGGCAGTGTGGAAGCTACCTCAACTCATGTGCTTAATTTGACGGTATATAAATATTGATCAAAGTAGGCGATAAGCGAAATACTATTGTTCCTTATAAGCCAGTGCCAAATGCTAAGTTAGCCATCCATCACAAACACAAGTGTTGTAAATCCATGGATGAACTTTAAGAAAGTTTCTAATAGTTCTAACTGCAAAATTTACTTTAGAAACTCAATACTTAGTTTGTGATACTGGCTAGCTTCTTTCAACCTTAAGCCTAGATTTAATTTTGCAAAAAAGAATCTTAGTGACATATGATTTTATTTTAATTATATTGCTAAGGGACTAGCAATGATTAAGTTGGAGGGTATGATAAGTTTATTAATTATTTTGATTTAATCATTAAAATAAATATTAATTACTTTAAATTTATTAAGAATTAATATTTTTCAGAAAAGAAATCCATAGATGAAAAGAGCTTAATTTTTTGGAGTCTAATGATGTAGATGAGACTCAAATTGGGACTCTGTTTGTCTGAAAAGGAAGAAAGGGATGATTTTGCATGATTCTCGATACAAACTAAGGCAGGTGATGTAGAATGGACGACTGAAGAGTTTTCTCGCGATATCTGAACGATCTTGAACCCGATTGACTCCAACTTTGACTGAAAGGAAGCCCTAGATGAGCTCTATAAAAGGAGGACCTCAGGCAGTAGTCGAGAGAAGGAGTTTCTATAAAGTTTTTTTTATTTAGATCATTGTATTTAGGCAATGTATGGCTAGATTCCTTTAACTTCAGATGATGATGAAGGCTGTAATAAGGTTCTATCTTTCTTTTTGTTCTTAATTTTTATGCAATAAAAATCATGCTCTTTTTTCATATATCTTTTGAGTTATTTTTTTGATCGAGGTTTTGATCTGGCATACATGGCCTATATCATCTATCGACGTGCCGTGATCTCAGAATACGATACATGCCTAAAAGAGATAGATCATAGTATGGTAGTTTAGACCTCTAACTTTGCAAATAATTAGATAGTTTATATTCTAAGTCGATGTGCCATGATCTTCTGATACGGTTCGTGCATGACAAGAGATAAATTATTCTAACCCTAAATTTGCAAAATTATTGTTATTGCAACATAAAGAAAAAAAGATTAAACTTATTTGCATGATGGATTCAGATTTCTGGGTTGCTTCTCCTACCATTTTAATTTTGTTAATTAATTAATTGTTATCTTTTAATAACCGTTATTTTTAATATAATTCTCTACAAATAATTTTTTCTTTTTTATTGAAATAATTGTCTTTGATCCTCGAGGATACGATTTTGATTTACCACTAATTATAGTAGTGAGTAAGTTTTATTTGTGACCACCAATGATAGCGATCAAATTCTGAAGAAGCTCCGAAGGGATGAAACCAACAAGAAAAGTATGTTATGGTGGAGGGGTAGTTGTATGAACACTGCCGACTTTTCAAAGCATATTTGCACGATGGGATGAAGGTGATGCTTCATGGAAAAAATTTGGACAATGTTATAATCGAGCATTTGGATGATGGTTCTGGACTGGGAGCTGCGTTGTGTCATCAGGCTTTCGATCGACACGTGCAAGCACTCTCTATGGCCACTAGGTTGTTGCATCTACCGATGATGGGGTTAGAAGATCCCTCTTCTAACAAGCCTAAACCCCACAATAATAAAATAAAACCTCCAAAGACAAGTCCCCGACAAACACGACAATATACGAGAAGCACAGCCTTCCCAACCAAAGAACTCTTCGCTAAATAATTTGAAAATAACGAGGTTGTCCAAAGGCTACAAAGACACTCCTCTCTGTCCCTAACAAAGATCACATAAAGTGCCCACCCCAACCTCACTTGACAAGAACTGACCTGGATGCCCCGCACCCACGCGCACACCGCCTGTGCGTTTCGATCACGTCCTACCAATGCCTAAGTCTTCCTGACTTAGGCCCTTATGCACCTCGATCTCCGCTGATCAGGCCACTCACTAACCTCACGCACCTCTACTGGTCGCTTGCTAGCCACACCCGAGCTCCTCTCGGATGCCTTGATCTCCAAAGGATCAGATCTTCTTGGATTTCTCTGTCTAAATGATTGATCCCTAAGCCTTAGGTCCGCCCTCCTTTAAATAAGAACTCAACCGCCTTATGCCACCGCCCCAAAGAGTCCAGCTGTTTGGATAACTCTTATCCAAAACCCATATCCCAAATACGGTGGACTCTTGGTCAAAACCGAGTAAAATATGCCACCTAAGCACCGTCCCAAAGTCCCCTCTAAATAGAACTCTATCTTGGCCGTTAGATGGGACAATCAAAGGCCAAGATCCCAGCTCAAACCACCGTCTCAAATCCCCTCTAAGAAAATACGGTCTCTCTTTGGGTGTGCTAGGCGGGCCTGCCCAATGGCCATGCCACACTGGGCCATCCAGGTCGTGCTAGCCGTCAGCCTGGGCGGTCCAGGTAGTGCGCCCAGCTGGGCCATGCGGCCGCCTGGGCCTTGCGCCCAGCTAGGCCGCGCGCGTGCATCCTCTACTTGGGTCGGGCCTTGACAATCCTCCCCCCACCTAAATCTAGACGCCCTCGTCGAGTCATACCGAAGCTCCATGTCGTTGCGTCGTGTGCCCTCCTGGCACACCTCGTCGCTGCACATCTTGGCCCTCCTGGCCAAAATCTCCTGAATCCCAATATGGCCACCTATCACGCGTATCCTCTGATGCCTCCTCGGTTGAACAACCCTCTCGCCGAGCCATCCCGCCTGCAGCCTCTTGCCATAGGCCCATCATGCCTAAGCCTGCTGCGCCCGCGCTGCCCCAATGCCTGCATGCATCGCTGCCTAGGCGCGAGGTTGTCTCGCAACCTCAAGTCTGGTGATGGAGCGCTCCCTCGCCCCTGCCCTTCATTGTCCTATGCTATCCCTCCACTGGAACGAAGTATGGACGCTTACCTCTTTGGATCAAGATGCCCCTTCAATGAGGCATGATCATGGCCTTGCTCTTGATGAAGAAATCCATCCCGAGTATCAGGTCGTAGTCGTCGATCGACAAGACCGTCATGCTGTAGGGCCCAGTCTAAGAGCCCACCTCCAATGTGGCCTCTGCTTGGCCCATAGATTCCATCTCCTCGGAGTTGACAGGCTTCATCCGACAAGGCTTGGAAAGCGCTCTTAGGCCCAATCTGTGCGCCGCTCCTTGGCTCACGAAATTGTGCACCGCGCCGGAATCAACTAAGGCCCGCACTATCCTTTCGTTGACCCGAGCCCTCACGTACATCAAACCTTGGCATTGTCTCCTCGCGGCCAAAGTATTAATGGACTATAGCGGGGCCATCTTCGCTACTAGCTCATCCTCTAAACTCTCAGATGCCCTATCCCCCTAGGTAGTGATAGCCGCTGTTGTCACCTTCTTTGGACACTCTCGCACCAGATGCGGCCCTCGGCATATGAAGCATCCAACGAATCTCGCTTGTCCCTTTTGCTGCTGCATGTGCTGGTACGGCCTTCTTCTTGCCTGCTCAACCCCGCGGTGGTGACGCACTTTTACACTTGCCCTTGCCCTGGCCACTGCTACTCAAAGTCGTATTGCTACGAAAGTCCACCAGTGCCTTTGCTGCTGCAAAGGCTGAAGGAATATCCCTCACCTTCCTCCTGTGAAGCTCGATCTGTGCCCACCCCTATAGGCCCGTGAGGAAGTTAAAGAACTTATCCTCTGACATGTTAGATACCTCCAAAAGTAGCATCACTACGTAGAGATTTAAGAATAACGATGCTAAAAAAGTAGTTTACCGATGCTTTATTAGCATCGGTAAGCCATATTCTGACGCGTCTTGAAGCGTCGAAATAGCATCGGCACGGCATACGTGGAAAAAAAATTTACCGACGCTTTTGGAAGCGTCGGGAAAATTTTTCCCGACGCTTCTTGAAGCGTCGGTAAATCGAAAATATGGCTCAGTCGGCGCAGCTTTTTTTTAACCGACGCTTGTGGAAGCGTCGGGAAAAAAAGAGAATTTTTAAAGCATCGGAAATACCGACGCTTGTGGAAGCGTCGGGAAAAAAGGAGAATTTTTAAAGCATCGGAAATATGGCTCAGCTCGGCTCGGCGCGAGGCTTAGATCGGCTTAATGTTGGCGCGACTTATTTTTTTTTAACGACGCTTTAAAATGCGTCGGCATCGGTAATAGGGCTCAGTTTTAAGCCGCATCAAGCGGTAGCTGTTATGTAATAAATATATACAATAAATAGCTATCAATAGCCATTATGAATCATGAATCAGCTATCAATACCCATTATGAATCAGCTATCAATACACATTATCATAATTAGCTATCAATAAAGCCCAGCATCAATTGATACTTTGATACTTTGTCACTATTCCAGCACTTGAATAAAATTTAAATCACCTGCCATTAAATAAATGCTGACCACACCTGGCTTACCAAAGTGGAATGATAAGCTTTAAAAATATCATAATGCCAAAGCCCAGCATCAATAATTGCCGGCTTAATTGATTAATACATTCATCTTCAAGTAAGATGCCTCGGATACAAATTGAGTGGTGGTGAATACCTAACTTATTTCAACTGATGTGCAAAGTTCCAAACGTATCCACATTATGATCATTGTAGCAGTGTTCATATTAATATACTCTATTACATAGATGCAGTACATCCCATCAAAAAAAAAGTACAAGTTTACAAATAAAATATTACAGTGTTGTTATTAGCTGTTACATAGTGAACAACCTTATGGCAATCCTTGGCAGCTACAAATCAAGATAATAGCATACATCCCATGATATCCTGCAACAGTAATAGCATACATCCAGATTTCTATAAATTAAGGTAACTAACATCCCATGATATCCTGCAACAGTAATAGCATACATCTTTGATTGGCACAATATATAAGAAAACCACTAATAAGTCCTGTGTCATGCAATATGAAGTGGCAAGGCATACAATTAGAGCATACAGCTAAGTAGAAATGTTTATATGTAGCAGTCTGCAAACAAAATTTAAAAATACATGAAATGAAAGATATAATAAAAAAAAAGCTGATGTCAATGATCTGCAGGAGGAAGGTTGTCACCCTGTCCGCGAGGATTTGATGCTCCAGGAGCCTATAAGAATAATTAAAAATATTTAATTAGCTCAACTATCAATTACAATATATTAGATAAATAATTGATTTAATATAAAAATATATAATTAATAATATGTATTTACCTGATGTGGAACAAACATCTGTACGATAGATGTAAGCCGCTCAATGTGCTCTCTCATAGATTCCATCGCTGCACGATCGTCGGCACGGCTCCGTTGCATCTCCTCCATCGCTGCTCTATCGTCTGCACGACTCTGTTGCATCTCCTCCATCGCTGCTCTATCTGCGATACGGCTCTGTCGCATCTCCTCTATCTCCTGCTGAAGTTTGTGAACACCATCTGCAGCATCTGAAGCATTACGTGCACGTCTACTCATCTCAGATATCTGAGTGGGGGTGACTCCAACTCCATAACCCCTCACTCGACCGTAGCGCTCCGGCCCCATCAGCTCCGTAAACACCTCGGCCTCAATGCGACTACTCTGCGTAGATGCTGTAGAGTCGTCGACACGCTCAGCAATAAGAGCTGTAGCTCTTTCCTGTATTAATTTAAAAAAAATTAGTTAGATCATACTGAATAACAAAATCAAATTAAAATCGTTGTATAAAATAAATTATAATAAATAATTACATAAAAGTCTCTCGACTCATCTCTGACAAAAGTGCCATCATCGTGAATATGAGTCATCCGATAAAACTCCACCTTACGGGGTTCTTGCCCATGCTCATCCATCTACAAGAAAAATTATAAATATCGCAATATGCTTTCGTATACCTTTAGGGATGATGCAATTCAAATTAATTTCAGGTCATAAATAGAGCCCTACCTGGAAGTACTAAAACCACTGGCCACTGGCCACAAAAAGTAGGCAAAGGACAAAGGAATAGAATACATTCCTCCCTAAGAAAGCATGAAAAAATGCAAGGCATTGTGATGGAAGAAACATCAAGTAAATGGGGAAAAGCATCACAATACCTGTCAAGAAAGCACTCTGAACACCACTACATGGATTAATTCTCTAATAGAACATTCATAAGTCTTTGATGACTTGCTTTGTTTGCTTGATCAAGGTGTTATCAAACGCTACTTTAGTAATTCAACGATCCAACAAAAAAAAGAACCATTCTGTTCGGACCGGGCTAGTAACATCTGTGTGCCTAATCAAATTGCATCACTAGTTTTAGTCAAACATCAAGAAATATGGTTGAGTATTAGGTGTACATATTAGAGCTAGCTTTAAACGGACCCCTTTTGTTCTACCTTCTGTCAAGAGGTATTTCATTAGCAGGTCATCAGTTTACGTGTACATATAAATAATGTTCAAGAAAGGACTCAAAGCGAACAGCAAGAGGTTCAAAACCATTAGACAGATGCTACAAATCCAGTCAAGTGCCCTCAAGTGGTCAATCAAATATTATATGAGCTAAAGACCCTACAAATTGTTATCCCCAATCAAATATTAGATGAGTTAAAAGACCCTACATGTTGTTATAGTTTCTTCAGGCATGAGGCTTTGTGATGCCCTCTTATTGCCATCAAAGCAGTAACTTTTTTTTTTATTATTTTTTAACGAGTACCGACCTCCTCCCTTTTCCCATTGCACCGGTCTCTTTTGCTAATACCTAAGAAAGCAACACCTACCTCTTTTGCTAGTTTAATTGGTTTCTCAAATATAAACACCACTACATGGAGGAAACTTCTCAAACATTTCTTTAGCTGAAAGAGTCTAAATGGTTATGTGATGCTTACGCCGTGATGCATTTTTTTCCTCATATCTTTTCAGCAATGCTAGATTCCATATGGAAGTTGATTTCCAGCATATTCATATCTTTTCAGGATAATATGATCCTAAGTTTCCCTGACTGCCAGAATTACTTCCTTGACACTGAAAACTACACTGATGATGGTTATTTAGTGAATATTTGGTGTTACAATCGTTGGAATTGTATGGGCATCTAAACAGCTCTTGAGAATGTTTTGAACATGTGGATCAATGACTAGAGATGCCATTAGTTAAAGGGGTATGGTACAAGGTTTAAAATCTTAGAGCTGTTGTAGATGAGGTATGGACCAGTATCACGCAGTGCCATATTGACATAAAATACATTTGTCAGTGCCAATGCAGCAAAAGTGTCACTACAAAAAATCAACTTTTGCCTACGATTTTTTCGTAGGGAAAGAGAAAAAAATCGTAGGTAAAGCCTTTCCCTACGATTTCTGTCGTAGGCAAAAGTATAAAAAAATCGTAGGAAAAAGTGCGTAGGGAAAGCCTTTGCCTACGACTTTTAAAAATTGTAGGCATAGATCAGACCTTTTCCCTACGATTTTTTTCGTAGGTAAAGATCATAATTCGTAGGGAAAGAATGAGAAGAATTTGAAATTCAAATTTAAATTTTAAAAACTATTGCCTACGAAATTTAAAAATCGTAGGAAAAAATCAAAAATATATTTTTATCAATACCTTTCCCTACGATTTGTCTTAAAATCGTAGGGAAAATTGGCTAATTATAATTTTTAGAAAATTTTTTCCCTATGAAAAACCCTAAAATCGTAGGGAAAAAATAGGAAAAAATATTTTTTTTATACACATCTTTCCCTACGATTTACCTTAAACTCGTAGGGAAACGTTAGGTAATAAAAATTTTTAATGATTTCTTTCCCTACGAAAAACTTCAAAATCGTAGGGAAAAAATCAAGAATTTTTTTATCCACTTCTTTCCCTACGATTTTTCTTAAAATCGTAGGAAAAAATTGGCTAATAATAATTTTTAATAATTTCTTTCCCTACGAAAAACCCTAAAATCGTAGGGAAAAATTGGCTAATAATAATATTTAATGATTTGTTTCCCTACGAAAAACCTCAAAATCATATAAAAAAATCAAAAAAATATATTTTTTTATCCATATCTTTACCTATGAATTTTCTTAAAATCGTAGAAAAAAAATAGCTAATAATAATTTTAATATTTCTTTTCCTACAAAAAAAAAAAACTCTAAAACCGTAGGTAAAAATTAAGAAATTAAAAGAGGTTCATGGCATTTTCCATTGATCAACTTACATGATCATCAAGCAGCGAGCAAGAAGAGACAGCGAATACAAAAATAATCTGTCACAACTCATAAAAAAAGAGAAGTTTCACCTGTATGCATTGCTTGTGTAGTACTCGGTGACAAAGCCAATAACCAGCCCAGCCCATAGACCAACTGCAACACAGAAGAACAGCTGCCTAGAGATAACATTCCAAATCATCATTAGATAAGCATCAAAAAATAACCACCTCCAGCAAAAGAACATAAATATTACTTACCAGTTTGTCACTTGCTTCTGGGAGCCAAAATTGAAGATTGTGAAGCTAGATGGGAGGGCAATCCAACTGATAATTGCAATGCCAATGGTCATAAGAGAAGTTTAGATTATAAGCTGCTTCTTCAGTGCAGGCTCAATCTCCTTCACTGCCTTTATTTCATAGAAGTTAGTTGCAAACAGTGTAGTGATCAAACAAACAATGATACCTATAGAGCTAATAAGCAACGGATAGCACATCGCAGTAAAATCATGGTTGATTCCAAAGGATGAGATTGAAGCAACAACAAGGGCAGCACAGGAAGACTCAGCATAAGAGCCAAAAAGATCAGATCCCATCCCAGCAATAACAGTTAAAAAAAATCTTAAGCAGGGAGTTGCATCTAAGATCTCACAGAAATAGTGCAAGTTGGAAATTCTATTTTCTAAAGCTTGGTAGAGACTGAATGAGAGAGACAGGGAGGTCCCTATGTCCTCCATGGGAATAGTTATACCGTCCCATAAATGAACTGAAGTCTCCCAGGCAATAGCTCCCAGAGAACCTTAACTGCTCCAATATTCCCCCTAGAAAGATTATCCTGTAAAAATTATAGCAACATGAACAAAACTAGCATAATAGAGTTCCAAGAAACATTATTTTTCTCTGGCATGATATGAAAAGCTCGCATTGAAGCCATGGAGTCCCCACACTTGCCATACACATCGATGAACGCATTACCTACCGTAACTACTGAATCCAAACCAACCTTGATCGCATACCCATGAATTCCCTTCCCAAAAATCTCATATTGCGCTGCAGCACAAGCCAGCAGAATACTTACTAAAGTGATTGCATTCACCTCAAGGCCCGATCTTTTGAAGTCCAGAAACCAATACATCGCATCCGAGAATAACCCGTTAGTGGAGGACAGCGAAATGATGGAGTTCCACGAGACGATATCTCGGTGGGGCATTTCATCGAACACCTGTTGGGCGTCGCAAAAGGCTTGATGGCGCCGTAAAAGGCCAATAGATTATTGCCGACGAAGAGGTCGACCTCGAAACCAAATTTCACAACGGAGCCATGGAGCTCCCTACCCTTCCGGGCGGCGGCGGCGGCGGAAGCGGCAGTGAGGGCGAAGGGGAAGGTGCGGTCGTCGGGGCGGACGCCGCGGTGAAGCATCCGGTTGTAGACTGCGAGGGCGTCCGCGGGAGGCCGGCGGTGGAGAGGGCGCGGGAGAGAGCGTTCCAGAGGAAGGCACCGCCATGGAGGAGGGGGCTCCCGTCGAAGAGGAGGAGGGAGGAGGAGAGGTCGCGGTGGGTGGAGTAGGCGAGGAGGAGGGCGGCGGCGCTGGGGAGGTGGTGGTCGAGGAGGCCGCGCGGACTTAAATTTAAAGCGATATCATGATTTTAATTTACAACCCTTCCTTTCCCTACGATTATTAACAAATCGTAGGGAAACAATTTCATATTTTTATTAAAAAATAATTTCCAACCATTCAGAAATTATTTTTCCCTACGATTTTTATGAAAATCGTAGGGAAAGGATTCTTGAGAAAATAAATTTTGACGGAAGTTTTGCCTCCAAAAAAAAATTAAAATAAAATAAAATTTAATTTCCTAAACTAGTCTTTCCCTACGATTTTTAAAAATCGTAGGGAAATAAATTATTTTTCAAAAAAATTATGGTAAACTTTTGAATTTTAAATAAATATCAAAACCTTTACCTACGATTTTAAAAATCGTAGGTAAATGAACTTTTCCCTACGATTTCAGTAAAAATCGTAGGTAAAATCATCCCTACGAGTTTCAAAAAACGTAGGGAAATATTGGATTTTCCTACGATTTATTAAAACTCGTAGGGAAAGGTTGGATTTCCCTACCATTTTTTTAAATATCGTAGGGAAAGGATCCGTATTAAAATTTTTTTTTTGTTATTCATATTTAAAACTCAATAATATTTGGCTCTAAATAATTTTCATGCCCATTAAGCATTATATTAATGATGCAGGAGTGATTACTATGATCGCAACCGTCGGATCGTCTCCGATCGGATGAATCGCAACGGTCGGATCGATAATCGCCAATCGAGATCATGGCTTGAATCAATCGCAACCATCAGATCGTCTCCGATCGGATAGATCGCAATCGTCGGATCTATCATCGCCGATCAAGATCATGGCTTGGATCGATTGCAACTGTCAGATCGTCTCTGATCGGATGGATCGCAATCATCGGATCGATCATCGCCAATCGAGATCATGGCATGGATCGATCGCAACCATCGGATCGTCTTCGATCGAATGGATCGCAATCGTCAGATCTATCATCGCCAATCAAGATCATGGCTTGGAGCGATTGCAACTGTCAGATCGTCTCTGATCGGATGGATCGCAATCATCGGATCGATCATCGCCAATCGAGATCATGGCATGGATCGATCGCAACTATCGGATCGTCTTCGATCGGATGGATCGCAATCGTCGGATCTATCATCGCCAATCAAGATCATGGCTTGGAGCGATTGCAACTGTCAGATCGTCTCTGATCGGATGGATCGCAATCGTCGGATCGATCATCACCGATCAAGATCATGGCTTGGATCGATCGCAACCATCGGATCGTCTTCGATCGGATGGATCGCAATCGTCAGATCTATCATCGACAATCAAGATCATGGATTAGTCTTTGTACAATAGACTCCGGTGCACAAAGCGCGCAACAGGTTCGGGTAATGGGCTCCGGCCACCTTATCTGTAGCATTGAATTGAATTTAATTAAATTCAATCAACCATCCTAGAGATCGATAGCAGCAATTCACGAATGATATCCCTTCGTTCGCTGCATTGACTGCATTTGATTTCTAACAACATTTTTTCTTTATTTTATAAAAAATAGATTTTATTTTCTATTTTTTTATCTTTACAAATTACTTTTGGTAATTAAATAGAAATAAAATTACTTTTTATTCTTATATTTATCATAAAAATATCTTTTAAAAGGATAACTAAAAAAAGATATATACATAATAATATTTTTTATTTAATATTATATTGCATAATAATATTTATTATATATTCTATATTATTATAATAACTTTATAACATGTTCTATATACATATGTATTACAATATAAGATTAATAATTTTATTAACAATATGATAATACATAATAAATTATAGTATACAACAATATTATAATAAGTATTATTTTGTTATATAAAAAATTATATAATATATTTTATTTTTATTATTTATATAAATACATATTTACTATATATAATATATGTAAATAATAATTAATATAAATATAGTAAATATAAAATTTGATTTTAGAAAAGGTATATAGCCTTTCCCTACTATTTTCGTGAAAATCATAGGGAAAGGGTTGGATTTCTTGAAAAAAAAGGGTTTTTCCTACGATTTTTATTAAATTCGTAGGGAAAGGTTGGCTGTCTTTCCCTACAATTTTTATGAAAATCATAGGTAAAAGTATGCATTCTTTCCCTATGTAAGGAAGACTATTGACCTTTCCCTACGATTTTTTTTGAAAATCGTAGGAAAAGACTTTTTAGAAAAATAAAAAGCCTTTCCCTACGATTTTCAAAAATCGTAGGGAAAGATCCAGATCTTTCCCTACGATTTTTTAAAATCGTAGGGAAAGGCTTTTTCCAGATAAATTTTGGAGGGAGATTTTGCCTCCAAAAGTTTATATAGCCTTTCCCTACGATTTCCAAAATATCGTAGGGAAAGGCTCTGGATCTTTCCCTACGATTTTTAAAAATCGTAGGGAAAGATTTTTTCAGAAAAATTTTGGAGGGAGATTTTGCCTCCAAAAATTTATATAGCCTTTCCCTACGATTTTCAAAAAATCGTAGGGAAAGATCCCTACGATTTTTTGAAAATCGTAGGGAAAGGTTTTAACCTTTTGACTATAGAATTTTTGCCTACGATGTTTAAAAAGTCGTAGGGAAAGACTCTTTTGCCTACGATTTTAAAATCGTAGGTGCGAAAATCGTAGGCAAAAGTCATTTTGTTGTAGTGTGTAGTGCCATGTGTTAGAAGAGTGATTTCAAAGTCTGTACTTGTACAGGTACCTTGCTAGTAAATATATTGTGGCATGGCTCATATGGACTAGTGTGATACAATACCTTCAATCCATCGTCCAGATACTTGTGAAGAATTTTAGAAGTAGGGTGACCAAGGAAAAGTTGTATTAAATTAGTGGTGTATATTGATCTCAAACAAGAACCAGAAGTAGGATCCAAATAACAATCTATGCTCCTGCAAACTGATGATTTTTGTCACATAATCAATGTCATGTTGGCAATTGCTACTTTTAACTTGAGTAATAGGAAGAGTGGAGGGGAAACAATTCTTAGTTCATGGAGTTGCAACTAATTAGTTGGGAAGGTCATGGAATGGAAAAGTCCAATAAAAATAATAAGAAAAGTCATATTATCCACAAGGAAAATGAAAAAGTTCACTAACGTTATAAAAATTTTCTATAAATAACGGGTGAGCTAAAGTATTTATGCCTCGCAAAGCCAAAATCATTAACATTAGTTCTTCCATTCCTAGAGAGAAAATCTCTCTCTCTCTCTCTCTCTCTCTCTCTCTCTCTGTAATGTGTTCTCTTGGCCTAAAGAAAGTCACTATGTCATTGGATTTTGATTATTCTCTAGATAATTTGTAATCTACAACATACTAGAGTCTCAAGAAGATCTGTGGAGTCCTGGAATGACGTGAAACAAGTGATCTAGTCTTTTCTGGCACACAATGTTGTGGTGTACCTATCATTATTTTTTTCCATTGACAGGCAATGCAGATGTTTACCTATAAATCAATCCTAATCACTGATTTAACAAGGCCATCTCACATAGATTGATTCTAGTTGTATTCTTCCCTAAGGGCTCAACCTTTGAATTTGAGAGGAAGATATAAAAAATAAAATTTCGGATTATAATAAGTAAATGATTTGATATAAAAAATATAAATTTATATAATTAAGGAACATACGAACTCTTGTGACTCGTGCATAACTCTTGGATCCCGATGTATGAGGAGCAGACAGGGCTGCTCGTGCAGCTTTACCAATATTAGAAATGCCTGCAAAATTAAATAAATATACTTGTTATATTCCGAAAGTAAAGCATATATGTATATAATGTACAATAAAAATCAAATATTTTAATAGTATGTTGAAATATTAAATTATAAGATACCTGTCCCCTCTCTGAGAACCAGTAATGAACCAACTCCATCCATTGATGAGGGGGTAATCAGGAGGACAAGTACCAACTACCTGCTCCTCGGTCATATCCGGCAACTTGTGCTTCATTTTCAACTGTGCCTTATATTCTTTCCATTTTCGGTTGAGAGACTTCATTACAAAATCATGAGAGGATGGAGGTAGTAGAAACTTGGCCTGCAAAAGAAATATCATAGAACCATTGCAGCAATGCATCAAGGCTTATGCTAGCTTTTGAAATATCTAGCCTCCAATCATGCTTATGCTAGCTTTTCAAGAAGAACCATCAACAGCACCTCACAATTCAGACCCTACTCATAGATCAGAATAAAAGTTGGCAGTTTCCACACAATGGCCCCATCCAAAATAGTATTCTATCAAAATTATTGACATGGAACTCACTCCTGTCACTCAAAAAGAGTTTCTGATTTTAACAATGATCGATCCGATATTGCGATCCATCCGATCGGCGATGATCCGATGGTTGCGATCGATCCAAGCCATGATCCCGATCGACGATGATCGATTGGACCGTTGCGATCAATCCGATACCTCGGTATTTTCTTTACAGAGGAAAGATATGATTCTCTATGATTTTCATGAAAATCGTAAGGAAAGACTTTTTTAGAAAAATATTGGCGGGTAATTTTATCTCCAAAAATTTGATGATCAAGAAAAAGTCTTTTAAAAGGATAACTAAAAAAAGATATATACATAATAATATTTTTATTATGTAAAGGAAAGATATGATTCTCTACGATTTTCATGAAAATCGTAGGGAAAGACTTTTTCAGAAAAATATTGGCGGGTAATTTTGTCTCCAAAAATTTGATGATCAAGAAAAAGTCTTTTAAAAGGATAACTAAAAAAAGATATATACATAATAATATTTTTATTTAATATTATATTGCATAATAATATTGATAATAATATATATATTCTATATTATTATAATAACTTTATAACATGTTCTATATACATTATGTATTACAATATAAGATTAATAAATTTATTAACAATATGATAATACATAATAAATCATAGTATACTGCAATATTATAATAAGTAATTATTTTATTATATAAAAAAATATTATATAATATATTTATTTTTATGTATTATATATAAATACATATTTACTATATATAATATATGTAAATAATAATAGAATTAAAGAAACTATAGTAATTATTACTAAGAATATTATAATATATAACATGTTAACAATATAATAAATAACAATATAATTATAAATACAGTATAAGAAATAAATAATTATATTAATATTTATAATTATTAATAATATCATATAAAATATAATTAATAAATATAGTAAATATAAAATTTAATTTTGGGAAAGGTATACATCCTTTCCCTACGATTTTCGTGACAATCGTAGGGAAAGGGTTGGATTTCTGAAAAAGGGTTTTTCCTACGATTTTTATTAAATTCGTAGGGAAAGGTTGCCTATCTTTCCCTACGATCTTCGTGAATATTGTAGGTAAAAGTCTGCATCCTTTCCATGAAAGGCTCTAGAGCCTTTCCCTACGATTTTTGTGAAAATCGTAGGGAAAGACTCTGGACCTTTACCTACGATTTTTGTTAAAATTGTAGCGAAAGACTTTTTAAAAAAATAAAAAGTCTTTCCCTACGATTTTCAAAAAATCGTAGGTAAAGGCTCTAGATCTTTCCCTATGATTTTTTTAAAAATCGTAGGGAAATATTTTTTTAGAAAAATTTTGGAGGGAGATTTTGCCTCCAAATTTTGGTATAGCTTTTCCCTACGATTTTCAAAATTCGTAGGGAAAGATCCAGAGCCTTTACCTACGATTTTTTGAAAATCGTAGGGAAAGATCTTTTCAGAAAAATTTTGGAGGGAGATTTTGCCTCCAAATTTTTGGTATAGCTTTTCCCTACGATTTTCAAAAAATCGTAGGGAAAGGTTCTCGATCTTTCCCTACGAATTTTTGAAAATCGTAGGGAAAATCTTTTCCCTACGATTTTCTGAAAATTGTAGGGAAAGATCCAGAGCCTTTCCCTATGATTTTTTGAAAATCGTAGGGAAAGGTTCTAACTTTACGACTATGGAATCTTTGCCTACGATTTTTAAAAAATCGTAGGGAAATATATCTTTTGCCTACGATTTTAAAATCGTAGGTACGAAAATCGTAGGCAAAAGTCATTTTTCTTGTAGTGTCTTCTTTAATGGGCAAAAGAAAAATCTTGCTGAGAAAAAGATTGTGGAATGGAAATAAATCAACAAGGCATGATGAAAAGATCTAGCGATTGAAAATAAGATCTTTACAAACATATTATCCTAAGCAACCGTAGCATGAGCAAGAATTAAGTCATTATTTCAGAAAAGTAATAAATTGTGTAGGCTTCATGGAGAATGTATATTTGAAATAGCGAAAAGAAGCAGCTCCTGCATAGAGATTCTGCCTCAGAGAGTTAGAATCTCTCTCTCTCTCTCTCTCTCTCTCTCTCTGTAATGTGTTCTCTTGGCCTAAAGAAAGTCACTATGTCATTGGATTTTGATTATTCTCTAGATAATTTGTAATCTACAACAATACTAGAGTCTCAAGAAGATCTGTGGAGTCCTGGAATGACGTGAAACAAGTGATTTAGTCTTTTCTGGCACACAATGTTGTGGTGTACCTATCATTATTTTTTCCATTGACAGGCAATGCAGATGTTTACCTATAAATCAATCCTAATCACTGATTTAACAAGGCCATCTCACATAGATTGATTCTAGTTGTATTCTTCCCTAAGGGCTCAACCTTTGAATTTGAGAGGAAGATATAAAAAATAAAATTTTGGATTATAATAAGTAAATGATTTGATATAAAAAATATAAATTTATATAATTAAGGAACATACGAACTCTTGTCTGACTCGTGCATAACTCTTGGATCCCGATGTATGAGGAGCAGACAGGGCTGCTCGTGCAGCTTTACCAATATTAGAATATGCCTGCAAAATTAAATAAATATACTTGTTATATTCCGAAAGTAAAGCATATATGTATATAATGTACAATAAAAATCAAATATTTTAATAGTATCTTGAAATATTAAATTATAAGATACCTGTCCCCTCTTTGAGAACCAGTAATGAACCAACTCCATCCATTGATGAGGGGGTACATCAGGAGGACAAGTACCAACTACCTGCTCCTCGGTCATATCCGGCAACTTGTGCTTCATTTTCAACTGTGCCTTATATTCTTTCCATTTTCGATTGAGAGACTTCATTACAAAATCATGAGAGGATGGAGGTAGTAGAAACTTGGCCTGCAAAGAAATATCATAGAACCATTGCAGCATGCATCAAGGCTTATGCTAGCTTTTGATCACACATACTAATATTTTACTAACCATTTAACTAATACAGCGTTTCACGCAATGTAGTTTGTTTCCCTTTCATAGGAAAAGAACATGCGCAAAAGACACAGGCACTTTAATCCAGTGCTTTGAATCAGGTAAATGCACCTGTGCAGCATGAATAAACCTAACAGCAAAGTTTGGAGATATCTTTATGCACTGATCTCCCAATACAATTCCTTTCTTCCATTCAAATCCAAATCCCAAGCATCAAAACAGTTCTAAAAATTGAAGCAGATATTAACAGTTCTAATGAGAAATCCAGAACTCAGAAGGATGATCAAAAAAATGTCTTGGGCGTAATGAACCATTTAACCATCAGAAGGATGGAGGTAGTTAATAAGTGAACATAAAAAAAGTCCTTTTACCTTATCAACAAGGTTGGACGATGACCTTAAGCCATAACCCACATGTGCATATGAATAAAGCAACAAATTGAGGCCCAAAATAAAGGTAGAATCATACCTACAAAATTGTCTGCAAGATGGATTTTAATTTCAAAAGGACTTCAGATTTCAATGCACATGTGGAGGAAGGGTGTGATAAATCACTAGAAATGTTCAAAACACTCTAACTTCATCTTAACATTTGAAATATTTAAGAATTAAAATCTAACGGCTCAACCTAAAATTGTTTTAGATGAACCACATCCAAGTGTCAACACTGTAGCCAAAGGAAGCTTGACATACACATAAGTGGAGTACGGTATATCCAAGTGTCATAAGTTTGAAAGCTCTGATATTTATTATAAAGATTTTAACTTTGAAATGTAATGTTCAGATCTTTTAAAGTGCAGATTAGAATATCTAATCGAGGTGATACAATGGATAAACATTTTATGTGGTAAAATCATCAACTACTTCAGAAAAACACTGCAACTATGGACATCTGCACTTAAATCAGGAATATTGCAGCTATCAAAACTCAAACTGCTATTGAGATCCCATGAGAAAGCTTATAGGCATCAAAATCAACTCGTATCTTTGAATCATGAAAGAAGATACATGATTGTGGTTGTTGTGAGTAGCACAGGAAGTGAGACAACAACCTGCAATCAAGTGAATTGGATAGCATTTTAGCCATGTTAGGAGGTAAAAGGGGACAAGCACCACATAAGAGAAGATTGGTCCAGTGGGGTGAAAAACTTTAAAAAGGCAAAGTTTGCAAGTACAAAGTATTCATTTTACCAACTAGAATTAGTTGATAAAATAGTAAACCAACCAAACAAAACACTGATATGGTACAGCTCATGCTATTATCCATCAGATACATCAATAAGCAGAATTTTTCCCTCGGAATGTTCATTGGGGTTAATATCAGCAATGTATGGCATCATAAATTATTTTTTTTTCTTTTAAATACGATTATCTTAAGCATGACCAAGTAATAGAACCAATCTGACCCAACCTTAGCCACTTATGGACTTATATCTTAATCCACGGATTGCATTTGGATTTGAATAAAAAATGAATTAATTTTGTTAAGGTACAAGTCATTTAAATTATACGGAATCTAAAGCAGATATTACATAGTTTGGTCAAAATTAATTAATAAAATTGACTATCATGTCATGAATCTGACATGAAATCGACACTCTGTTGTAGTATTAGAACATATGGCTTAACTAGGTTTAATCTTCATAAATCAAATCAAATCAAGCCAAATTTTTAAGATTCATGGGGCCAAATCAACATCCTAATTCAATCATCTAGCCTGATTGGATCCAATCTCCATGGATCAAGTCAAATACAACACCCTGGCTCAGCCATTTAGTCTAATAGAATCCATATTCCATAAATCATATCAAAATAAATGCACTAATTGAGAAACTCAGCCTAATTAGGTCTAATTTTAGCTAATTGGATCTAAAGTTGGTATTTTGACTTAGTCAGTTGACTTAAATCCAAATGAATGGCTAAAAATTAAGTGTAGTTTCTAATAATAAGCTTAGGAGTAGCAGCAGTATAACTTAGTCATTAGACCAAATTACCAGCATCCAATTGATAATTAGAGTCAATTGTATTAAATTGGGTCAGCTCTAACATTCAGATTCAATCACCTAGCATAATTGGTTTATAATTTCCATAAATAATATCAAACCCAATTCTCTAGCTTAGCCAGGTGGCTCAATTTTCAATCCTTTTCCTTTAATCATGTTCATTTGTATATAAATTTTAGACTTAGGCCCAGCTTTTAAGGCCAACTATACCCAAAACCTAATAGACTCAATGAATTTGCATCAATGTCATATATAAACTTTTCAACAAGTGATTTGAGCCTGATATGAACTTCATCCGGCCTGTGGAAAATACATAGACCTCGGCCAGGCTTCAGCCTCTGGTCAAGCCAAGATTGAGCTAAGGTTCCAACCAGAGGCCAAAACCAGCCCCAAGCCAATTGATAACTTACCATGAAATCAAAGCAAAAGGGTCATCTTCCACCCAAAATCATCTCAAGGCTTCTCACATTCTACCTTGCCACTCCATAATCTTAAATAAAAATCTTAAATAAAAATATTTCTAAGTGGTATGCATATATAGTAACAGCAATGTAAGAGAAAGTTACAGTTGGAGCCTTTACTGCTGCAGTATACAAAATAAGAAATATGTAGATTCAAATTTTTACCTGCACAACTCGTAGAATCTCAGCTTTATAAGTCGGAAGCATATCATTCCACTTTGCATAACTCAGTGGACACAGCTGATGCCTCCGTGCAACTGTCCCTAAAAAGGAACTCAATAAGCTAGCGGCTTTTTTAATTGGCTGCCCTAGCTGATTGCACTCAATCACTATCTTCTCACCCTCACGCATCTGCCATACATCTCGTACTGCCATAGGCCCGCGTCTGCGTGTAACCCTTCCAGATTCGTCTGCATAAAAATAGATATAAGTATACTATAGTAAAAAGTGTAAAGAAATTTTATCAAACTAAATAAAAAATAAATTACCCTGAATGTGTAGCTCATCGTCTCCTACACCGACAGTAGGATCATGATGCCCCGAGGATGATGGACCTGCAATAGACTGTTGTGCTGAAGAAGTGGATGCAACGTTCGGTACCGAAGAAGGATCAGCATGAACCTCCTGTGCTGAAGCAGAGGTGCTAGCCTGTGTCCGTGAGCGCGGCATAATATCACCTATCATTTACATCAAAGTAAGAGTTAATGAAAATAAATATTAATTTAACTGAATAATTACTACAAAATCCAATACATTGCAAAATTTAATACCAATAAGAATCAAGCATTATCATTTCCTTCAAATTCTGTCCTAACCAAGGATACCGTGGCATGTACGTCATCAACCGGTACAAAACTGAATGGCATGGAATGCGTATAAGTGTCATCATCTTCCAGCTGCTTTCCCATATCATATAAGTCCCTAGGTTTTATTTTAATAACAGTAGCCCAATCTTTATCTTTTGCATCTTGTACAAAAAATACTTGACGAGCTTGAGAAGAAAAAATGAATGGATCATCTTTCAATAAGGCACCAGTATGTATCAACCTTGTAAAATTTACAAGTGTAAATCCATTTGCATCCTTTTTCAAACCCCTTGATGAGTTTATATCTACCCAATCACATCTAAATAATATGACTTTAAAGATTCCATAGTAATCTAACTCATAAATATCTTTTAGTGCACCGTAATAAGTTTTTTCATCTGCTTCCACCATAACACCGCTATTTTGTGTTCTTCTAAATTTCTCACGATCTTTAGTATGGAATTTAAAACCATTGATTATGAAACCATTATATCTATTGACGACTTTGTTAGGTCCTCGAGCCAGGGCTATTAATTCAGCTGAAAAATTTCTCTCCATCATCGTTGGTACCTAGAACATAATAAGGAATGTTAACAAGTTACTTGATGTTAAATCTATCCATATATTCTCTAAGTATATGTCAAACCTGTTTTGAAAGCCATGTAGGAAATAACTCGACTAACCATCTTGCTCAATCCTTGAATTAGGTCGAGTGCTATGATTAGCTTGTCGCTGAGACATTAAAAATTCGCTGCACAATATTTACTTTGTTCATTTAGAATCTAAAAAAATATGATATTTAAACTTGAAATGCAATAAATCATACTAACCTACGATAGTCAGATATTATCTCACTATGGAGTAACACATAACGATGTGCTCGTGCCATTGATTTATGATCCAATACAATAGTTTCAATTTTTCCCATTACTCTACCTGCAGTTGAAAACTTATACAATTCTGCATTATCTACGAAATCACTATACCGTTGAGGTCTGTTAAACACTGTCTCTACACCTTGAAGATATCTTGAACAAAATGTCAAACACTCTTCAGCAATATATCCTTCCGCAATCGAACCCTCTGGATAGGCTCTGTTTCGTACATAATCTTTCAATCGCATAAGATACCTACAATATAAATAATTTTATAAGCATAGCATAATTATGATGCTACTTCTATAATTTTAATGTACCGAACAATACAATGCATCATACTCTATAGTGTACCTCTCAATAGGATACATCCATCTATAATGTACCGGTCCACCCAGCTTGACTTCCGAAGCTAAGTGAATGAGTAGATGTACCATAATAGTAAAAAATCCAGGAGGAAAAATCTTTTCCATCTGACAAAGTGTAATAGTAACATCAGACTCCAACTGATCAAGCTCTCCAGGATCAATAACTTTTGAACATAATGCCTTAAAGAATGATGATAACCGAATTATAACTGCAAGAACTTGTTTAGGCACTAATGATCTTGAAGCTAATGGCAAGATATCTTGCATCAATATGTGACCATCATGACTTTTGAGATTAGATATTTTCATATCTTTAAGGTGCACACACCTTGAAATGTTTGATGCATATCCATCAGGTACTTTAATATTTTTCAATACCGTAAGAAAATAATTTTTTTCTTGAGGAGACATTGCATAAGATGCAGGAGGCAAATAATTTCTATCATTAGAAACCATAATGGGATGAAGCTCTGGTCGGATACCCAATTCTTTTAAATCCAGTCGTGCCTTCATGTTATCTTTGGTCTTTCCATCAAGATTCAACAATGTTCCAAGTAGATTATCACAAACATTCTTCTCTATGTGCATGACATCAAGATTATGTCGAATAAGATTATGTTCCCAATAAGGTAAGTCAAAGAAGATACTTCTTTTCTTCCATATATGTTTGCTAGACTGATTTGTAGAAGCTATATGTACATCTTCCTCATTTTCTCTTTCCAAAAAGTTATCTGGATCTTCAAATACCTGTGCATCCATATTACTAATAGTCACTTCTGACAATCCTTCTTGATCATTCCTTTCTCTTTTTTTAGAAGACTTTGAGAATTTACCATATGTGTAATTAATGGAATCCATTTGTATACGAACATTAGTTCCAGAAGGTGGAACAGGTGCACATCCCAATTCTATGGTACCATCAAATAAATCTTTCTGAAAACGAAACGGATGATTTGGTTCTAACCATCGACGATGTCCCATATAACAAAATTTTCCTCCATGTTTTAACCAAATTGAATGTGTCGAATCTGCACAACAAGGACATGCAATCCTTCCCTTTGTACTCCAGCCAGATAAATTGGCATATGCTGGAAAATCATTAATAGTCCACAGCAAAGCTGCTCGTAGTTTAAATGTTTCACCATTTGAAGCATCAATTGCATCGACACCTTCCCATAATTGTTTCAATTCCTCTATTAAAGGTTGTAGAAAAATATCAATATCATTTCCTGGACCCTTATCACCTGGAATAACCATTGACAAGATCAATGAGGATTGTTTCATGCACAACCATGGTGGTAAATTGTATGGTATTAGAACAACTGGCCAAGTGCTATATGTAGAATTTAGAGTTCGAAAAGGATTGAAGCCATCTGAAGCTAAACCCAACCGAACATTACGAATATCAGAGGCAAAATCAGAATGCCTAGTATCAAATGCTTTCCATGCTAGACTATCTGCTGGATGTCTCAACATTCCATCCTTCGTACGCCCTTCATCATGCCATCTCATTAATGAAGCTGTTTTCGATGATGAATATAGCCTTCTCAATCGAGGAATAAGAGGAAAGTAACGCAATACCTTCGCCGGTTTTTTTGTTTTGTTCGTTACATCATCCTCATCCCCTTCACGAGTTATCCATCGTGAAGATCCACATACATTGCATAACTCTCGATCAACATTTCCACCATGATATAACATACAGTCTTTCGGACAACTATGGATCTTTTGATATCCAAGATCCAATTTGTTGACAACTTTCTTTGCTTCATAATAAGAGGATGGTAAACCGGTGCCTTCTGGAAATGCATCCTTTAGTAATTTGAGAAGCATGGTAAAACTCTTTCCGGACCATCCATTCATATATTTTATATGAAATAAATGTATAAGAAAAGAGATCTTAGAAAATTTCAAACAACCCGGATATAATTGTTCATCTGCATCTTTAATTAAATTATGATACCGAGCTGACTCAGTAGTTGATGATTGCATCTGCTCCTCAACAAATGTTTGTTCCATAAATGTAGAACTATCACATATTTCATCCGTTCCATGTATATTAATTGAACCTCCAACGTTTTGAAGACCATGTCGAAAAGCATCTGTGATCAAACCTGTCATATCATCTCTACAAGGTTATCTTGCATATTATCAGATCCAATATTAGATGAGGATGGTTGATTACTTGATATTGGCAACATACATTCTCCATGAAAAACCCACTCAGTATAACCTCTTGCAAAACCATTCCATATCAAATGTTCTTCAACGGTTTGTGGATCTAGATAAGAATTGTTAACACATCGTCGACATGGACATGAAATCTTTCCATTCAAACTACTTTTATCCATACCAATTTAATAAATCACGAACTCCATCAAATATTCTTTAGTATTTCTCGGTTTATTTATCCAACTTTTATCCATTTTAGGATAAATGATCGATAAATAACCAATTTTATCCAATATCCTGCACATATTTCATCATCATAAGTATCATAGAAGAACACATTCACAATACACTCTTACTTTGAAGATAAGAACCATCACAACAAAAAGAAAATAGCCCCACAACATTAATGAACTGCATAAAATGAAGTGAGAAGTTAACATGTAGCCGACCATATTTAGGATTGTTCTGATGTGCTTATTAATAGTTAGGATTGTACTGATGTGCTTATTAACTAACAGTTAATGCTTACTAATAGTAATTTTAATTAGGACGAGTATGAAAAATTTCTGTAAGCAGAATTAAAAATGCAAGATATAATGACAGAGACATTTGCATGTAAATTCATGAAAGCAAATGACAAGAATCGAAAAGGCATAGTTAATCTGACATTCTATAAATGATTCAGCAATGAAGAATGATCCTTTGGAAAATTAGTTCAATAAAAATAATTGAAGAATTTATAACTATTCTTACAACTGCTCCGTGAAGCATCCATGCAATATTCATGCTATCCAACTAACTCCTTTTGCCATTGGAGATTAGTAGCCAGACAAACAACACCAAACACTTGATTTGATATTCTTGTGTTGCCACTATAATAGCAGGAATTGGTAGAAGATGCAAATAATAATTAATAGTATGTGAAAAATTAGATATTCAGTGGTTTCTCTAAATCAACGCAAAGTGATATACATAGACAGGACATTTAGATTTACAGTGTGCAGGTATGTCAAGTAAGAGCTAACAGATGAAAAGATCCAACCAATTTCTTAAATGTTAATTGGGAGGTAGGATGCCCACCTTATTGCTCTTGCAACAAACTTACTCACGGAATCAGAAATTAGGCTGTGAATTGAGCTGAGGTCAAGCATGGCTGAATTGCAGCTTGAATTATGCTTGAATCAAGTTGTATTTTTAATATAATTCAACCAAGCTCAAATTGAGTTCACAGGATCGAAATTAATTTCAAGCTGAGACCAAAATCAACTGGCTCTATTAGGGACCAGGTCAGTAAGGCTGGTTAAATTATTGTATGGAGTGATAATATAATTCATGGTATATTTAATAATTTTTAGATTGGTGTTTCATGTTTAAATCATAACTCATTTCTAGTTTTAATTGTTCAAATTGGTAAGCCTCGATTAATTTAGGCTTGAAAGCTTGATATAAGCTTGAATTGGTTTCATCTCGATTTAGTTATGTTCAAAATCTGCTAAGAAATTATCCAAATCATTTAAAGTTTAAAACATTTCCAGTTGTACTATATCACACTAACATTATCCAAATCATGCACTGAAGAAACAAAAGAAATAGTCAGATAAGATTAGATTTACTTCAGAATCTTTGATTGGTTTTTTTTTGTGACAGCACTCCAACAGTGTTCTTTAATAACTGAGCCTTGATCTTTCACAAGCGTAATTCATGGCACTTTGAAACAAAATAGACTTGCAAGTGCAAGTTGCACAAAGCATATTTAGGGACTTTAAAACGCACGATGGAAGTTTTGAACCATTAATATTTGGCCTTTTTCTCCTACAGTTTTTCATCCTCAGAGTGAATGTATTGTTTTAATAAAAGTATACAACATGATCTTCCTTGACTTTGCAATTAAGAGTTGGACAGAGCTTAAAGAAATCAGTGCATATCTAATCCTCACAAAACGGTTACCCATTTTATAAAAACACCACTAAAGCCATCTCTAATATATGTATCAGGTTAGACATCAAGTAGAATAAGAAGTCGCAGGTAAAGTGAAATTCAGATGGCATCAAAGACTGCATCATTCTAAATCTTGCGGTCTAGAATATACATCTATATGCAATACATACATTTACCAATAAACTAAGATGCAAACAATTGGCTTATGATACACTCAAGAAGAAATGAATTCTCGGGAACTGATGTAGTTAATCAAAAAACCCAAGGCTTGCATTCAGACTGAAAGCACCACATAGAGGCGCTTGGTGGCAAGAATATGCTTATACAGAAAAGCATTGCTCATAATCTCTAGCTGGCGTGAAAGAAAAACAATTTGCTTAATTCATGCAGTATTCTCCACTTGCATGAGTGCAGCATCAAGGGAGAAACAACTAGTAGCATTTATGAGATGGATTCATTGAGTGAGTTATGCAGTGTTAACAGATAAAATAAGAACCAGAGTTGCCAAACTTAAATGACTACAAGCATATTAACAGATATTTGTCACATAACCAGCTTAACAAATTCCAATTAAATTCAGTTCTAGAAAAACTAGTAAAGAAAGTAATATTCAGGCAGTGAATCTGTACCACTATATCTAAGTGATTTTCTATTTGAAACCAAGAAGAGCGTATCCACAAACACTGTCATCATGATGAGGCACCGCACCACAAACAAGACAAGCGAAAAATGTACACCATGGCATAATTTTTCACAATTTCAAATCTACCTATTGTATACAAGCAAGGTTAGCAGTACCACCATTGTGACTCATGCTGGTCAAGTACTAGGTAAATATAGCACGTACCATTATCAGAACATGCAACATGGCACCATACCAGCCAGGTGCCAATAGATCGATGCAAATTAAGCCCAACCTGATTTTTGTTAGGCACAGGCTGGATTTTTCAACTCAATGCATCAGACTGGGCTTCAAATTTTCGTACCCAGAAAAACTTGGGCCAGCTCAATATTCACATTTTTTAACCAGGCTGAATCAACCCTACCCAAACTATATAATATAATTTTTTACTTCATATTTATCATTTACCTTACATAATAATAATATTATATAACCTTTTATCTTAAAATTTGGGAAAAAGGAAAATGAGGAGAACCAAACCCTAATCCACAACCCACTCTCTCTCGTCCCTCTTCCCCCTCTTCTTGCTGACACAGCCCCACAATCCACCATGGCTCTCTCTCTCTCTCTCTCTCTCTCTCTCTCTAATATCAAACCCTTACCACGCTACCCTCTCTCTCTCCCCAACCATCTTGCAATGAAGGATGACAAGAACGCCTATTAGCTTGGTTTGACCCAACTCCTGCACCCCATGTTCTCATTTCTCATCCCCTCTCCTCCATCTCCCCACCATCTCTTGAAAAGCTTTAGCAAGCCAGTAGTCCCTGTGGTAAGGATGTTGGCTTGGGTCTCTCTCCAAGGTTGGTTGGTTGATGCTAAGATGACCACATTGGCAAGAGCATCATGAAGACATGGAAAAGTAACATCATCAGGCCCTTCATCATTCCATCATCCTCTCTCTAGGTGAGGTCGTGCTCAGCCAAGCTACCTTATTGACCTAATTTATTTAGGTCTTTTGAGTTAGGCTTGGGTTTTCAAATTTGGTGCCAAGTCCAGATCAAGCTTAAGACTTCAGGCCTAACACCATGCCAAGCTGGAAATAATGAGGCATTCAAAACAAAGATCCACACACTTCATCATGATCTGTACTACTACAACATGCTTAGGAACCAAATATCACATGTTTTGGTGATCTCTAACTTATACATCATATAGACACAAAAATAAATTCTTAACATGATATAAGACCATATTTTGTTACGATTTAAGCATTAAAATCTATTGATTTTAACATGTATAGATCATGATCAACATGTGAATTCAAAATGCTTTATCATGCATTTTAATACATCAACACAATGGAAACCTTCCACTTGTTGCTTATGATGTATAGGCAATAGACATCAAAATGTGATTTTAGGGTACAAAGTTATGTGATTTTAGGTTATTAATAATTTTTAGTTGTATAGATCATGATCGACCATGTAAATCTTTGATTTGCATGACCTGTTATTAACTTTAGAGTCAAGAGGAATACATACCATCTCCTCACAAGAGGGGCAAAGCCCATCTTTAATAATAATATTAGTTTTATCTATAACATTCAATTTCTAAGCTCTTCATATATGACATTTTGTTCTATAACATAAATGTGGTAGAAAGAACAAAAACACTCCCATGTTAGAACATGCTTGGATGCTTGTACTTGATTTTTTAAGTAAATGTTATCTTTTCAATTTTTAGTCAATTGATGTTATATGGTTAACTGTCTAAGTGCTTGTAGTTCATGATTTCTTTTTTTTTTTCCTTTTAAAGCATGCAATTTGATGCTTCATTGATAAGCTTCTTAAAGCATGGATGCTCTTAACTTTGATTAGTTGTTCACGATATATTTCTTGGTACTTGATGGGAATTTGGACCTCATCTACGGCATCCCAAACCTGATGCACATCTGATAGGTTGGGTCTTAACATACCCAAAGTCTGAACCCTGTCTTATGATATTCTTGTTACCCAATGTTTTAAAATGCAGTGTATATTGCTGCACACATGCCTTTGTACGCAGATGCAATGACTCGACCACACCTTGCCTCATATGCAGTTAGTATGTGTGGTCATAGCATAAAGACAATCCATTAGAATAGATGACTGCATATACAGCATGATTAGCATTGCAGGGCTGCATTTGTGGGCAGGCTTAGCATCCTGGAGCCACATAAGCAGCTTACATTTATATGGGCCAATGCAAATGAAGTGGATAAGATGATGTTTAGTTTTTATGTAGGTTTCAGGAAGGCCGAATATGGGTATTGATCATGTCAAAATGTTGATTATATTGTCATTATTGCTATTAAACATTATGTACTAAGCAAAAAACACTAATTGATATTTGCCATTGTTATTAACATTGTAATTATGCATCTAAAAAATACTACCATATACACCTGCATCTGCAGTCCACCACATACGCATGATGCGCATGGTTTCAAATCTTAGTGAAGCATCATGTAGGATATCAAGACAAGTTACCATCTCAAGTATCAGGATGGGGTAGAACAGTGGCATGCCCCATTCCATGGAAAAACCAAGACTCCAATTGGGTTTAAAACCTTGACTATGCCATCCCTTATTTTCCTGCGAACTGCAACTGCTTTCTAAACAGTGTTTTACACAATTTCATACATGAACATATCCTTCAATGGGCTGGGTATAGAACAAAATTTAGACTCGAAACCCAACATGTCTAAGTATTGTCTCGATTGGCCTTGATAGCAACCCCTATTTTTCCTGGTTGACAAACTATTTGAGACATAAGAAAACTATGAGACAGTAATAAGATTGGCTCAAAATGTTCTGCTATGAGGAGCTCTTAGGCATACAAGGAGAGGGCAACAGTGGTGAGAGTGCTGACATAGATGTTTGGGAAGGGGTAGAGTTTGATTAAGTACATACAGTAAATTGTAGAAAAAAAATGAAGTGACACTCATGGTTGAATGAAATGTCTAGTAAAATTAAATGAAACATAGATTAGGAATTGTGGGAAGAGATAAAAAAATGAAGCCGGATAATTTAAAGGAAACCTGAATTGAAGTCATGAATGTCTAAAAAAGACAATAACAGAAGATGAACCAATGATATGAACAACTGTTAACGATCAACAATGCCTAACCTGAATAGATAGGACATTGAGCGTTAGTTACCGTTGTTGTCAAACAATTTAAACCGATTGCCACATGAAGGAATTACTTTGAATGCTTATTTACCAAATGAGAATACTAGGTAAATAAGATAAAAACAATGTTACAATGAATAGCAATATATATAATTTGTCTTGTCGATGCTTGTGTTGCACCTGAATAAATATCAGAAATAGAAACGTGTTGTGAGAAGAAAACCTAATGAAAACTTTCTATATAATAAGAGCATGTTATTAGATAAGAATCTTAAATCAAAAAGCGGAAGGTACTAAAATTTCTGTACCACAGAAAAAAAAAATTAGGTGAAGTACAAAATCTTTCTTTGCTATTTGCTATTGGTAGAATAAATATTAGGGACTCGAGCAAACTTCCATACCCGAGCGTATGAAAAATTAAGGTTTAAGAAACATGAGAGCCATACCAGAGTTTATGAAAAATTAATGAGCCAGAAACCACGCAATCGGTGCTTATCTTCGTTGGGCATCTTTTTCGCAGCTAGCAGCAAATATTTCATGCAATTTGAGCACTTTCTATTTGCAGCAGTATAATGCTCCAAGTTCACTTACAAGCTCAATTAACTTGTTAATGAATTAAAATCATGTCATTCCAAAATCCAAGTAAAAATTAATTAACAACAAATAAATTTGAGTATATACATAACATAATTATTTTTTTTTGCAATTCAAGCACTTTCTCTTTGTAACATTGCAACATTTGAAGCATATCTGCTAGCTTAATTAATTCATTAGCAGATTAAAATAACATGGCTCAAAAATCTTACTCTTTATCTAACCCTCAAGTGAAGCTCGACTATTTCTGACAACCAAATTCCAGTGAGATCCAGACTCACTGATTCGGAAAGCTCTATGTTCGACCAAGAAGTTAAGAAAATAGAGCCGGTAACTGAGCTACAAAACCTATGGAAGGAAACCTAAAACTCAATAAAACCCATGGAAGTTGGAAGGTAACATGCCAGAACCCCAATCGAGACTCTCGAGCAATAAGCACGCAACCAGAACCAAAACAAACATACACAAATAAGATAAGGCAACGAAATGCATCACAAACCTTCATCCAGCATATAACATACCTGTTTCTCCCGGTTGGGTGCTGGCACCGTGAGGGAGAAGGCGAGAAATAAGTGGGAAGTTGGAAGGTCCTCGACTCTTATAATTCCTTCCACCAACTGTACGCACACTGTGAAGTGGCAAGGAGAACACCCAAAGCCGAATCAAAGGGAAATAGAGAAAGAGATAGAGTAAGGAAAGGTCCGAACCCTAACCGTAGACAATGGATTCGCCTCAATATCGTTGGATTGACGGCGAGAAAATCGGTGCCGCACGGAGAAGGAAGAGGCAGGGAGGAAGATCGGGCTGGAAGAGTTGCTCGGTTTGATAGAAGAGGGAGCAGGGAGAGCTAGGGCTTCGGACGAAAGCTCGGTTGAAGGAAAGCTCTGGGACGAAAGCTTGGTTTGAACAAAAGCTCTGGAACGAAAGCTCGGGACGAAAGCTCGGGGACGACGCTTGAGAGGAAGCTAGGGCATTAGGGCATTAGATCTGAGATGCTCGAAAGGAAGCTACGGCCGGGAGAAGATATTTTAGGAATTCAATGCCGACGCAGACCAGACGCTTTAAACAAGCGTCGCGACGATTCGGAATGATTCGGCCCCTCCGACGCTACACCCGTAGCGTCTGTAAAATAGGGTTGCTACACTGAAGTTTTGTTGTAGTGTGAAGCTTATTAATTTATAGGTAAACGGTCCATGGTCCACAACCGACAATATTTTCATTAAATGTCTATCGCAATGGCCATTGAAGACCGTAACAACCTCTACTGGCTATTTTGTAAATGGATACAAATTTCAGATTGAATGATTAGCAGCTTCAAGAGGCACGCAGAACTGGGGCGTATGTGTTAAAGGAGAAAGTGTTAGAGCAAATATGCAGGATTATTATGGAAAGTTAGTAGAGGTGGTTGAAGTTGAATATCCCGGTTGGCCTATGAAATGAACCGTATTGTTTCGTTGTGATTGGTTCGATCCGATAGTTCCTGTGGGCAAAAGGGTTCATAACGACTACAATTTGGTTGAAGTGAACCATCGACAAAGATTGCAGAAATATGACCCATTCATCCTTGCATCCCAAGCTCAGCAAGTCTTTTACTGTGGATATCCAAGTTTGCGCAACGACAAGCGAGATTGGTGGGCCGTTTCTAAAATCGTCCCACGTTCAACAATCGTATTAGAGGAGAGTTCATCAAGTCAATCAGCCGAGTGCCCTGCATTTCAAGAGGATGAGATGGAAATGCATGCAATTGAGGACGACACAAGGGCTCCTAAAACATCACTTAGAGATCCAAATGGTGATGTCCAAGAAATTGCGGATGCAAATGTTCGGTTTCCTTTCGATGATAATGAAACTGAATCGCAGTCCGATACGACATCGGATGTTGAACCAACATTTAACGAAACAAATGACACCGATTAAACATAGAGGTTTTTAAATTTAACTTTTTTTATAAGTGTTAAATTTTCACATAGTCAATCATTAATCGTAATTTAATTGTATGAATCTTTAGTATTTTCAGTATGACGGGCAGAGGTAGATCTACCGACGACAGACGGAGTGAGCAGGGACGTAGCCCTGCTGCATCAGATCACATGAGCGTCGAAGATGGAGAGTTCGGATCTCCAGCAGTCGTACAGCCTTCGATCTCTCCAGCAGTATTACCATCCAGCCGATCGGCACATACCTCTGGGAGTTCTTCCACCATCGACCGCACCGTACTTCGAGTTGATGCTCAGGGGCTGTAAGTATATACTAATTAAAAATATATGTTTATATTTTTAAGTCAATTACTTATAAACATGCATTTTTTTAATAGATTTATTGAGCAGCATCATGTATCCAGCCACATCAGCGCCGTATTTCAGAGGCGTGCAGATCCCAGTGGCTACGATTGGTGCCACGTATCTCCAGCCACGAGGGAGTTTTATTTTTCTGAGTTTCAGGTAAACTTATTAAATACAATTTATCACTAATATAAAATTTCTTAATCTTAATAAATTCAGAAACTAACTATTTATTTTAATGTAGAAAAAGTTTACGTGGGATCCTGCCAGCCATGATGCCATTAGGGCAGCATGGGAGGCTCTGACGGGATGCCGATACTCTGACATGCTTCATCGTTGGAGGTCATCGGTCAGCGTCCTGAGCACGTGCCAGAGGGCATTTGGCACGAGTGGCAGCAAGCCTGGCAGTCCGATGGCTGGCGCAGGAGGTCCGCATCAGCCAGCACGAACCGCCGATCTGAGAAGGGCGGTCCTGGCACGGGTCTCTCCGGCCATACTTCGAGCTCCATTTCGATTCAGGAACACAGACGGCGTATGGTAAGAAAACATAAATATTTTAATTACTATTTTAGTTATTTACAAATATTTGTATTAATATCAATTTTTTTATTATTATAGTCTGAGCAGGAGGGCGAAGATTAGGCATGGGCACTGGGCCGTGCCGTGCCAGGCACGGCCCAGGCCCGTCGTGCTAGGAAAATTACTGTGCCGTGCCTGGCATGGCCCATTAACAAATGGGCCGTGCCAGGCACGGCCCACTAAAAAATAATTCAATTCGGCATGGCCCGTGACCCATCAAGAAATGGGCCACGGGCCGTGCCTGGCACGGCCCAGCAGGGCCGTTGCTGGGCCGTGCCAAAACGGCCCTTCTGGGCCGTTTTGTGGGCCGTGCCATGGCACGGCCCAGCAGGCCGTTGTTGGGCCATGCCATGGCATGGCCCAGAAGGGCCATTTTGGCACGGCCCAGCAACGGCCCTGTTGGGCCGTTTTGGCATGGCCCAGCAAGGGCCCTGCTGGGCCATGCCAGAACGGCCTTGCTGGGCCATTTTATAGGCCGTGCCAAGGGCCGTGCCATGGTATGGCTGGTGTTAGGAGCACACTGTGCACCTAGGCACCAGCCAGCTGATCAAAGCCATGATCTTGATCGGCGATGATGGATCCGACGATTGCGATCGATCTGATTGGTGATGATCCGACGATTGCGATCGATCCAAGCCATGATCCCGATCGACGATGATCGATTAGATCGTTGCGATCAATCCGATCGGAGACAATCCAACGGTTGCGATCGATCCAAGCCATGATCCCTATCGGGGATGATCGATCCGATGGTTGCAATCCATCCAATTGGAGACGATCCGATGGTTGCGATCGATCCAAGCCATGATCCCGATCGGCGATGATCAATCCAACAGTTGCGATCCATCCGATCGGAGACGATCTGATGGTTGCGATCGATACAAGCCATGATCCCGATCGACAATGATCGATCGGACTGTTGCGATCAATCCGATCGGAGACTATCCGATGTCTGCGATCGATCCAAGCCATGATCATGATCGCGATGATCAATCCGATGGTTGTGATCCATCTGATCGGAGATGATCCGATGTCTGCGATCGATCCAAGCCATGATCCCGATCGGCGATGATCAATCCGACGGTTGTGATCCATCCGATCGAAGATGATTCGACGTCTGGATCGATCCAAGCCATGATCCCAGTCGGCGATGATCAATCCGATCGGAGACGATCCGACGGTTGCGATCGATCCAAGCCATGATCTCGATCGGTGATGATCAATCCAACAGTTGTGATCCATCCGATCGGAGACGATCCGATGGTTGCGATCGATCCAAGCCATGATCCCGATCGACAATGATCGATCGGACTATTGCGATCTATCTGATCGGAGATGATTCGACGTCTGCGATCGACCAAGCCATGATCCCAATCAGGGATGATCGATCCGACGGTTGCGATCGATCCGATCGGAGATGATCCGATGGTTGCGATCGATCCATGCCATGATCCTGATCGGCGATGATCGATCCGACGGTTGCGATCCATTCGATCGGCGACGATCCAACAGTTGCGATCGATCTAAGCCATGATCCTGATCGGCGATGATCGATCTGATCAGAGACAATCCGACGGTTGCGATAGATCCATGCCATGATTCTGATCTGCTATTATCGATCGAACGGTTGCGATCTATCCAATCGGAGATGATCCGACGATTGCGATCGATCCAAGCTACGATCCCGATCAGCGATGATCGATCGGACCATTGTGATCAATCCGATCGGAGACGATCCGACGTCTTCGATCGATCCAAGCCATGATCCGATCGGCGATGATCAATCTGACGGTTGTGATCGGTCCAAGCCATGATCCCGATCGGCGATGATCGATCCGACGGTTGCGATCAATCCAAGCCATGATCCCGATTGGTGATGATCGATCGAACCGCTACGATTGATCCGATCGGAGACGATCCGATGGTTGCGATCGATTCAAGCCATGATCCGATCGGGGATGATCAATCCAACGATTGCGATCTATCCCATCGAAGACGATCCGACAGTTGCGATCGATCCAAGCCATGATCCCGATCGGCGATGATCGATCCGACGGTTGCGATCCATCCGATCGGCGATGATCCGATGGTTGCGATCTTTCTATTTTTCTTCTTACTTATTGTATTATGTTCTAGAGGTCAGGCCTAGCCCCCCTCCCTTCTGTACCATTTAATTTTAAATTAATAAACTGGTAGGGATCTTTGCCAAACCCCCACCATTATGGTGGCTTTATATTAATAAAATTTCTTTATTCCTAATAATTTTTTAATTTATCAAAAAATATATATTTTTTATAAATTTTTTTATTTGAGCTATTCATGGGCTAGGCCCCAGGTGGGCCATGCCTGGCACGGCCCAGGCCCACCTGGGGTCGTGCCTGGCACGGCCCACCTGGGTCGGCATGGCTCAGGCCCACCTGGGCCATGCCGGGCACGGCCCACCTGGGTCGTGCCTGGCACGGCCCACCTGGGTCGGCATGGCTCAGGCCCACCTGGCCATGCTGGGCACGGCCCACCTGGGTCGGCACGGCTTAGGCCCACCTGGGCCGTGCCGGACATGGCCCACCTGGGCCGTGCCAAGCACGGCCCAGGTGGGCCGTGCCGGCACGGCACGACGGGCCAGCCCAGGCCCGTCATGGGCCGTGCCATGCTGGGCCAACAGAAAAAATTTTTTGAGCCTGGCATGGCCCGGTAAACTGGACCGTGCCGGCACGGCCCATCAGGGCTTGGGTCGTGCTGCCATGGGTGGCACGGCCCAGTGCCCACCTCTAGCGGAGATCTTGGTGAGTTTCGTCTATTCAGTGTGACACACACCAAGAGGGACGGTTCCTGGGTCGACACGCTATCACGGGAGGTTGCGGTAAGAAATTAGATTTATGTAGTATCTATTTAATTTCTAAAATTTTATTCGAGAAATTTATTAACTCATTTATTGTTGATTTCATAATTTAAAGACACGAGTCGAGGAGCTTCGCTCCCAGGCATCGCAGGTCGACTCTACTGATGGGGAGACGCCCGTCGAACTCTCAGCAGAGAGAGTCGGCATGTGTTTTTGGAGGCTGTTGGTGCCCAACCGCAAGACCGCAGGGTCTATGGTCTGGGCACTAGAGCTTCTACATATTTTCCCCATCAGGCCTCCAGCTCGCGAGTTTCTGGTGATATTCCTCCCGAGCGTTTAGATGACCTTCAGAGATCTTTTGCAGAGGAGGTTCGGCAGGAGGTCGAGCAGGATTTCGAGGATCGTATGCGAGGCCAGGATCAGGAGATTGCAGACATGCGAGATGAGATGCATCATTTGCGGGATATGGTTAGCCGCTTGTCGCAGAGTCTCCAGCCTCCACAGTCTCCACGTGATCGCTCAGATTCTTGATGTATTTTTTTTTTTTATATATTGTACATGAAAACTTCAAAATTTTAATATATTATTTATTTTTGTAAATTGAATGATTATTGTTTGGATCAATATGAGTGAAGAATGTTTCGATCAATATTTAAATGTAACGAAATTGTATTAACCATTTTAATTTTTAATTTTTATTTTTTAAAAAAATTTATTAGCGACGCATTAGCGACTGCAATTGCATCGCTAATATTTTTAAAATATTATTATTAAATTACGATGCAATGATCTGGCATCATAATATTTTAAAAAAATTAATTAGCGACGCATTAGCGACTCAAATTGCATCGCTAATATTTTCATAATATTACTATTAAATATTGCAACGCAACGATCTGCATCGCAATATTTTTTTAAAAATTTAATTAGCGACGCATTAGCGACTAAAATTGCATCGCTAATATATCTAAAATATTATTAATAAATATTGCGATGCAGTGACTGGCATCGCAATATTTTAAAAAAAATTTATTAGCGACGCATTAGCGACTAATATTGTGTCGCTATTATATTTAAAATATATTATTAAATATTGTGACATAGCTAAATGCATCGCAATATTGCGATGCAATTGAATGCATCGCAATATTTAATATTAATATTTAAAATATAAAATTTAGTTTTAAATTTAGCAACGCATTTTGGTGCGTCGCAATATTGCGACGCATCTCTGCGTCGCTGTTTTGCGACGCAATTGCGATAAATTATGGTGTGACGACACAGTCATTGCGTCGCTAATGCGTCGCAATAGCATGTTTAGCGATGCATTTGGGCGTCGCAATATTTTTTTTCTTGTAGTGTTTCTGAGGGATATATCTATACTAAATGGCTTATTTGTAAAAAAAATTGATAAAAAAATCCCTTAGAAATTAATTTTGTGAGGGATTTTGCGAGGAATTTTTTTCATCAAAAAATTTATTAATAACTCATTAATGAAAAACAAATCCCTCGCAAAATTAATTTCCAAGGGATTTTCCGAGCGATTTTGTTTATCAATTTTTTTTACAAATAAGCCATTTATTATAGAAATATCCCTCGAAAATCCTCATAAATTAATTTTGCGAGGGATTTTGCGAAGGATTTGTTTCATCAAAAAAATTTATTAATCACTCATTAATGAAAAACAAATCCCTCGGAAAATGCAAAACTAATTTTCGAGGGATTTTCCAAGGCATTTTGCTTATCAATTTTTTTTACAAATAAGCCATTTATTATAAAAATATCCTCAGAAAATCCCTCGCAAATCATCAAACAAATCCCTCGGAAATTAGTTTTGCGAGGGATTTTTTTGTCAAAAAATTTTATTAATAACTCATTAATGAAAAACAAATCCCTCGGAAAATCCCTCACAAATTAATTTTCGAGGGATTTTCCGAGGGATTTTGTTTATTACAAATAAGCCATTTATTATAGAAATATCCCTCGAAAAATTCCTCGCAAAATCATCAAAAAATCCCTCGAAAAATCCCTCAAAAATTAATTTTGTGAGGGATTTGTGAGGGATATTTTTCATCAAAAAATTTTATTAATAACTCATTAATGAAAAAGAAATCCCTCAAAAAATCCCTTACAAAATTAATTTCGAGGGATTTTCGAGGGATTTTGTTTATGATCAATTTTTTTTACAAATAAGCCATTTATTATAAAAATATCCCTCGAAAAATTTCTCAAAAATCATCAAAAATATCCCTCAAAAAATCCTTTGGAAATTAATTTTGCGGGGGATTTTGTAGGGATTTGTTTCATAAAAAATTTTTATTAATAACTCATTAATGAAAAACAAATCCTCGAAAATCCCTCGCAAAATTAATTTGTGAGGGATTTTTCGAGGGATTTTGTTTATCAATTTTTTTTTTCAAATAAGCTATTTATTATAGAAATATCCCTCAAAAAATCCCTCACAAAATCATCAAAAATATTCCTCAAAAAAATCCTCAAAAATTAATTTTGTGAAGGATTTTTTTCATCAAAAAATTTTATTAATAACTCATTAATGAAAAATAAATCCCTCAAAAAATTAATTTCTCGAGGGCTTTTGTTTATCAATTTTTTTACAAATAATTCATTTATTATAGAAATATCCCTCGAAAAATCCTTCACAAAATCATCAAAAATATCCCTCGGAACATCCCTCAGAAATTATTTTGCGAGGGATTTTGTGAGAGATTTTTTTCATCAAAAAATTTTATTAATAACTCATTAATGAAAAAAAAATCCCTCACAAAATTAATTTTTGAGGGATTTTTTGAGGAATTTTTTCATCAATTTTTTACAAATAAGCCATTTATTATAAAAATATCCCTCGGAAAATCCCTCGCAAAATCATCAAAAAACTCCCTCGCAAATTCTCTCAAAATTAATGTTGCGAGGGATTTGTTTTTCATCAAAAAAATTTATGAATAACTCATTAATGAAAAACAAATCTCTCGTAAAATCCCTCACAAAATTAATTTCTGAGGGATTGTCCGAGGGATTTTGTTTATAATTTTTTTTACAATAAGCCATTTATTATAGAAATTTCAATCAAAATTAATTTTGCGAGTGATTTTGCGAGGGATTTTTTTCATCAAAAAATTTATTAATAACTCATTAATGAAAAACAAATCCCTCGAAAAATCCCTCGTAAAATTAATTTTTGAAGATTTTTTGAGGGATTTTTTATCATTTTTTTTACAAATAAGCCATTTATTATAGAAATATCCCTCGAAAAATCCCTCAAAAATTAAATTTTGCGATAGATTTTTTGAGGGATTTTTTTACAAATAAGGCATTTATGTTAGAAATATCCATCGAAAAATCCCTCAAAAAATTAGTTTTGCGACGGATTTTGCAAGAAAATATTTTTTATCGAAAAATTTATAGTTTATATTTTTTGTCAAAAAATCCCTCGAAATTGCGATGGATTTTTTTCCTCGATAAAATTCCTCGATAAATCACACTTTTCTAGTAGTGGTGTATGCCAGATCAAAACCTCAATCAGAAAAATAACTCAAAAGATATAATAAAGAAGAACATAATTTCTATTGCATAGAAATTAAGAACAAAAGGAAAGATAAAACCTGATTACAGGCTTCATCATCATCCCAAGTTGAAGGAATCTAGCCACGCATTGCTGCTGCCAGCATCCCCTCCATAATTTTCCTCTCTCAAGCCTAAATACAATAATCTAAATAAAAAAAAATAAAAAGAGCTTTTTTTAGAAAAACTTCCCCCAACTACTGCCTGAGGTCCTTCTTTTATAGAGCTCATCTAGGTTTCCTTCTAGTCAAAGTTGGAGTCCATCAGGCGCTCAAGATCGTTCAGATATTATGAGAAAATTTCTTAGCCATCCGTTCAACATCAGCTGCCTTATTTTGCATCAGAAATCATGCGAAATCATCTCTTTCTTCCTTTTTGAGCAAACCAAGTCCTTTTTTGAGTGCCGTCTACATCGTTGGACTCCAAAATTCGAGCTCTTTCCATCCATAGGCTCATTTTCTGTAAATATCCATAAAAAGTATCAATTCTTAATAAATTCAAAGTAATTAATATTTATTTTAATAGTTAAATTGGGATAATAAATAGACTTATCACACCCTCCAACTTAATCATTGCTAGTCCCTTAGCAATGTAATTAAATAAAACCATGCGTCACTAAAATTCTCTTTTAAAATTAAATCTAGGCTTAAGGTTGAAAGAAGATAGCCAGTATCACTAAGTATTGAGTTTCTGAAGTAAATTTTGCTATCAGAACTATCAGAAACTTTCTTAGAGTTCATCTATAGATCTACAGCACTTATGTTTGTGATGGCTAACTTAGCATTTCGGTAATAGCTTGTAAGAAATAATGGTATCTTCGCTTATCACTTACTTTGATCAATTTTTTATACACCCTCAAATTAAGCACATGACCTAAGGAAGCTTTCACACTGCCTGATATATATTTTTATTTATTTATTTTAATTTTTTTAGCGATATCTTCACATTGCCCATTTTTTGACGCAACAACAACGCTTACTTAGGTGAAGGTGCCCGATTACTCGATGAAAAATCAATGTTTAGACTTTATTTATTTATTATTTTTTTATCAAGCAAGTATCTCTTTCCTTAAATTCAAGTTTCTCTCATTGGGGTGTATATCAATTACCAATTTTCAGTAATAATTGAATCTTCAATTGACCTTACAACTAATACCTAATTTACCTCATCAGTGTACATGTGCAATGAAAGTGCTAATAACCTTTAGATGACCTAAGTAGATTACTAAAAGTTTGACCAGCTAGTCTACTCCTTGGCTCTCTAGAGTAATTAGCCAATACTTTTTAACTCTATTACCTTTTCCTAGTTAATTTGCTCAAGAATTTCTTTCACAGCACATGATTTATAAAAATTTTAAATTTTTTTAAAAAATGCCAAGGTGTTTTCAAAATATTTTTCAAAAAGGTTTCTATTACCCCCAACTTAATTCTCATTGTCCTCAATGAAGTAAGGAAGAATAAAATAAGGAGAAACACCACCTTGACGAGATATGCCCGTGTAATATTAGGAGTCACCATACGGAGTAGTCTCTTATTCTTAAAAATAAGAATCATGAAATAAAGGTTAGAACATAAAAATTTTGGGTTGCCTCCAAAAAGTGCTAAGTTTAATGTCTTCAGCCAGACGTCATGGCTCACTTTGATTACCATTATCAAGGAGTTCGATGGTCTCTTCCCTTACTACTTCCTTCATGGTTGGTTTAAGTTTTCTTTGGAGGTCTCTTATAGGCTTGGTTTTCTTCCTTAAGTGAATCTTATGTTGAAGGATCGAGGGGCTAATCCCTTTTATGTTAGCCATGGTCCATCCTAATGTTTCTTTCTTCTCATTCAATAGTTTTTCTTCTTGTGAGGAGTCTAGATCGGTTGAAATAATCACAGGTAAGGTTTCTGATGGACCTAGATATGCATAGTTGAGATGCTTGGGAAGTGGTTTCAGTTCTAATGTGGGTGCTTCCTTTATTGATGGTTTGGGTAATGGTTGAGGTGCTTTCTCTAGTGGTTCAGTTGGAAGTTTTCATCTTAATTTTTTATCAATTATAGCAACCTCATTAATTTGCTCTTCATCTTGGTTTATGCAGGTTTCTAGGTCAAGCTTTTCATCACTAAGGTCAATTGGATCATAAACAGTATCCTGAACATAATTTGAGTCGCTCGTTTGATGTGTATTGGTAAGGTTTAAAATATTAAGATCAATTGACATATTCCCAAAGGAGAGTTTCATTAATCCATTTCGATAATTAATTAGAGCATTAGCTGTGGCCAAAAATGGTCTACCTAAAATCATTGGGATGTGGCTTTTTGGGTTTGTCATCGGTTCAGTTTCTAAAATCATAAAGTCCAATGGATAGATAAAGTTACCAACTTTGATCAATACATCCTGTACTATTCCCTTGGGTACTTTCAAAAAGTGATCAGCTAGTTGTAGGATTATATTCGTAGGCTTTAGTTCTCCTAACCCTAGTTGCTCATATACAGAGTATGGAAATATATTAACACTTGCCCCTAAGTCTAATAGAGCCCTATTTATGAGGGTGTTCCCCATAATGCATGAAATAGTGGGTGACCCTAGATCTTTGTATTTCACTGGCATATGGTTTGATAGGTAAGAGCTCACACTGGCTGCCAGAAAGGCTCTCTTGGGCACATTGATGGTCTTCTTTTTGGTACATAGATCCTTAAGGAATTTGGCATAGGCTGAGACTTGTTGGATCATGTTCAGTAAGGGGATGTTTACTTTAACTTGCTTAAAGACCTCCAAAATCTTATCAAATTGGGCTGAATTTTGATTGGACTTAAGTCTATTTGGGAATGGTGCTACAACCCTAATTTTTTGTTTATCTTCTTCTGACATGGGCTCAACTGGTGGGTTGGCCATTACATTAGACTCTGATGCCTCAAGTATTTTGGGCTGACCCAGCTCAATAAGTTTTTCAAGTAGTGGGACTTCTAATTCTTCTTCTACATGTGTATTCATCTGATAATCTATTTGTTTCCCAGATTTTAATGTATGAATGACACTTAGTTGGTTAATCTGGGCTTCTTGTTTGGATCCTTGGATGTTTAGGTTCCTAGGGTTAGCTTCGGGCTGACTCGGTAGCTTACCCCATTCTCTTTCACTGAATGATGTGGCTAGTTGACCTATCTGGGTTTCTAGTTTTGTAATGGATTGTGTGTGTGAGTGAAGAAGTTGAGTATTCATTTCTAGCCCTTTTAATGCTTGTAATACCTTCTCTTCGAAAGTAGGATCATAATTATTTGGTGAAGGTTGAGTCTAAATTGATGTTGGACTGATTATAGGTTGGGGTTTCCATGAAAAATTGGATGATTTTGCCAGCTAGGATTGCAAGTATTCGAATACGGATCATTTCCTGGTTTAGGAGCCATTCGGGTTTGGGCTGGATAGGCTTACTCTTGAACAAGCTCAGGAAATTGGTATGCAGCTGGACATTCCCTATAGAATGAGTCGGACGTGAACAGATTATACAAACCTCATGTAATTGAGTAGATGGGGAAGAGATATTTTCAACTTGTAGAATTCGATCAAGTTTTTGGGATAGTTCATCAATTTTGATATAGATGTCTATAGACTGACCTATGTTGTATATTCCACCTCTCTTAGGTTCTGTTGAAGGATCTCTATGGGCAGCAGACTTATGGTACAAGAAATTTTTACTTAGAGTTTCAAAAAGCTGCCATGCCTCATGTTCATTTTTAGCATAAATGTTCCTCCACATGAGGCATCCATCATTTGTCGATGCCTTTCTGATAATCCATCATAAAAACATTGAACTAACTGCCATTTAGGTATTGCATGATGCAGACATTTTCTAGTTAATTCTTTTAATCTCTCCCACGTTTCATGAAACATTTCTCCCTCTAACTGAGAAAAATTGGTTATGGCTTTTCTAATTTGATTCGTTTTCCTATAGGAAAGTATTTCTTAAGAAATGCCCTCTGAAGTTGGTCCCAAGTTGAAATTATAATGTCTAGTAAATTTAACCAATATTTGGCTCTATCTTTTAGGGAGAAAGGGAATAACTTAAACCTAAGTGCCTCATCGGAGAAATTTTGAATCTTGACAGTTGAGCAAATTTTCAAGAATTCATCTAAGTGTTTGTAGGGATCCTCATTTGTAAGTCCATAGAAAGATGGTAACATTCGGATTACACTTGACTTAATTTCATATTGAACAGCCTCTACTGGAGGCACTTGAATGCAGGAGAGCAGATATACCTTGAAGGAGTGAAATACTCTTTTAACTGCCATGGTGGATCATTTTCGTTATTAAGATCCATAATTCTAAGTCTGTTTGCTCTAAAAGTTCTTTCTATCTCAGGATCAAAGGGTATAAGGTTGGGTTGTAACGATATGTGACAAAGCATATACCCTACCAATACATTCTAAAGCAAACAGTAATTCAGTTTTTTTTAAACTAATATAATAGAAGAGAAAGGAGAAGATTCTAAAGAAAATATCCTAAAAGATTCCTAGAACTAAGAGCAATGAAGAATAATTTTGTTATGGTTTAATAATTATTAGCAATCAAGTTAACAAAGATTAGACTCTCTACCCCAGGTTTAACATAGATCTAAATAGCTCCTAACTTCCAAGGCTGCCTTGGAGCCCTCCAAGTCAAAAATTAACTGATCAACTAGCCATTTAAGGGAAAGGTCAGTGGGAGTCCTCTCGTCGCTTACTAGGTAAGCGAACGGAACCAATTAAGTAACCACTTTCCTTTCCTTTTCTAGACACCAGTTAAGCAGTCAATCCCGATCCGGTCCAACTCTTTTGGGTGTTTTGTCCTATTGAGCTCGAGTTCCTTAGGGCTGACGTCTAGTTAATTTTAAAGTTAAAGGCTTGGGTTAATGCAAAATGAAGGATGTGATTTGGTTTAATCTAATTACTTTTTTTTAAAAAAATTGTGATTAAGTTTCTAATTTTCTAATAAATTATGAGATGTCATTGAAAAAAATTTGAGTTTCGCAGAAAATAAATTTACCTAAGTCAATCTAAGCATAGAAATAAAATATTTTTATTATATTTTATTTTTATTTATGTATTTTATTATTATTTTGTTTTCTTAAATTAATTATGTTTTATGGAAAGTGTCTTAGGGTTTTCTTTTAGGTTCTTTTAAGGTAAGTTAATTAAAAGGAAAAGTTGATTAGGTTAAAAGTGGATTTGTGATAAAAAGAAAAGTAATTTTTTTATGTTAAAAAGAAAATAAGAAAATCAAACAATTAAGGTAACTAAAAAAGCAATAAGCTAAAGAGCGCAATAACTATTCAACAAAAAAAGGAATTTTTTTTACTCTTTTCTTTTATATAGAAGCATGAATAATAATGAAACAATAAAAAAATTAAAAATAAGAAAAAAAATTAAGAAAAAAATCATATTTTTTTAATTTTTTTTGTGAACTAATCGTAACTAGATCCCTGCAATGGTGCCAAAATTTGATCGCTGTCGTTGGCGGTCAAAATAAAACCTACTCACTACTATAGCTAGTGGTGAATCGGGATCGTATCCTCGGGGATCAAGGGCAATTATTTTACGAAAAAGAAAATAAAATTTATCTATAAAGGATTATATTAAGAATAGCTGTTATTAAAAGATAACAACTAATTAATTAACGAAATTCAAATAGCAGGAGAAGCAACCTAAGAATCTGAATCCACCATGCAAATAAGTTTATCTTCTTTTTTTAATGTTGCAATAATAATAATTTTTGTAAATTTAAAATTAAAATAATTTATCTAGGCACGGACCATATCAGAAGATCACGACACATCCGCTTAAAGTATAAACTATCTAATAATTGCAAGGTTAAGGGTCTAATCTATCATACTACGATCTGTCTCTCTTAGTATAAACTATCAAGATTCTATGGTCTTTGTTAGTATGTGTCGATTAATTTATTTATGTCTCTCTCTCTCTTATGTTTTAACCCTTGAGATCTCTCCTCTTGTACGCGCATCAAGGGAAATCGGATCTTGGTTTTCGGACGTGACCAGGGAAATAGCCTGGACAACAGCAGCAACACCAGTTGAAGCATCCCATCAATCTTGAGGGATAGAATCGACCCTTGTCTTTTGGAGACCAAGCTGTGGATGGCCTTCGTTTGTTCGAAGAGCATGCCCTAACTGTGCTGACCGCTGGAGACAAGTTTGAAAGTAGTATCGGCAAGTTGCGTGCCGACTCTCCGTGGCCTACATCGCATCTAGGCCAGACCTAGGGCAGAGCAGGGATCGGCCCGAAAAAAAAAATATTGTTGTAATTAAATTTTATTATAATATAATAATTTTTTATATTCTTTATATTATTTTTATTTTAAACATAATTAACAGTTTCACCTATCATATTTTACTCTTCATCACACAAGTAAATATATTTAGTAGGAAAAGTTTTGCAAAATTAAAATTTGCACCCAAAAAAATTTCTCCTACAACTTTTTTACTCCATTTTTATTTCCATGACATTCCTTAAACTTAAAAAAATATTTTCAATAATAATATTATTATAAGCCACACATAATAAATGCATCGATAGATTGCCCCCCATTTAGAATAAAGATGAAATCTGCTTTGGATACGTTTGATAGAGGCCTAATCCCATAGGTGGCAAATCATTAAATATTTGCCTTTTCATTTTTGTGAAAAAAGATTTTTTATTGAAAGAAAAGATACACTGAATCATACCTTGGATGGCTATAAAGGCTCAATGTTGTCTCTCATTTTTTAGGAAGAGGCAGTCTTTTGATTTTTCTTCTTCTATAATCAACACTTACCAACAACACCTTGAAGCATGAAGACCATGCATTTGGCTTTGTTTTTCTTCGTGTTTGCAAGCATTTTTGCTAACATTCAATGTGAGTGTGAGGTTACTCTCTTAATGGACACACCCCCTTCTCTCTCTCTCTCTCTCTCTCTCTCTCTCTCACACATAACTCAACTCAACTCATCTAAGACTTTTCCCAACTACTCACACACACACATATGAGAGAAAAAAGGAAAGGAAAAAAAAAAGGTCTTCAGCAACCCAAGCATGGTCATGCAATATTTCAGCTCTTAACCATAGACATCAAGTGTTTGGATATAATCTACTTCATTCTTGCATGCCTCTTTTCTTCCAATAAATTTGATTTTGAAGTTACTTTTCCTAGTTAGTCTTCTTATCCTTTCAAAGAAAGAAGTAAAGGATGTAGTTAAGCAACCCCAAAGGTGAAGAACAGAAAATACCTTGGCATGAGTGCAAACTAATACATTTGCTAAAGTTATTTTGCTGCAGTACAAGTTTGAATTGTACCTATACTACATTGATTTGATGACGGTAACACCCTTTCTTTTCTGAAAAAAAAAGGAAAAAGATAAAAAAACCAGCTGTTATTTCCTTTTCAAAATGTTTTTCATTTTTCAATTTTTATCTTGGACATCTTTTGTGCAGGTAGAGCCATAGAAAGGATGGATGCCGGCACTAAAATAGTGATTCCTTTATGCAAGTACGAGAAGGCTAATAACGGTCAAATGATGTACTGCTGTATAGGCTCGTTGATTTGTTATGATTCGCTGGTGGTTTGCAAACAAAACTGCAGTGATTGAAAACTAAACGCTGGCGCTGCCATGCACCCACCGCTGGCAGACCTTCACCGCCCATGAGCTCAAAGATTGCAATAAATAATCTATGTATGCTGTGCATGCAGTTCTGAAAGCAATAAACATGATGAGCTAGATCATCTTGAACAACAAGTATTGATCTCTTTCCATTCAGTCATCTCCCTCTCTTCCATATTGATAGATCTTACGAAATCCTCAAGATTTTCTTGCCATCAATGTATCTTATGAAATCCTCAAAATCTCCTCTACCAAACGATATGGTGCGCTCTCTCGCTCTAACACAAGGTCACTATCGTTGCACGGCTATGGCAACAGAAATCATAGAGTTTGATATATTTTTTTTTCCCCGCTCCAGCCATGCACATAAGATTACTAATGATATAGTTGATATATTAACAACGAATTTATTCTTATATACCTGGTCATAAGAATTTATATATATTATAATCTATAGTTGTCATGCCTTAGATCCTAGGATGGATTTGGTAAGTGGCAACCCACTTGCACGCTAGGCATACAGGCGTCCAATAATAATAGAAGCAATCATCAAATACAAGGGCAATGGACTAACTGAAATTAAAAATAAAATAACTATTTTATTACAATCCAAATAAGGAAATGTTCATGCTTCTTAAAAATGAAAACTTTGTCCAATCTAGGCCGACAAAAGCTTCAATCTACCTATGTATCTCTTCATTTCTTGGACTCTAAAAATATCAAAGAGAATTTAACGAGCTTAGTAAATAAGCCTAATATAAACATATTATTATAAATTCAAGAATATAGCATATCATGATTTACTTACTTTTATGTATTAGAATTTACATGTCATCTTGTTATC